>CAHIKZ030001663.1:337500-395000 GCA_903632075.3 Acanthosepion pharaonis | reverse complement strand
CATTGAAGTTTCAGACACAATCATTTTGGAGGAGTTTTATATGGAAAAATGTGTGTGTTATATAGACAGAAATATAGGATGGCTATCTTGCACTCTTATACTTTTTGTTATGTCCGTTTCGGTGTTATTCTGTTCAAATCTGTCAGTGTATTCTTCTCTCCTTACATACTAAGTTTCATTGCTCAACATAAGACAATTGAACTTTCTAAGAATCATGAAGGCTTTACTTAAGACCTGTGGGGAGAAACACCAGGCTGTTCAGAAACCAGTTGACTTCCCCAACTGGTTTCTGAACAGCTTCCGAGTTGCTTGGAATTGGATCAGCTGACTTGTACAGCTGAATTTCTCCAGGAATATATTGCAACAGTTTCGAGTTTATTTCTTTGATTGTATCACTGTTTGCCTTGATTGATTTGTTTTCTACAGCTTACCAACCTTTTTCAGGTTATTTAAAGCCAGAAAATATTTTTAGATTGTAAGAATTTTTTTTTTGATATGATAATGATTTGCTGATACAAATCATGCTATTAACCATAGCCAGGAGGAGAAGAAGTAGATTCATAACTTTTCCAAGGATATTTGTGCATAAGGGATTGTATTTGGAACTTGGCTTCCTGATTTCCAGTTCCAAGCTTAGAGCACCTGGTATTCCCAAGCTGTCAAACATCTAGATACTGACCAGCTTCAATGTTTCTTAACTTCTGTGATCATACAAGAACTGGTGTTTCAACATGATATGGCCATAAGCAAAAACAACTCATTCATGGAGCTACTGAATGCTTTTCTTTTCTAACATTTAATCATCTCATTTTCATAACTTTTTTTCACAACACTTTACAAATAAAATGTATAAATCAAATTTTTTTAGCCCTTAAAGTTCACTTGAAGTTTTGAAAGAAAAAAAGCTAATTCAATCCCAAATTGACCTCTGGTTACCTCGGAGGTCAACATTACCTATCCTATCATCTTTTTCTTCTTAACTCCCCACACATACCAATTTACATTGAAGGATGCAAGTGTTTGACTGCAATACATATCATCAAGACGACAAACTAATTCTACAACAAATGTCCTCAGAAACAAATTTGACCATATCTGCCTAAAAAAACAATTTTTTACTTCTTAGAAAATTCAGTTTGACATGAAATGTCATTATCTGCTCTTTCATGACCTCAGTCCAGCTGGAATAACCTCTAATGTCAATCATAAATTTCCTGTTATTGCTCAACATTTTTGAAAAACACTGGGTCCTTGTGACTTTCCATTTAGCTATCATATCCAAACGTACATATATATACAAACTTTAACTCCAGAAGTAACATTTTTGAAGAAACATGTTTTTTTGTGACTCTTATTCAAAAAATAGGTTGGATGTAAATTTAGCTTGAATTAGGGCTACATTTTATTCCAATACTTATTTGTGTCCTGCATATGACAATAAACTACATCCGCATCCTGTGTAAGATGTTAAACTATATTCAACAGCAAGGCCTCTGATCAGGTGATTTTGAGGAGCATAGAACCTTTTAATTGCTGGTGTTCCCAGGTCCTCCAGGGTCCCAGCTATGGACAAATAGTTAGCCCCAAATACTTTTTTGGAAAAAATATTACCAGAAATAAAAATCTTGTCAACATTAAAATACCCATTGAGGTTGATATGCTGTAAAACCAACCAGACCAAACCAAACCAAACTAAACTGAAACAATACTTATCATAAATATTATACTTGTATACTTTATAATTAAGGTGTGAGTTAAGAAAGAAAATAGGAAAATTACAAATTTGCTTAGTTTATGTCATTTTCAGGTTTACAAAATGAAAGTTTGGTTTGGTTTAGTTGTTTCTTTAGTGGCATATCAACCTCTATTGATTATTGTAATGCTGAAATTTAAATATCTTGCATGCAATTTTATTTTTTTAGAGATAATAATTATTGATACAAATCTTACTAATTAACCTATAGCTGGGAGGAGAAGAGATAGATTTATACTTTTCCCAAGGGGATTTGCATGTAAGTACATAACGAACCAATTCCAAGCCATTATTCATTATACCATCCACACATCCTGGATTACAGCATCTGGTATCCCCAAGTGGTCACCCATCTAGGTACTGACCAGGCTGGATGTTGCTTAACTGCAATGATCATACGGGAACCGATGTTTTGACATGATGTCGCTGTAAACCTATGAGAGCAAAGTAACAATAAAGAAACTCTGACTCTGAAAATAAAATAACAATACAGGTTGTCTTCAACTTATGACATTGTTCCATCCCTATGATGTGTCGTAATATGATTTTCCATGTAAGTCAGAATGTAGCCATTATATCACTTCCATGGTAATGATTTTCTTCAAAATACCATCATCAGAAGAGGTTACACTTGGCTTAGGAGCCATATTGAAGGTCAATAAGTTCCCACAAACACAACACAAATGAAAGAGTGAAAGCACAACAATCCAATTTGGCATATAATCAGGAAAGAAGATTAATGTGAAAAGGATGTATACAAGGTGTGCAGGCTAGAAAATTTTCAATCTGACTTACTTCCTCAGATCTTATCAAATGGATTAAGAGAAATTGATTCTTTTGATGTCTTGCAAAAAAAAAAAGAAGTGACCTCAATTACCTGTGAGGCAAAAAGGGGGATGTGTTTATTGGAATCCCATAGTTACAAAAGATTTGCCTTTGGAATTAAATCAATTTTAATTACCACTGAAGCTCATTTTGCTATGACTATCAACAAATGGTTATGGTAAAGGCAATATTAACCGTTTCCTTATAAGAATATACTCAGCATTCATTGACCAAGCAACCACTGCCATTGTCAGTTGAAATTTATAAAATCTTTCTGATCAAACAAAATTTCAGGAAAATAGGTTTCTCAAGTCTCGTAGCTGTTATCACTCTCTCCAGTATTGATGAGGGTTTTCTTCCTAACCTTTTATTTGAAGTAGTTTGGAATGTCAACATCTTGATTATGTCATTATTTCTCCTCAAGTTACATGTGCTATCCATTTTAGTTGTTGCTTCTGTTGAAAGTCCCCAAGTTATGTGGTTTCTGTTTTTTTGTGATGTCAATTCTTACTCGTTGCCACTTTTGTGATGTCAACAAATACTTGTTGTCACTTTCATAATGCTTGTTGTAGTAGAGACTTTATAATCACTGATACAACTATAGTATCTATTGAA
The DNA here is from genome assembly GCA_903632075.3 of Acanthosepion pharaonis. Taxonomy (NCBI): domain Eukaryota; kingdom Metazoa; phylum Mollusca; class Cephalopoda; order Sepiida; family Sepiidae; genus Acanthosepion; species Acanthosepion pharaonis. The sequence goes on along the minus strand of CAHIKZ030001663.1, from coordinate 391,807 downwards.
TAATACTGGTGTCAGACACCTTTAAATAATCTCGTACTAATAGTACTTGCTTGATAATACTCACTCAAATAGTAATCCATATAGTGAAATAGTATAGAGAATAGTGGTTCGTATAATAATAGAGGATAATGTAGAAATGCAGATAAATTAGACACATGCTACCTCCCATATACACATTTCCTCAATGCATATGGTAATTCATTACTAAAACTCAACAAAGGTGAAGGTAATATTAGCCATTTCCTTATAAGGAAACATTTGGCATTCATTGACTGAGCAGCTAATATTACTGTCAGTTAAAATTTATAAATTGTTTCTCTTAAAAAAATCTTTTCAGGAAAATAGGTTTCTCAAGTCTAGTAGCTGTTATCACTCTCTCCAGTATTGATGAGGGGAGCTTCCTTCCTAACCTTTTATTTGAAGTAGTTTGGAATGTCAACATCTTGATTATGTCATTATTTTCTCTTCAAATTACATGTGAAATCCATTTTAGCTGTTGTCGCTGTTGAAAGTCCTTGGGTAATCTCATTTTTGTTATTTGGTACAGTTCTTTGTATTTCTGTAGTGCCAGTTCACAAGGTTTGAAGAAGTGTGGCCTTCACCAAAAACCCAGAGTCTTCACTTCCTCAAAGGCATTTTAACCATGGATCTTAGAATGCGGTTGAATACAGCTGACAGATATTTCTGAATGTGTTTGGTGCTATGCATGGCATCCATATGAAAGTCTTGATCCAACAAGACTATTTAAGAAACATGACTCTAGTTTTAGGTTAATATTTTTGTTTTGTAGCCATTTGTATTATTTAATTAAAAAAAAAAAATCTGTCAAAATGGCTGGATGTAATTTGAGTTGACTATGCTTTTTCCATCTTACTCTCCGTTAGTTGTTCCAGTGTTGGATCTCCAAATAACCTTTTTCATGCTGGTACTCAATAGTAGAAACCTTCATCTTGTGTACTCAGAGAAAATGCATACTACTCCCAAATCCCCTAACACTGGGGTAAGTTTGATTGGTGAACCCCATACAGTGCTTTGTTACTCTTGCTATCTTACCAGCATTTGCTTTTTCCTATCTACATTTATACAAGTTGCAAATTAGATTAAGTACAAATGACTATTAAAGGATGAAAAATTTTTGCAAAAGGTTTTGATGTCATTCTGGGGGTCTTTGTTTTGCTCATGCTAAGTCTCAAAAAACACAATAAAATTTCCTATTTTTTATTCATAATGCTGAATGTCTTAAAATTATCCAACTTTTAACAAGAAAAATCTTGTTGCTTTCTTCTTTTATGTGTTGTGTCCCTTCAGAACATAGGTGATCATGGCTCTTCACTTCTCCTTATCCCTTGTAAGCTCTCAATAAGTTTTGTCCCTTTGTTGTTTCCTCCCAGACCAGGTTCTGTCATCACTTGCTTAAGCCCACTAGGTATGTCATGCATTGCTTTCCCTTGTCTCTCCTTCCCTTGATTCATCCTGTGGGTATCAGATTCTCTAAGCCCTCCTTCCTCATTATGTGTCCCAGAAATTTCAGCTGCCTCTTCCTGATATTAAGCATAAACCTCCTCCTTGTTTGCAACCTCTCTAAGATCTCATCGTCGCTCACACGCTCGGTCCATGATATCCTTAGCATCCTTCTGTAGAACCACATCTCTGTCGCCTCGAGTCTCTTTTTCATCTTTGAGGAAATCGTCCAACATTCACTGCCGTAAAGAAGGACAGATGTCACGTAACAGTTCAGTATTCTTTTCTTTGTTACCAAAGAAATCCTCCTGTCTCGCAGTACTCTGCCCAACTTTTGGAATGTGTCCTTGGCCATCCCAATACGCCTACAGATCTCAGTGTCGCACTTACCGTCCTCTGTCAAGACGCTTCCCAGATATTTAAACTTCCACATCTGCTTGATTCTAGTGTTCCCGACCTTCAAATCGCATTTCGGGCTCATCCTTTTACTGATGACCATGCACTCCGTCTTCTTGTAGTTTATGCTTAGTCCTTTCTTCTCATTCTCCATCGCTACCTTCTGTCGGAGATTTTGGAATTTCTTTTCCGTGTCTGCTATCAGTACTGTGTCATCTGTGTATCTTATGTTGTTAAGATTGTGGCCGCCAATGCTAAATCCCAGTAGGGTTTCCAATTCTCTCAGGATTGCTTCGCTGTATAGGTTGAAGAGGTCGGGTGAGAAGACGCATCCTTGCCTTACGCCCCTTTCTATTTTTGTATATTCACTGAACTCGTTCCCTATGCGTATGCTGTTTGCTGCCAGTATAGGTTCTTGATTATTCTGATATGTTTCTCGAATATATATAGAGAGAGGTTGGTTGCTCAGTTACATTAGATCCTTGTGGAGTACTTTGTCGAAGACCTTTGCGTAGTCTATGAAACATAGTTACACGTCCTTCTGCATGTGTATCGCTCTTTCTGTGTATCATTCTGACGCCCACTGATAATAAATCCTAGTCTGGTCTTCAGCTCCCTTAGGGTAGCCTCGCTGTAGAGTTTGAATAAATATGGGGAAAAGACATCATCCTTGTCTCTATTATTTTTGTGCAGCTACTCAAATCATTTTTTTATTTCGTATGCAGGCGATTTACTCCCAATACAAATTCTGGATTATTCTAACATCCTTTCCAAATAGATCGAGTTTTCCTAGGAGTTCAAATAGATCCTTACGCTATACCTTCTCAATCGCTTTTGCGTAATCTATAAGTGCACATCCGTCTGCATTTGTATTGATCTCTCTGAAATCAGCCTAATAATGAATATCGCTTTTCTTGTTACAGTGTCCTTGAAAAAGGCTCACTCTTCTTGTCTTATGTCCAGTCTAATTCTGTTTTTGATCAGGATTCGCGTCATTGATTTGGTTATGTGTCTCATGAAACTGATTGTCCGATGGACCTTGCATTTATTTGCGCCTGCTACCTTAGAAAATGCTATAAAGATGGATTTAGTGATGTCCTCCGATATGTCGTCACTGTTGTATATTTCTTTTAATACTTCTGTGATCTTGTCGATTCCGAAAAACCATCTCAGGCTGAGATTATTTCTGATACGATTCCGTCGGGCCCTGCTGCTTTGTTCATGTTCATTTTGTCCAGTCCTGATCTTACGTCATCTTTTAATATTTCTGACCCATCCATATTTTCAAGCGTTGTCGATTTCTCTTTTATTGTGAAAAAGTTCTCTGAAATATTCGCTCCACCTTTGGAATATTTTTCCCCGTTTTTTGTTATCAGTGAATCTTAATATAATGAGTCTGTTAATTAGCTTACTTTTCATCCTGTTAATTCTCTTATTCTGTTGTGCATACTTGCTGTATTTGTGTTATTATTTCTTTCTATTTTTACTAACTTTTCATTGAGCCGTTCATCTTTAGCCTGCCTGCATTTGTTTTTAACTTTTTGTTACAGGCCAGTAATTACGAAAAAACACTAAAGAGCGGATTATACGCTCATAATTACGAAAAACATGACACGGTGGATTATACGCAAATAAAATACACGAGGGTGCAAGTATAAACCTAGACAGCTATAGCTTGGTATTTTTGTAAAGAATTAAATGTCAGTATCAAAAGAAACACACGATGTTAAAGAAAGAAAAAGACTGTTATATCTGTAAAGATTTAAACGCCGATATAAAAAGAAAAAAATATATCCGTCGATGTATTGGTAAATGATTACACGCTGATACGAGTACCTATGTAAAGAATTACAAATCATTATATACATAAAACAGAAAGTACACTTTAGGAACTCCTTCAGAAAGTACTAAGATAGAAGATAGAATGTATGGTCGTTAGCAAGAGGAAGAGCCCAATATGCAAATTAAAAATTGGAGATACCTGAATTGGAATTGTTCTAACAGAGGACGGAAAGCGCGGCAATGAAATCTGAAAGTGCATTGGAATAGTGAATGGTACCTCTTAAAAAGCTAAGTAACGTATTAAGAAACAGGAAATTTTCGTTAGAAACAAAGAAAAGAGTACTGAACAGTTATGTAATGCCAGTCCTCCTATATGGTAGTTATGTTGGACCTCGCAGATGAAGGAAAAGATTTGAACCAATAGAAATGTCGTACGGAAGAATGCTGAGAATACCACGGATTAAACGTATGTGCAACGACAAACTTTTAGAGAAAATGGAAATATATGGCACATTTATACTTGGCCTCACAGAGACAGTTGAAAGTTCTAAGGCACATAATGAGGAAAGACGATTTGGAAAAATTGACAACCACAGGATTATTGAAGGCAAGAGAGAGGAAAACAGTGCATAATCAATCTAAAAAGCGTGTATAAAATATGATGATAGAACAGGAATTGGGAGAGATAGCAAAAAATTTACTAAGAGCTACATTGGCAGGAAATTATACAAAGCCATGATTGCCGACATCATGAAAAGGCATGGCACATAGAGAAGATAGCCACTTACATGTTGGTAATTACGTAAAAAAAAATTATAAGCCATTATTTACGTAAATAATTAAACGTACGACTTTCTATAAAGACACATATATATGTGTGTTTGTGTGTGTGTGTGTGTGTGTATTTAGGCAGCAAATTCTCTTTTAGGGATGTCTGATTGAATAAGTTATGTTTGCTTATTTTTATCATAATCCTTTCATATTCATGAATATTTTTCTGTATATTACAATTAAATGGGACAAGAAATGCACTGTAATAGTGAGAATCACTTTTATTTCCCACAAAAAGAAATTATAAATTTTTTCAGGAAATAAAAAAATTTTTTTATGTTACAGTTGCATTTTTTCTGTTCATTATTAATATATATATATTCTGTCTTTCATGAATTTGAAAAGTTTATCATCAAAATAAGGAGATATAATGTTTGTAACTTATTCAATCAGACACACACATACATACATACATATATATATATATATATATATATATATATATATATACCGTGTATAACAGCAAAATTGTCCACCTGTGAGATTAAGCACTAAATCATTGTATCTTTAAAATGATTAAAGTTATCTTACTGGAATTCTCCCAGGTTTTTATAACACTATTGTTGCAGTAAGAATTTATAAATACTCTGCAAGCTTAACAGAAGGATTGTGGTGTAATCGATCATAAATGAAAATGAGTTGTTCATTATTAATTATTCATAGCTAAGAGTCGGAAGCTCATGAAGAATTGATATAAAGTTCATATATATATATATATATATATATATATATATATATATATTTTTTCAGGATCATTTTCCAACTTATTCAAACTGATCTTCGCCCTCTATTCTTTTAACAGTCAGTCCTGGAGTAACAAGGTGCATCAGAGATTTCATGTACATTTTCATTTTAAAGTCTTTTTTCAGTGCTCTTTGTGCTGTCATAGTGAAACTTCTCTCCCACGTTCTAAACTTCTTGTGGATTGAGTTGGATCTTTTCTAACTGATCCCTTTAGCTCTAAGTTGAAATGATGGTCACTCTTCCTGTCGTGACCACCTGATCCAAGTTTCCTCTCTACTGTTCCCTCTTTTTTTAAAACTTATTCACCATTCTCTTGATGGTTCTTGAATGGAGTTTGAAGATGGAAGCCACAATATTGAAGGTCTGAATGATGTTTTCCTCACACAATTGTTCAATTTTTTTAACCTGTTCTCTTTCTAGCTTAAAGGGTTTTTTTTCAGTGATTCTTACAACAAATGGTGTCAAGATGGCTAAACTTTTTATCTGAAAACCTGGAAAAAAGAAACTCAGTCCATTTTTACACTCCCTTTACTTCTTTGCAATTATACTCACAGAACAGTTACAACAGCTAAATGTTGGTCCCACTGTATGCTTTTTATCTTGAAGTACCGGGTTGGTTTTCAAATAGACGGGGTGATTGAACTTTTTCTTTTATAAATTTCAGATGTAATTTTTTACAATTCTCATTAATGAAACGCTTTCTCTTAAAATGCTTGAAGCCTAAATTAAGGGCCGAGCAGGATTTTTTGGGAATTTTGTAGTTCAGTCCTTGCACTCAGTTTCTAATAAAAACATTCCCGAATAATTACGTTTTACTTAATTCGAAAATAACAATGGAATTTTGCTAAAATCTACCATTTTTAGAGTTATCGACAATAAAATTTCGGACCCATTCACGTCGCGGCTACAATACGGCAGCCATTACTGGCGTTGTTTACATACGTTTGACTCGATAAGTCATGCGCCGAAGATTCATTTGTCTTGATTATTGCGCACGCAATGCGCAAACTTTTAATAGAGCATTATTATTATTATTATTATTATTTGTTTTATTATTTATCTTATTATTATTTAACCAAGAATTCATTATTATTGCAGCTTCACTATAAAAAAAAAACTTCACTATACAAAAACAACACATGTCATTGCTTTTCTAAATAACTTAAACAAATTTACCAAAAAACAATTCAATATAAGCTTCACTTTGAAAAGTGTCTGAAGACTTCTTTTGGTTTTGTGCAGTAATTGAGACGAGTAAGTTTAGAAAAAAGGCCGTTAACTAAGTATGCTTCAGTGCATGAATATTCGAGGTATGAAAACAATGTCAGTAATGGCGAATGCACTCGACGCGAATGAGTCCGAAATTTTAACTCCAAAACGGTAGATTTTAGCAAAATTTCATTGTTATTTTCGAATTGAGCATGTAAATTTACACCTAAATGTAATTATTCGGGAATTTTTTTTTAATAAAACCTAAGCGCTGGGCTTAAACTGCAAAGTACCTGAATTTTCTGCATATTTAACAAAATGGGTGATATGAATAAGGATCTCAGGTGGATTTTTATCAAAAACAAAAAAGAAAATAAGAATCCTACAGACCCATCAATTCAAAAGTCTGTTTATTTTAAATTTGATATTACTTTTTGAAGATATTCAGGTGACATGATGGTTACAGTCACGTAATAGAAAACTGTAGAATGAGTTAAAATTCCGACATACCATGTTGCGTCCACTTTGCGTTCATACCTTTGGACAAGCTTTGAGTCTGTCTCTTTTTTCCTCTTTTCAGTTTTGGATAGAATATTTGACGAACCAAATATTGTCATTCACGAATAAAGCCTTGGGAGCAACGGTGTATCTGGCGTTTTTGCTAACCCTCTAAACCAGTGGTTCTTAGACTGTTTTAGCTCATGGCCCACTTTGAACCCATAATTTTTCTGTGGTCCGTGAAATTATTATAGTGTAAAAAATGACTTTTATTTTACATGGAATATATCCAATTATAAAATTTCTGTGGCCCATAAGTTGAAAAACACTGCTCTAAACATCATTTTCTCCGATGGCAGACTATCCCCTCTTTTGATCCATCTATGCGTGATGGGGAAACTAATTTCGAAAAACAATTCTGAATTTAAAATCGTGGCAATGGAAGAACATCCCATTACGTTTCCAATAATATTTGTGGATATTCTTAATTTAATTTTAAAAAAAAATGAATGAGTTTGAAGAGAATCATGGTAATCTCCGTCTTGAAGGAATTAAAAAAAATACTTTCAGAACAATCAGACAGTCGTGCTGATAGATTTGGAATGACATTATTGTAGGATTAATTTTGTGCATGAAAAACGATTTCTGTGTGAGTTCTTTTTTTGTTTCTTTTAGTATTGTTAAACAGTTGTGAAAGGAGCTACGTGATTACGATCTCGTTGGACTTTCTTGTTTATCGGACTTATTTCACTTCATTAACAAACAAAAGAAAAGATGATTATTCGATACACCTGAACTGTTATTGCCATTTTATAAATTTTCCAATAGATTTCTCTTTATTTGAATTACTTATGTGTTATTCTTAATCTTATTCACTTTTTCCGAAAAATCTTTTTTCCGTTTATCAAATTTTCACCCAGACTGAGATTTTTAGATGCTAAGTCAATCATTACATTTGAAATCATCGATTTAAAAAATGTTTTAAATTATTTAAAATATTTTTTATTCATTGTTCTTTCCTGATTGAAACTTTTAAAAATTTTTTTAATTCGCGTTTTGCACTTGTGTATGCAATATTATTGAAACAAGGGAGTTTGCTAAACTAAGCCTTAAAAAATTATTAAATGTAAAATGTGGGATCATTCTTTCCCCTTAGTTGTCTTCAAGCGAGAAATTAATTCCAGGCATTGTTTTCAGTAAACCAGTTCTCTCTCTCTCTCTTTAATCCTGTGTTAGTCACATGAGGTTTCTTGCTACCCCCAAATTTTTAAAGTACTCCTAATTCCTACAGTATTTACATATTATTTACTGTTCTAGTTCCACGTGCCATGTTTGATGGATGTCAGTTATCAGTTATCTCCTGCTAATTTTCCCTCTGAAAGTTCTCCACTGCCTTAACCAGGAATTGAACTCACCTTCTTTGGGTCTGTCACTGGATCTAACCAACGCCTTTATCCACTGTAGCAAGAACAGTCTACCCCAGTGATCGAAATAAAGGGTTCAGTTCGAAATTCCAACCACCTGAAGAAGGCCGGAGCGTACAACGGCCGAAACGTTGTGACAAATATGGCGACAAAGATGAGGACAATAGTCCGACTAATGTAAATACTGTACATAATACCTCATCTCAGAAATATAGACAGACTCCTAATTCCTAGTTGACAACTTGTTTCTTTTGCTCCCTCCCACTACTCTATTAACTCTGTGAGAATGTTTAGCACACGGTGTGGCGCACTTGTAGCACAGTTGTCGTGGGAGGCAGACAACGATTTGTTTGCTTCGGGGTGTCCTGTCACCCCACTTGACTAAGGAAGGTAAGTTTACATGATTCATATTTATTTAATATTATACACTTAACACACCCATCCTATTCCCAGCAATCAATAAAACTGTCAAAATGACCAAGGAGGGAATTCTTAGTCAGGAATCTGCCATCCTCTATCTTAAAAAAAAACAACTTCAAAGAGGCCGTTTGACCAACACAAGGACTGACCAAAGTTAACGATAGAAAAACAAATGAAGACTACAGATAAAGTTCACTTTCGTCAGAAACATTGATTCCTGTAGTTCACTGCTACTAACAAGCAGGGATTTTTTCTCCTGATGATGGCTATGCTGGTCGAAACTAGTCGAGGAACCTAATTGAAATAATAAAACCACAAAAAAAAAAAAATTAATAAACAACCCAGTGTGTCTGAAAATTTTAATTTTTTAATATTTTTTATTGTTCAAACACACACACACACACTTATTTTTTCAGCCCTCGAATTAGGGGTTTAGCTAATTTAATATCTTTCTAGTCATGGAAATACATTGTGGCAATTTTTGATAAATAAAAATTTAATCTATTATTCTATTGATGTGTTTCACTTACAGTTTACAACATATGTTTATGCAACAAATTTGTTATAATTTTCATTTCAATGAATAATTATATCTTCAGTTCAAGTTTTGCTTTAATGTATATTGTAACAGAGATTCCTTGTTTTTTTTTTTTTTTTTTTAGCAGTATGACAATATTTTACATAATTTTAGCACTATAAGCATTTTGGCATTGGATTCTGTAAATACCCCAGCTGACTACCTATTTTCAGATATCCGAAGTAACAGACGCAGCGTTAAAAGCGATGGCAACCAATGTGTTAGTTAAATTGTCCTAAGACATTCAATGTTTTTAAACAGAAACATGTGAATATGCTATTCCATATAAATCTAATACTTTCACTGTTGCATTGTTTTAAAGTTGTTGCCAGGCTCTGCTGAAGTGTCTTGTGATAAAACAGGCAACATTTCATCTATTTGCTGGGCATTTAGACGCTGACAGCGATTATTCCTGGCTTCATTGGTTTCGATCGAGTATTTTGCTGGTTTGAAAATAGCACTAAGCGCTAGTTTCTTTATAAAACAAACACTTGCGGGTGACATTTCACGGTGATTTGAAAATGTATACATTGACAACAATCAGTGTAAATTTTGTAAAGACATATAAATATGTCCACAGCAGCGGAATTGTTAATAAGTGTTAAGTAAGAAAAAAAGAAAAAAAGAAGCGCGATTGCCTATAAAGAATATTGATTTCACAGTCAAGAAAGACTTGGTGATTTTTTTAATAGTTCAATGTTTATTTACATTGTTTACATAGCCCTGTGCTGGCAATGCTGTTACGAAACTGTATGCTGTATTTTTATGGCTAATGGTTAGTCTTTTTTTATTTTTTTAGCTTTTCTTTATTTCTTCTCTTGGAATTATTGTAGTTTTTCCTATGAATCTGTCATCAGCATATCCACGTCATCAAAGTTGTTAAGATTACGGCCATCGATAGTAAATCATAGGTCTTCTTGTCCTCTTAGGATCGTCTCGCTGTTTAAGTTAGATAAATCCGGCAAGAAGAGGCATTCTTCGAATTTGCACCTGCCCGTATGTTGTGTGTTCATTTTCCCCACCTGACGAACTTTGATTATGCTTCCTGTTTGACTTTGAAGAAAGTTGTTGTCCTCACAACTTCAAGCTGAAAAGTCCTCTATTGACTGTTGGAAAACTTCCCTCTTTCATTAGGTTTGACAAGAACACACCCGAAATTTAGACAGGAATCCTGATCCTGCTATAAACATAAATATTGCCCGTTTTGTCCTCCCCCCCTCTCTCTCTCTCTCTATATATATATATATATATATATATATATATATCCCTCAAAGTTATATAAGGTTCTCACTAACCGTTCAGTGGAGAAAGGAACTTGCTCTAATTTTCTTGATTGGCTCCAGTTTTCATTTTTGACTTTACATTTGTATGTTTCTATATTTCTGTGTGACGATTTATTATGATGGTTAAATTTGTACCACCTCTTTATACATACCCACCCAACTTGTGTTTTTTTTTTTTACCCAAATAATTCTCCGAACCATATTAATTGTGCAATTAACCGTGTCTCCACTACCTCATAATGATTTTACCTATCCCGTCCTGACTGAAACACCTGTTTACCCGCTGTAGGTCAACGAAGTTAAAGGGAATTAAAAAAAATAACATATGTATTGAAAAAAAAAAAAACAGTGAGAAAGCGGAAGTACAAAAAGCAAAAAGGCATGATTTTAAATGATTTTTGAAGTAACATTCCATTAAATTATTTCGCTTCTCTTCCCGATTGGCCCGACTCTTTTTCTCAAAAGAAAAAACTGTGCCTATCTTTCTTGCATATTCTCTCCCCTATCTTGGACATTTTGCCTTTCTCTCTCTTTCTCATCTTTCCCCCTTTGTCTTTCTCTAGATCATTCCGCTCTTTCTCTCAATCATTCTTCCCTCTCCTCTCTCTCACTCTATCATTCTTCCCACTTTTATTTCTCTAGGTCATTCCACTTTCTCTTGACCATTCTTTCCTCTCCTCTCTCACTCTCTGTCATTCTCCCGAATTTTTTTTCTCTCTAGGTCATCCCTTTCTTTGTCTTGATCATTCTTCCTTCTCCTCTCTCTCTCACTCTCTGTCATTCTTCCTGCTTTTCTTTCTTTATGTCATTCCTCTCTTTCTCTCGGTCATTCTTTCCTCTTTCACTCTCTGTTATTTTCCCTTTTTCTTTCGGTCATTTTTCTTTTTTTCATCTCAATCATTCATTTTTTTCTCACTTTCTTTCGACCTTTTTTCTCTCTATTATTTTTTCTGTCCCCCCCTCTCTCTCTCAGTAATTTTATCTCTTTCTCTTTTTCTCGGTCTTTTTCTCCCTCTCTATCGGTCTTTCGCTCCATTGCTATCCATCTACTTCGCACTCTCTGCTGCCCCCTCACATGTCTCTGTTTGCTCTTTCTTTTTCTTGAATAAATTAAAGCAGTTTTTAAGAGTCACTTTTAATCACTCCTCGTCTCCCAACCACTTGTATCATTTTACTCGCCCCCCCCAACACTTTCTATCTTCGCCATGTCACTGCAACATTGTTCCAACCAATTCCATATTGTTTCTTTTTCTTCCTCTCTTTTTTTGGCATTTTTGTTTGTCGTACACGTGACAGAAAATAGCACCCCTTTTCAACACATTAAACCGCACATTAAATTCAGCCTTATGCTACATCTGACCGCGTGGGGCGGTTAGTAGATATCCTGCAGTTGAAGATTCATTGTGGAATTTACTTGACTCACTTCTAACAGTTGACTACTTATTGTACGTGCCACTGGCGAATCTTATGTGTTGTTCTTGTCCTAAGTATTATCGTTTATTACCAACCTTCGTGTGATAATTCTATTCACTAACCTTCACTAGGTTACAAAAGTCCTTCAAACTCATTAGATTTTAATTTGTTTTGATCACTAAAACATTTCATAAGTGACAGAATATTCAGAAACAAAGAAGTTCAAAACAGTCTTTTAAACTTTTTTCCTAGGAAAAAATATAGATTTCTTTTAATGTGGATTCGAAACTTTGCCTTCCTTTTGGATTGCATTCATTGGGAATGAAGGTGATTACAGTTTAAGAATATTTCAATTTAACTTTTATTTCTTTTTACATCATTTCTTGTCAAACGTAATTACTTCCAGAACGCTCTAATATTATCAAACTTATTTCCAGTTGATTAATCAAATATTGATTTCCAGCAAATGTATTTTTTCCTATGACTTCTCCTTCTCAATGTCTTAAAATTATTCGATAGGGGCACTTGTTTCTTTATATTCTTTTTCCTTCTTTCTCCACGATTCTTTGTCTCACTTTTCCGCGCCATTTTCCTGGATTCTATTGTTTTGATTTTCTCTTATTTCTTCTTCCTTTTTTTGTTATTTCTCTTTAGTCATTGTTCCATGTTCTTTGATTTTTCCCTTTCTAATTCGTTGCTTTCTCTTTAAGTCTCAAGAGTCTGCAGCTCGTTCGGACTGGGGAACATATATTCCGAACATTATTTGGACAAGTCTCTCGTTGTTTTTATAAAGACCTTTCGGCGGGTTAGACTAATTACTGAGGGAAGCCTTGGGGAGATAAATGATAAATAATTTACTGATGGGAGTCCTATTTGTGGGAAGGGAAGTGGCACTGAAAAGTTCTCGGCCTGACCAAACAAGAATAACTTTAAAAAAAAAAATTAAAAATCTAATCTTAAGTCATTTGGTCAGATTTTGGGCAAGTTGATCGGGCTGATAACTTTTCAGCATCTCTCATATATATCATTGCCTGTGACGAAAAATAAATATTATCAACACTGTTTAAATAAAGTTTTTAATACTATATATGTCATCTATATATATATTTCCATTTCTTTTTCTATGTATCGTGTTCCTTTAGGGTGTAAGTGATAATGGGTCTTCACTTCCTATATTTTGTGGCTTAAAACAATGTTGATCCCTTACTACCCTCCCTGTCTCTATTCTGTCATCATCCACACAAGTTCATTAAGAATGTTGATCATGGCTCTCCACAACTTTCTGTCCTTTGTAGCTCTAAGCAGTGTCTGTCCTTTTACTATACCTCACTGTCTCTGTTCTGCCATTCATTTACACAAACTCGTAAGTGTTGTAACCAAGAAAAGGTTACTTAATGAGGAATAACCAAACAAAACGGAGGTTGGAAATTAAATGGTAATCTTTATAACATCAACTAAATACAATACTCGCCAGCGGCGTGAAGTAGGTAAACCACTGCTAGTGGTAGACTACTTAGACACCATATTACCCCCACTTACAATAGTGTCCAACGTATTTATGAGGATTGGGACATACCCATTTGTGTTTATACGTACGGTATATAACAGTCGGTTACTTAATGTTTTTCTCTGCCTCTCTTGTCTTTAGTGTGTCCTGTGAGTGTCAAATTCTCCAAGCCTTCTTTTTGTCCTGAAATAGCTGTAATAATGGAAAATTAATTAATGATTACAGATTAACCCCCCCAAAATAAAATAGTAATTGGAACCATTGCTTTTGGGAAACATTTAAATAATGTAAAAAATATTTAGATGTTTTGGGAGCATTTAAACTAGCTCCATGGATACATTTGATGCTGTTCAGTTACTGGTTATGTTGAAGTTTCTTTTCTTTATTCAGATACCTCATTTTATAGAATATATTTCGATTTGATGAAATGATAACATTGTTCAAAATGATTCGATTTCTCCGTAATTCTAAAAATGCTATGTCCCTTCTTTTTTATTAATATATGTGGTCATTACTTCTATGGAAAGAGAAGGGAGTGGTTTGCCGTTACATTATCCACAGTTCTGAATTTAGAGGTTACTTACTCATAGAGAGATTGGCACCCAGGTCTCTGCTTTTAAAGACCCGGCTGCGGTCTTACATGTATTCTTAAATTTCCACCCACTTTCTGCTGAAATACATAAACCATTTTCATTTTTCATAATTTTTCATCGATTAAAGGGATTGACTGTATTCGGGATCCTCGAATCAATGCGTACGGTCCTTTCCTTAGCTGCATATTATGTGCTTCACCAGGTCTAAATACAGTTTTGAATACATAGTTTTCCTTCTCCTCGACGGGTTCCAACCAAGGCTAACCCAATCTCTTCTGCTATTTACCCATAGCTCGTGGGGAGAAGAGATGGATTCATACCTTTCCCAAGGGTATTAGTACGTAAATAAATGTAACGAATCCTGTTGGAATTCGAACTCGGCTCCCTGATTCCTCAATCCGAGCTGCAATCCATTACTCCACCATACCCCCATCCATACAATTACTGTGATTTATTAAAATCAAAATACAATTTAATGTTTTAGAAAATATTAACAACGTTCTCATTTGACGTTGAATATATATATATGATAGTTGGCTACTTGTTTCCAGTTTTGCTCATCTGTTAGGGTAGCAAACTAATCTCTGTTGCAGACATCTTGTCAGGCACATTTGTGTTTTTCCTACACCTGCCGAGCCAACCTTTGGTTTATACTGCAACTATGTTACAGTTTATGGAAAAGAGTGCACAATCTAGCGTGATCAATGGTTGAACAATTCTTATACTCTCAAAATCTGAGTGAACTGCCTCCTCTTGCTGACGAGCGCCATCTACATGAAGCAGCTGGTTATGAGGCGCCAGTGGTGCGGCATCACCGTTTCTCCAGGTTGAAGTCGAACCTAGTACTCAGAAGCTATTTAAGACACGTGTCAATGGGAGTTGTCTTGACTACCGCCCACAGCTATGACAAACTTTGGAACATATATATATATATATATATATATATATATATATATATACATGTGTTTTAGAAGCTCCCCAAAAGTTAATATATTTAAGATATATAACGCTAGATAAACAAAAATACTAGAAAGCAGGATAAATTTTAAAAAGAGTTGTACATAAATAAACACACATAAATATCGAAAAGTTTGATAACAGTGGGAAAATATAGCGGAAAGGAAAATAAAAATATAAATTGGGATTTAAGCCTAAAATAGTCGGAGATTATGAAGTCATTATTTATGACATACAATAAAAATAATCTGTATTACCTTTTTGACAGTACTAACACCTAAACTATCAAATGATAAAAAATAAATGAGAATAGAAAGGGCGAAGTTGATGAACATAATGCTAGATAAGCAAAAACAGAAACTAAAAATAAGGCAAACGATCTTATGTGCCATATCACTTCAGGATGTTGGCGATCATAGCTCTCCAAAATTTAGTGTCCTGTGTTGCTCTTAATAAATGTTGTCTTTTTACCATCTTCCCCGAAACCCTGTTTCACCATCCATTCATTCAAACTCGTCAGGTAGATTATGCGTTGTTTTTCACTATTTGACGTCCTGTGAGTATCAAATTTTCCTAGTCCTCTTTTCTCATTATGTGCCTTAGAAATTTCAACTGTCTCTTCCTGATGTTAAGTATAAGTTTCCTTTTTGTTTCCATTGATTGTAGAAATTAGTTTTTGGTCCATGTTACCCTTAGCATCCTTCTGTAGAACCACATTGTTGTTGCATCAAGTCTCTTCTTCATCTGTAAAGAAATTGTCCAGCATTCACTGCCATATCGGAGAACTGGTAAGAGTTCAGTAATCTTTTCTTTGTTTCTAACGAAATTTTTCTGTTTCTTAATACTTTGCTTAGCTTTTGGAAGGCAACATTCACTATCTCCGTGTACCTTTTGATTTCAGTATCGCACTTACCATCCTCTATTAAAACAATTCCCACATATTTAAATTGTACTTGTTTGATTTCGGTATCACGAATTAGTAATTTTCATGTTGGGCTGTTTGTTTTGCTAACAACCATACATTCTGTTTTCTTGCAATTGATGTTTAGTCCTTTCTTCTAGTTTTCCTTCACTACCTCTTGTAGGATTTCTTTTAGTTTCCTTTTTATGTCTGCTGTCAACACTGTGTCATCTGTATATCTTATGTTGTTAATATTGTGGTCGACAATTCTGGTAGGACTTCTAATTCCCTCAGAATCGATTCACTGTATAGTTTGAATAAATCTGGCGAGACGACACATCATTGTCTTACATACTTTTCCCTTTTTGTATATTTACTGAACTCGTTTTCAGACATGTCCAGAAAGTTTGTTGTTAGTATAGATTCTGGATCATTCTAATATTCTTCCCAAATATGTCACGGTTAACTAACAATTCAAACTGTTCTTTGTGGTGTATTTTGTCAAACACTTTTACATAAACTATAAAACACAAATATGTGTCAGAGAGCAATGGTCACCCATTGGAATATTAATAATTATAGTAATATAGAATTTTGTTTATAGATGAGAAAAATAATCTGTGGTGAAGTTTGTGCCCAGAGAATCTGTGCTTTGTCAGAGTTATTAATATAAAATGTCAAAACAATAGTGTTTATATGAACTATGGAATACCAATTGAGAAGAAGAAACTATTCATTTAATCATGAAAGGGAAGAGGTCAGTAATCAAGTTGTGTTCTAAGTTTACCAACAACCCGGAGTTTTGTCGCTACCACCGCGTTTATTTATGCGCGTGTTTGTGCGAAAACAGTCGATTGGAGCTGGGTGAAGTGAGTTGACAAGCAGTCGACGAGAGAGGGGGAGAAATGCAGTGAGAGTCCTCTTGTTGCTGTAATAAGGGAGGAAGTGAAGTCAAGTTATTTGCAATATTGACAGTGAACCTTATATTCTGATAGTGAAATAATTACGGTAACTACTAAGAACAAAAAGGGTGAACCCAAAAACTAATTCTCTCCTTTCAAAATTATTTGCAATATTTGCTTTTTTTTTCTGGATTTTATTCCATATACGCTACTTTTTTGTAAAAGAAGCATTATTCTTTTGTACCAATTTCTTCCTTATATACACATACATAATTTTTTTCTTTGGACTCTAAACGACGTGTTCATATTTGATTTTTCTGCTTGGCCCGATTCTCGCCCCAACGAACTTGAAGGTAGATCAGCTGAGTCTTTCGGGATCTGCGATTTGTTAATTGCTCTCCAGTGTTGGGCCAGGACAGAAGCAACAGCCGGTCTTGTAAAGTACATCGATCTAGTGGGGTCAGGATAGGTGTTACAGGAACATCTTCTTTTTGATGTCATTCTGAGCACAAGTATCGCATTCGTTGATTCAGTGTCTTTAACGGATTCGCAATGTTCATGTCCTATTTCACATCTGATTCTGCTGCGTGCTGTATTTATCAAAATTCGGATGGTGAGTTTTGTTATGTGGCTCATTAGGCTGATAGTCCAATGGAGTTCACATTCTTTTGCACCTAGCTTTTTAGGCAATGCTATAAAAATGGATCTGCTTAGTAGATCTTCCGGAATATCACCACTGTTGTATATTTCAATTATTATGTCTGTATTCTTGTTGATACCGTAATCATCTACGGTTGCCAGCATCTCTATTACAATTCCCACTGGCGTTGCTGCTTTGTTTCCGTTCAATTTGACCAGGGCCGTTCCACTTCATGTTTTAATATTTCTGGTCCTTCGATATTTTTGTATACTGTCAGTTGTTCTCTTTCATTGTGGAAGGGCTCTTCAATGTATTCGTTTCATCACAGAGGTATTTTTATTTCTCTAATATGTATGTCCCATCCTTGAATTTTATGCATCCTTTTGATGAGAATGTCTTTTGTCCTGTTAGTTCTCTTATTTTTTATGCATATCTATCTGTGATACTCATTCTTTATATTTCTGCACATTTTACGTTAAGCCTCTTTAATTTGTCTGCGTTTTGTCCTAATTTCGTTGTACAGAGTCCTATATTCTGTGCCTTACCTTGGTGTTGTTTGTTGTCTCTTTTTTCATCATGTCAAGAATTTCATCTATCATCCATTCTTTTTTTCTTTGGGATGATCTCGATTTGCTGATTTTAATAAAGCTTCTCTTAATGTGGCCCACATTGAGTTTCCATTTTCATTTTGTCCATTGTATCTGCTTTTAACACTGTCCATATATTTATCCTTCACATTCGGGTCGGAAGTCTGACATATTGCAATTCGGGTACCCTTTGCCCTCTTCAATCTCCGTAGTTTCGTTCTAAGTTTACATATCACTGGAATGTCGTCGCTCCTGCAGTCAGCAGTTAGGTATCTTTTGCAGTGTAAAACTGCATTCCTGAATCTCTTATTGATAGTAATATAGTCGATTTGGTTTTTCGTTTCTCCCCCTGGACTTCTCAATGTCCATATACTTTTAGAGTGTTCTTGAAACTAGGTTGTGGAGACTAGCTGATCATTTGCCGTGCCATATTGGACCCATTTTTCTTTGCGTTCATTCCGAATAGTTGTACAAAAACAATATACTGATGCAGAAAACCCTGGTAACTGTGAAAAAAGCTTAAAGAAATAATAATAATCAATAAATATATAAATACAAATGTCATGATCATATTAACTGTTTCCTTATATGGAATCATGCAGCATTCACTATCTGTCTATATTTCTGAGATGAGGTATATCATCTTTGTCGCCATATTTATTACAACGTTTCGACCGTTGTACGCTCCAGCCTTCTTCAGTATGTCTATATTTCTGAGATGAGGCATTATGTACACTATTTACATTATTTGGTCTATTGTTTTCATCTTTGTCGCCTTATTTATTACAACGTTTTGGCCGTTGTACGCTCCGGCCTTCTTCAGGTCGTTGGAATGTCGAACCGAACACTTTATTTCGCTCACTGGGGTAGACTGTTCTAGTTCCTCAAGGACACATGGCACAGTGGATAAAGGCCAAACGTTAGATCCAGTGAAGGAACCCAAAGAGTGTGACTTCAATACCTGGTTAAGGCCGTGGAGAAATTGGAGAGGGGAAATAACAGGAGATAACTGATAACTGACATCCATTAAACATGGTATGTGGGACCCTAACGGTCTACTGCAGTGAGCGAAATAAAAGGTTCAGTTCGACATTCCAACCACCTGAAGAAGGCCAGAGCGTACAACGGTTGAAACGTTGTAATAAATATGGCGACAAAGATGAGGAAAATAGTCCGAATAATGTAAATAGTATACATAATACCTCATCTCAGAAATATAAACAGATACTGAAGAAGGCCGGAGCTTAAAACGGTCGAAACGTTGTAATAAATATGGCGACAAAGATGAGGGCAATAGTCCGAATAATGTAAATATTGTACATTCAGCATTCATTGACTGAACAGTTAGTGGTGCTGCAGTTTAAAATTCATAAAATCCTTCTTTCAAAACATTTTTTCAGGAAAAATAATATCTTTAGTTCAATGTCCCTTAATGCTATTTCCATTGTTCATGTAGGTTTCCTTCCTAACCTTTTGTTTGGAGTAATGTGGAACGTCAGCATCTTGATTATACCATTATTCTCCTTCGAGTTATAAATGCTGTCTATTTTAGTTGCTGTTGTTGAAAGTCAAGTGATGTGGTTTCTGTTATCCGGTTTGTGATTCTGTAACCATTTTAAAAAGGATGCTCCTCGCTGAGACCTACTCGATTCACTTGAAGCCATTTTAACTCATAAAATATATAACAAATGAAATAAAAGAAATACTAACTGCAATTATTATTTCACAGGTGAAAAAGTGAAACAGACTAAAATGTGTATATAATACTTTTGTGAATTAAAAAATATATGACTTACGGCCATATCACATTGAAACAATAGTTCTCGTACGATCACCGAAAGTTAAGCAACGTCGAGCCTGGACAGTGCCTAGATGACAGCTTGGGAATAGCAGGTGTTGTAACGTACAGTGTAACCCGGATTTAAGAGACCCGGATATAAGAGAAACCGGATATAAGAGACATTTTCTCTGGTCCCAAATTAAGCCTGTGTTAATGTATATAAAATAGACCAAACCCGGATATAAGAGACTTCTTCTCCGGTCCCGACAACTCTCTTATATCCGGGTTACACTGTATAACAACTTGGAATGAGAAATCAGAGAGCCGAGTTCAAATTCCAGTCGGGTTTGTTACATTCCCCAGGCACAGATGATCTTGAATCAAAAACACATATGATCACCCAAGCGTGTCACATCCACCCCTACCAACATACAGTACCGTCAGCAGTAATGGCCCAATTCCTCCCCATGAATCTGGAAAAGGTCTACGCCCAAGAAATGATGTTCATAGGCTGGCAATAATTAAAAATCGCAGTTTGGTTGGTGACGTAAACATTTTGTTGCACATTAGATTGTTTGGACAGTAGATATACCATCATGTATATGACGACGCGTGTATTATCGTGTATAATGCGCATCACTTTATGCTTAAAAATATCTGGTAAATGTGCGTATTATAAACGAATAATTACGTTACATATTTAAACTAAACAGGTTTCTGGAACCGAGTAAAAAGTTTGAAAAAAAGAAAGGAAAAACTGGATCATATCAGAGAGTTTGGCTTCAGCATTGATCACAGACAGAACATATCAGTCAATGCAATGTGGTAAAAATAAAGATGAATTTTAGATGTTCGAATATGTGCGTAAGAATGAAAATATTTAATTCCGGAATATACGATAGCGCGCAAAAATACAAAATCGAAGCTAATTACTTGTTGACGTCTCAAGAAATTTGACGATGTAAACATTTTTATTGATTGTTAATTGATTTGTTTTCTACGGTTTATCAATCTTCTACAGGTTATTTAAAGCCAGAAATATTTTAGAATGTAAGAATGTTTTTTTTTAGATAATAATGATTCTGTGATATAAGTCTTACTAATTAACCCATATCTCGGGGAGAATTGGTGGATTCATAACTCCTTTCCCAAGTGTGTTTCCGTGTAAGTAGATATAATGAACTCAACTGGAATTGTAACTCGGTTCCTTGATTAACAATTCCGAGCCATTATCCATTACACCGCCCGTACATCCAAGATTACAGCGCCAGGTATTTCCAAGTGGTCACTGACCAAGCTCGACGTTGCTTAACGTTGGATCGTACTGGAACCAGTGTTTCAACGTAAGCCTAAACAACGTTGAAAGGTTGGTGAAAATGATATCGTGTGATAATGCCAAGGTAATTACTATGATATGTGTCGTCGTGATGGATGCTAGTGATACCAAATTAGATGGTATCAAAGATAATATTGTGTCGTGATGACAGTCATTATTTGAGTCACTAGTATTATATGCGTCGTCGTGGCAGGAATACCAAATAAATTTATTATTGGAAATGGCTGACAGACATAGCGTATATCTTAAAATCCTAATATATATTTTTCTATAGCCGCGATATAGTTACATTTATGTACAAGGGTGAATAAAAACAGAGACACGTGTATAATATTTGAGGGTAAACACTTTATCTATATATTTACAAAAACTAAGATTACACAGTAATTTGGTCATGCAAAGAACGAAACACATACAAGATGCAAAAAGGAGAAGTAAAATAAGGTCTTGCTGGTGAGGTGACTCGGTCGTACATTGCATCATTAATGTGGCATTGGCCATGAAAGGCGAGATAAAAAGATTTAGAATAAAAATGTTGTTCTGACGAACTGGCATCAACTCGCGAGGCAACGTACATTTTCGCCACGTTATAGGGTTAGGGTTACAGTTCTTACGTGCACTTTAATTATTAAGGACAGATAATAAGGTTTTGTAATGCTACAGTCTCAAAGGTAAGGTCGTGCAATGATGCTTAAGTGGCCATTATCGTGCGTCGTTGTGACAGGTCTTAATGCTATAATGAAAAGAATATGATCTGCCTAAAAATTAGTAAAAAAAAAAAAAAATTAAAAAATCATGACTGATGATTTCATTTGAAACTCTTTGGAAATTGATTATAATATCTGAAAGTAATGTTTTGGTCATGACAACGGGTTTAGTGTTTGACCTTCACCAAAACCATGACCTTCATCAAATGCAGTGTAGGATTTTTTTTTCTTCAGAGAAAATTTCAAACTAGGATAAGTTTTCATTAGATGGTAAAAATCAGGTCTATTGGCGATTGTTTCACTCGTAAGCCTATAGTTTAATGCTTGTAAATGGAATACCTTAACACGTATTGAAAATATTATATAGATAAATGAATTGCCTCCCTTTGTAGGGATCGTTATCACCGGCCCCTGGGTTGGGCTGAAAGCAGCCTCTCACGGCCTCTTTTTTCTTGTGCCACCGACGAGTCAACACGGACAAATTTAGCTCCGTAAAACTCAACCAGCAGCCACATGGTGTCCGAAAATGGAGCGGCCAAGAATACAAGATAGGAACAAGGATGTCCCAACAGTTGCAGCAAAGCATCCGAAAACTGAATCCATCTTCGACGTGAAGACGAATTATTCCGACGTTGCAACAAAAATGGGAACTGTTAACCGAACGAACTTTATTGCCACCAATTAAGTCCTCGCAAAAACCAGTTTTTTGGAAACGATTTTTAAATCCAATTTTTTTTTTTTATCTTCCCTTTTCTATCTTCCTCTTTCTGATATAAAGCCTTCCTTTTCTCCACTCAAGTTTGTTGTCCTGTTTTCTCTCGCCGTGTCGCGTCAATGACCTTTTTACCCTTATTTTCTACAGAGGACAATTAATTGGTTACCTAAATTCAAAGGGTATAAAACCCCGCATATCCGAAGACCTACCGTAAAAGATGACCGTATATTTTGAGCCCCCCCTTTTTTTTTTCTTCAGGGAACAGTTTTTTGAGGCAAAAATGCACAGTAATATTTTCCCTTCTCCCCCACCTTTTAGTTCTATCATTTTATTTATTCATTTTTTATCTGTTTAAAAATATTATTGTTCTACCGACCAGTTTGGAGGCTTACATCATTTCATATTGAAACACCGGTTTCCGTACGTTCACCGAAGTTAAGCAA
This sequence comes from Acanthosepion pharaonis, assembly GCA_903632075.3. Taxonomy (NCBI): domain Eukaryota; kingdom Metazoa; phylum Mollusca; class Cephalopoda; order Sepiida; family Sepiidae; genus Acanthosepion; species Acanthosepion pharaonis. Next base: position 368,701 of record CAHIKZ030001663.1, on the reverse strand, counting down.
CGTCAGTACCTAGATGGGTGACCGCTTGCATATGCATTATGTTCATTCACACACGAATACCCTTGGGAAAGATATAAATCCACCTCTTCTCCCATCAGCTGTGGGTTAATTAGTAAGACGTCTATCACTAAATCATTATTATCGCCAAAAAAAATCTTACAATCTAAAGATATTTTCTGGCTTTAAATAACCTTTAAAGGGTTGATAAGCCGTAAAATGAATGAATCATTCTTCATTCCGTTCTTTTTTTCTTTTGTAATTATTGTGATACAGCGTAAATGTACTGAGTTCAAACAGGGCGACTGAACTGGTGGAATGACTGACGGGGGGCTATATTAGGACTGTCTTTTTATGGATCCTGAAAGAATCAAGATAACGATGTTTTTCGCCCATGCGGGATTAGTCTAGTTTTTTTTCTCTCTCAAACTATTGAAATTAATGAGTGCAGCCTATGTGCATATGACACATTGATACAGTTCTCTCATCTATGCGGAAGCATAAAACTTCGGCCAGATTATATGGCGAAGTCGTACATGCTTGTGAGTGACAAGAGGCGCCTACGGTAGCGCAATGTTTAGCATGCTTCTTTCACCGATCAGCGCATCAGTTCAGTCGTCAAGGGGTAATTCCGTTATTTTTGGACTTCTTGTGTCAGATTAATTTTGGTAAATATTTATGCCGTTTTATAGGTTCATTATCAGACACGTTGTTCAAGGGCTGAAAAACTGAATTCGACTTACTTACATTAAAAAGCGACCTCATTGTTATAATAAAAAAAAATCAAGAGCTCGACTTAAATACGAATAATCTCGGTGAATTTTAAAAATAACTTTTATTCGATTTGATTTATACTAATCTCCGCTTTCTTTTATTTTTCTCTTTTCATATCTCTTCTTTTTTTTTTTTAACTTCCTTTCTTTTTCTTTTTCTTTTTTCTCGCGTTCCTTCATATAAATGCCGACTATCAGAGTTGAAGGAGTCATTATTTCAACTTGGCGAGCATTGGACGGGATTTTAAAAGGAATCTTTTCAACGAAAGAGAACGAGAAAAAGTTTTTTTTTTTTTTGCTAACATAAAGACGCGGTTTGTTCTCTCTCACTCTCTAGATCGTTTCACCTCTAGGGAATCATTCCTCACCCTACCGACCGACCGCCCCCCTCCCCCCACAACCCATCCGACCAACTGATGAATGGGAGAAATGCACTCAAATACCGATGAATTTAACACCGGAAACAAATAAGCAGTAAAAGAAAGAAAAGGAAGAAAAAAAAAAAAATTCCGCGCGGCTGTGGGACGCCGGGTGTGAGTGGGGTGGGGTGGGAATAAAACTACTCAAAATGCATAAAAATACAATTTGAAATGAATAAAATATTCCAGAGAAAACTGAAAATGGGAGTTGGTAGCCATAGAGAGAGAAAGAGAGACAGGGAGAGATATTAAATGCTAAATGTTTCTTTTAATTTACCGCAAAGTAGCCCAGGTGCTTATCACGTGACAAAAGATTTAAAAAAAAAAAATAAAAAAAAAAAATGAAAGAGCAAAGTTCAGGAAAATTCGGGAGCTGCTCAGTAACGCGTTCAGACGAATTTAACAGACACCAAAAGAAGAGCAGAAATAGTGTAACAGCATAAAATCCCAGCAGGCAAAATCTTTGCTTCTTATCCCAAAAGTGGACAAAACCTTTGGTCTCATAGCTATAAGGAAAAATCTAATAAAAAGAAGCAAATTTAACACTCAAGGAACTTTTAATTCAACAAATGTTAATGTCACATTGATACAATAAACAACACACTATCCAATAGTGTAACCCGGATATAAGAGAGTTGTCGGGACCGGAGAAGAAGTCTCTTATATCCAGGTTTGGTCTATGTTATATACATTAACACAGGCTCTAATTTGGGACCAGAGAAAATCTCTCTTATATCCGGGTCTCTTAAATCCGGGTTACACTGTACGTTACAACACCTGCTATTCCCAAGTTGTCATCTAGGCACTGCCCAGGCTCGACGTTGCTTAACTTCGGTGATCGTACGAGAACTATTGTTTCAATGTGATATGGCCGTAAGTCATATATTTTTTTAATTCACAAAAGTATTATACACATTTTAGTCTGCTTCACTTTTTCACCTGTGAAATAATAATTCGCAGTTAGTATTTCTTTTATTTCATTTGTTATATATTTTATGAGTTAAAAATGGCTTCAAGTGAATCGAGTAGGTCTCAGCGAGGAGCATCCTTTTAAAAATGGTTACAGAATCACAAACCAGATAACAGAAACCACATCACTTGACTTTCAACAGCAGCAACTAAAATAGACAGCATTTATAACTCGAAGGAGAATAATGGTATAATCAAGATGCTGACGTTCCACATTACTCCAAACAAAAGGTTAGGAAGGAAACCTACATGAACAATGGAAATAGCATTTGGGACCAGAGAAAATCTCTCTTATATCCGGGTTTCTCATATCCGCGTTACACTGTATACACTTATTTCATGTTCACTAATCTATGTTCCATTTATTCAAAGCCGGTGAGTACTAACCCCGAATTGGAGGGGGTGTCTGATTAGAGGCCCCGGTCAGTGGTTTGTGACCCTCGCTATTTTATCAAAATTTGCTTTTTTTTTTTTTTTAACCTACATTTTGATACGTTAAAAATTAAATTAAGTTCAACTAACGGATGAACTAACTAAAAAGGTTGAAAGATTTTCGCGAATTTTGATGTCCGATTCCGTGAATTTGTTTTCTTCATGTTAAATCACGAAAAAACACTATAAAAAATTAATTATTTTTTTTATCCATAATATTGAACGAGTTAAAATTATTCAACTTAAGAAAAATCTCAAGTTGATGTTAAACTGTTATGGTGAAACACACCTATTCTATTGAGTTAATAGACTCTCCCACCTAATATAAGTAGGAGTAGAAAGAGAAACGAGGGTCAGTCGATGTCGGACATTCTGAGCGACTGATCGGTTCACCTCTCTGTCTCCGGACGGAGAGGAACCCGAAGGAGGCTACGCCGAAGGGCGAAGTCTCCTTCGGGGAAGAAAACCCTGAACCCGTTTATACGGGTTCAAATGGGCTATTTTTGGCTGAGCCTAATGGCTCAGGAATGCCCAATTAAAAAGGCCTTGTGCCGCGAGCACCCTCGTGGGTGGGTGACTGAATATCTCAGTCGATGTCGGACGACCGGCTGAACGGTTGAACTCTCTGCCTTCGGGCGGGGAGGAACCCGAACGAGGCTACGCCGAGGGGCGGAGTCACGTTCGGGGAGGTAAACCGGCCCTGAGCCCGTTTATATGGGTTCAATGGGCATATTTTTGGGCCGACCTTGTGTCACATGATGCCCCAATGGGGCGGTGACTGAATATCTAGTCGATGTCGGACGACAGTCGAACTCTCTGCCCGAAGGCAGAGAAGAACCCAAACGAGCCTATGCCGAAGGGCAGAGTTTCGTCCGGGGAGGTAGACAGACCCGATCCCGTTTATGCGGGGTCTACGGGAATTTTTTTGCCGAGCCTGCGGGCTCGGGAACCTCACATTAAATTCTGCCTTGTGCCACATGTGACTGCGTAGGGTAGTTACTAAATAGCGTCGATGTTGGACAACAGTAGTCGACAGTTAGTCGAATACGAAAGTAGTCAGCGACCACAACAAGGTTACTCTGCGTAATACCTATCTTATCAAGTTCCTAACGTTTTGTACGTCGAACCTATTTTAGGACTGATTTAGTACCAATACAAACCTCCACTGCGAAATAACTCCACAACATAAACATAGCCGCAAAACATTGTTGATTTATTTAAGACGGAATGATGACATGTCTCTAATTTGTATTTAGATTCATTGTAATTATTTAAAAATGTTCTAGTTGAATTGTTCACCTATATTGCATATGGTCCATTATTGTACATAATTTGGTTACAATAAAATTTGCTATCGGTTGAAATTTCTAAAATCTTTCTCTTTAAACAGTTGTTCAGGAAAATAGGTTTCTCCTGTCCAGAAGCTGTTATTGCTCTTTCCGGTATTGATGGGGGTTTTCCTTCCTCATCTTTTATTTGAAGTTGTGCAGAACGTCAAAAACCTGATTATGTCATTATTCTCTATTCGACTTACATAAGTTATCCATTTTAGCTGTAGCTAGTCCTCAAGTAATGTGGTTTCTTTTATTTGGTACAGATCTTTCTTTGTGACTCTGTAGCGCCAGTTTCACAATATTTGAAGAAGGATAGTCTTCGCCAATATCCCAGTCTTCACACACTCAGAGCCATTTTTAACTATTGATCTTAAAAAGCCGTTGTATACAGCTGACAGTTTAGATATTTCTGAATGGGTTTGGATCTGACGAGGCTATTTAAGAATATGAATCAAGTTTTCAACTTAATGTTTTAGTTTTATATCAATTTGCAGTGTTGGACGAAACTATATCTAGCGCAGCCTATTCCATGTTCAATTTCCTTATCTCCTATACTAAATTTGTGATTACTGATCCATTCAGTGAGGCATCTGAAGTGTTTAGTATTTACTAATTCCACATTCTGGATTTTCATGATGGATCCATTGTATGTGCCATCACTGTTTTCATTACAATTCCAGATTATATTAGGTTGGTGCAAAAATAATGACGTAAAAATGTCGTTTTTGACGTATTAACGTCAAAAACGACATTATTACGTCATTATTTTTGCACCAACCTAATAGACTCTATTTTGGAAAGTCCTATTTTTGGAATACTTGGTAAAGGATGATGTTTTCTTATTCAAGACCATTCTTATCCAAACTATGTCGTCGGTAGAACCCACCTCGTCATCAATGCATTAGCCTTGGGTGGGAAAGCGGAAATGCAGCCTTTTTATTTGCTGATTCGTTTTGGATGTGGTATGGAGTGCTTAAATGGTCATTGCTCATCTTTTCACATCTATGCTTGTAAATGCACTGGGCATACTCTAAAAAATACACTGGGACTCTCATTCCCCCTTGTCATTCTCCTGATGAGGTTTGAAATGTTTCCCTATTGGCGTCCTCGCCAGACATGTAAGATTTCGTGAACCGATAAAGTTCTTAGATTGATGCATTCAGTGGATTCGGAATTTGGAAGGCGAGTTCTAAATGATAAAATGTCTCTATTGATTTGGTCGTATGCTGCTGTGAGGTCAGAATCGCAGATATACAATTTCCTATGAGGGAGGGATACATTTTTTACTACAGTCGTTTGATCTCTTACCCGGAGCTGACTTTCATAAAACCACGAGAGTTTTGTTTATATAATATTAATACTTTCATCACAATGGATCCAATTGAGACACCTCTGTATGTGTGTGGGCCCTGAGGGCTACATTTTTTGTTGTTTCCATATTTTAATCATTTCACCCCAAGCAAGGCGATAATGCCGATAGGATGCGGGGGGGTAGGTACAGGGAGTAAAAGAGAATGAGAAAACTTTAGTGACAAGAAATGAAGAAAAGAGAATAAAGGAGCAGAGTTCAGGAAGACAGAAGATGGCAGTTGACGTTGCATTTAACTTTTAAAGTTTGTAGTTATTAGGGAAGCAAGAGATCGGAAAGGCTTCCACAGTCGAGAAGTCCGAGAAAAGAAACTGTTAGAATAGAAGTAGCGGTTGCATGTAGCGAGTTCAACAATAATACAAAGAGGTGCCCTTTTGTCGAATTGCCAAGGTAGCTTATTTTTTTAGCTGAGATCCTTTGCATATTAACGATATCATTTTATCTTTAGTAAGGAAAATATTCTCTTCTTTTCTTAAGAGAGACCTACAATCAAATCACGCTAAAAACACCGTTTCTCGTTTGATCACCGGAGTTAAAGCAGCGTCAATCCCGATCACTACTTAGATGGGGTTGGGAGCAACTTGGGAACACCGGGTACTATAAGCAACCTCCGACAATCCAAAATATGTTTCAACTTTAAATAACCAATGACGGGTTGATAAGCCGTAAAAAAAAAAGACAAATCAATTATTAAAAGAGATAAACGTGTTATTCACTTTCACAAAAATATCAGCAAGGCATGCAATTCCTGAGAATCATTCAGTATGTGTTAATCTCTCTGATAATCGATATTTATATCCGATCAAATAAAACAAATATCTTTAAAATATTCTCACAATACGCATTAAACGTCTGAATACAGGATAGTTGCGAAGTATCTTCATAACTTATTTTGAATCAAAGTGATACTACCACTAGGACGCAAAAAAAAGCTTATCAGAACAGCTGACATGAAAATATTGGTAGAAAAGACAGAGGGAAGCCGCGTGACGTCGGTGAGAAAGTGACTGAAGTAGAAATGCCAGATCGGGATCGATTACATTGATTGAATTTTGTCAAGAATTTCGAGATATACAGCAGAAGCACCAGACCAGTTATGGCAGCGGTATCCAATGTATGGACGAATGATAGATTTATAAATGTGCAAGATGGATTCTGACTAGAAAAATCTTCTGGCACGGCACAGTGAACTAACTTTCCTATCAGTAGATGCAGTAATTGATTCGATGTAGTCGCTTCACCTCATGTCAGTAGAAAACATGAACCCAAGAAAACACAGTGTTGTTCTGATGGAGTTTCGCATCAACCATGCTGATAGCAGGCAGAAATGTTTCTCTGTGATTAAGTGAAAGCAGTTTTATTTTTTCTAGAGAATTGCATTAATATGTGATAAAACCCCACTTTTTTTTTTTTTGGGATGCATACTGATTCCAAACTTTCTTCATAAAATTCCTTTTTTTCTTATTAATACTTTTATTATTTTAAAACGTGTAAAAACAGCTACAAATAATGGAAGCATTAATAATAGCAAAGAAAAAGACATCACTCAATAATATCAATTATGAAAATGGCCACAACATACTGACTTTGTTTGGAAAATGAAATAAAAAAATCATTCCCATCACTATAGATACACATATATTAAAATTTATATATTCAGTTAAAATTTTAAGAAATCCATTTTATTTAATTTTATTTGTGTTCATATAAGTTTTTTCTTTTCTGAACATAAAGTGTGTAAAAACTATCCAAATGTTCTATATATCCAAGCGCTTATATGTTTATCTATAGATATCACTATGTATATATATATATATATATATATATATTTATATATATATAATCATTTTAAAAATCAAACAAACAAAACACATCCTTATTAATGGCTAATAGAATAGACAAAAGCGCTCGAATATATAGAAAATTGGGACAATTTTTACACACTTTACAATCAGAAAAGAAAACACTTGTCCGAATGGGAGAAAAATCGAATAAAAAGCTTAATTGCAATCGCAGTACCTTGTCAGTCGTCTTTAATGAAACCTGTATAAAAGAGGGATTGCTGCTCCAAAAGACGTAAGTTCACCCTGATCATCCTGTGTGATGAAACCTAGGTAAGTAGTACCTGGCTCATTAGGATTTATTTATTTTACTTTTGGTCTACCTAGCGTATTGAGAACTCTTCGTTTTAACTTATTACTCGCTGGGTTTTTTTTTCTTTGTACCAGAAATTTAAGGTACTCTACGATTTCTTTCGCCCTGTTCGGAGAGGTTTCTGGTGTTTTCTTTCTTTTTTTTCTTTTCTTTTTTTTTTTCAATTATTCCTCGGATGCCAATTTGTTTTAAAATCCAGGCCTTTTCAGCCAATGGGTTTAAATAGATTTACATTAAAGAAATAGTGGACTTTTGCTTAAAGATCTCATTTAGGTGTGAGACTGACAGTCACCATGCAATGCTGATTCCGATGTCCACATCTATAAACGCTCTATCTCCGATAGAACGTTTATAGAATTTAAGTATATAATTTAACTGTGTCGGCACTCGTATTCGGTATTCAACAGTAGAGTAACCAGGATGAACATGCGGTCCGAATAGCAAAGCATATAATTATGATTATTCCTCATCCCAAAAATTCCTTCGAAAATTATAGTCTTTTTCCTTGTCAATGCACTTAATTCACTGGTGAATATTAATCACGTAAATCAAACATAATACAGTAAAAATGCCAGATAAATATTCAACTCATGACACCGTGTCAGGTTGCAGAATTATTGATCAAATTCTCATATATATATATATATATATATATATATATATATATATATATATAAAGCATGTTACGGTTGTCTGTCAGCGTTTACATTAGTTTTGATTTGAATTTTTCGCAGTGCGTGTATAAGTACGTATACTGGCAAGAGCATGTATGTTTACTTATGCGAATAATCTTCAAAGCGAATAATACATATCTCAATATCTATTACTGGCACAGAGAGCAGCTTACTACCGGCCAACCAAAGTTGTAGACGTCTGCTTAAATCTTAGACATGCAAATGTACACATATAAATAGGTGCTCTAAGTTGAAAAGAATTACTGTTACGTGCCCGGCCAACCAGATAACTCTTTCGCCATCTTTACCCCATTCTCCAGTGCTTGTGTACAATGAATGTTTACTACGAGTATGTTAGTATCTCCTTATCCGCGGCGGAATTGTTCTCAAGACCCCAGCTCATACCATAAATTGTGGATACTGCCGAACCTTATTTTTTGCTGTATCATTTATTTAATTTTTCCCTTTCTTTCCTGTACATTCCTAGCGCAATAAGAGATTAACGTGCAAAAATTGCTGAGGTTTTTGGTTGTAATGGATGAGGCTGAGCTTGAGAACATTTGAAGAAATTGAATTCAACATTTTCAGAAGGAATAAATTTCAACACGTGTAGGAATTTTATATGTATTTTTTTACAAAGAGTAACAATACAAGAAAAGAAAAATATATACGTCTCTGTACACAAACAGGAAGTAAAACATTTAAGGTTTTGCTATTAAGAATTATGTGTACGTGTGTGTGATGTCCACTTGCTTTCTTTGCAACTAAGAAATCTGCAGCACGAGCATGAATGTCTTCCCGACAGGAAAAAATTCTGTTGTTATCAACATGAGATTTTGGAGAAAAAGAGCAGACAGGTGAAAGGGTTATGTCCATTTTTATAGTCCTGTTTCGTGATGTCAACGAACACTAGTTGCCACTTTAGTGCTCGTTGTAGTAGAGACTTTTTAATTGCAGATACAACTATAGTAACGCCGTTGAGCAATGCTGATGTCAGACGCCTTCGAATAACATTCGCACTCATAGTACTTGCTCGATGATACTTGCTCGAAAGTAACCACCGTATAGTGATCTGAATAGAGAAATAGTATAGTGAATAGCGGTCCCTGTAGTAATAGAGGATAGAATAGAAATAGCGATCATTAGTCGTCAGCTACTTCCTACATATATGTGTTTCCTCTGGGGTCACGTAGTTTACTTAATTCTATAATGGGATCCTGAAACAGCGTCACCTAGCAAACAATGGCAATAATAAAATATTTAGATTGTTTCATAAGTAAATTCAGTTTTCGGAAACCAATTGTAATTGCTAATGTATCATTCTTTTAACCAACTGTTGCTTAAATATATAAGAGATAATGAAAAATGGGTTACATACAACAATATTCAACGCAAAAGGCAGTAGATTGACAGGGATAAATCTCCACAACTGACTCCCCAAAAGTTGAGCTCCATGGAAGAAAGGTAATGGCGTGCGTGTGGTGGAATCGCCGGGGTATTATTCATTTAAAGTTCTTAAAGGGCAACGAAATACTAAATGCACCTTTATACTCCCAGCAGATGCAACCTGTCCATAAAATTTTGATCAAAAAGTGCCCTGCGCTCGTCAGTAAAAAAAAGTTGTTTTACATGGTAATGAATGAAAACCAAATTCGAGAATTCTTTGAAAATCTTTTCACGCCAAAACCTGCGGAATTTTACTCAAAAGTTATCAAAGTGCTACCTGATAAGTAACAAGTCATTGCAAATAATGGTGAATATATAATTGAATAAAATGAAATTGAACTTTATTTTTTTGAATAATACAGTCGCTCAACAAAAACGGAAAATATTTTTGACTCGGCCTAATCGAACAATTACAATTATAAAAGTATGCTGTGATAAAATTTGTGTTGGGCTAAAAATACGTACGCTTAGCAAACTAAGAATAAGATTTTTTCTTTTTGAAGCTGAGAACGTTTTCACTTTTTATCATTTTTTACAGTAATGTTGACTCTGGAAAAGGCCCGAGAGAAACTCGAGATAGAGGGTTACCGAGTAAGTGGCATAGTTTGTATGTGAGGAAGATAACGCTAAACTTGAACAAGTTAAAATTTTAGTGATCGGGGAAGCATCCTCTAGGGAGTTGGTAACACAAAAAGCAGGTGCTTGTGAGAGGATGCTGCTTGAGGTGAATTTACATCTCCCTAATGGAATGGTGGTTCGCTATGTGCCAAGGAAGATGAAGGTTAGAACTGGTAGAATTAAGGAATGTAGTTCGTCTGGACACTTTACATGGAAATAACGATAGATAGCGAGAAGCTTCCGACGTTTCCGTCTGTGGAAAAGTGGTGGTAGGGTGGAAAATAATTCATCATCCACAAACATCTAAACGATGTCTTTTTCCCTGAAATACACCTGTAATAAAAAAAAAATATAAGTTAGCCACAATATGAGATTAATAACAATAACTAATAATAAAATAGAACAACTGTACAAAGGGATGTTGAAACATTTTCGGCCCGATCAAAAAACCCATGGACAGATTTAAACTTGGAACCAAAAACAGTAGAAGCAGTTCGTAGAATACATACAGCATTTAGGTAATGTGATGTCAGTGATTCTAACCGAATCCCGCATAGATGCACCGCTTAATAGACAGTCTTTAAGCACTGATTATGAAAAAAAAAAAAATACGGAATCTGCTTGAAACGTGTCAGATGCCTGCATTAAGGTTAATCGCAAGTGGTGAACCCATACGTTTGCATTTGTACCACATTGAAAAAATAATAACTGTACACGTTAAGGAAACGCATACATGGCAAACCAAGTGAATAAAAGAGAGAAAATAGCATGAAAACATCTCTCAAACACGCGCAAAAGCAAGCACCATGTTTGGAAATGTCTCTCTTAAAAAAATTTTCTGATAAAAAAAGTTAAGTAATGTTTCTTTCAAATTACATTTAAGTATACTTTAAATTTTCTAATTTTCCTAAAATAACGAAAGAAAAAAGTGTAACTGAATTTTACAGGATTTTTAAACTAACTTTGATTTTGTTTACAAAGTCAGACAAAAAGGCCGAATTTACAAAAATTTTTTGAAACAAGAAAAAACAAAATTTTTAAATAAAATTTTTAAAATTATAGGAAGGATTATAAATTCTGAAAAAATATTCAGAAACTACTTTGGTCTTTCATCTTAATAGTAGCATAAACATTTAGACGTTAAATTTTTTTTTTATCAAGTTAGGAGCTTTTTTTCTTCATGCTATGCTTATTTTTTTTTTGCAAAATGGTGGACGTCCCTAATGAAAACCTTTTTGTTTATCTGGCATGACTGGCGATTTCATCTCCTCTACCTATAGTCATTACCGTGTCTTATTTTCGTCTTAATATTATGTACCGCTAATAATTCACATACCTTGATAAAAAAAAGGCTCCAAACTTGATAAAAACAAAGTGATGTTAAAATATTTGTTATTATTAAAAAGAAAAACGAAAGTATTTTATTAAAATTATTCTAGCACGGTCGAAATTTTGGTTAAAAATCTTGCTTTTCTTGCATTACCAGGGGCAGCAAAGATTATATAGTTTAAAAAACACTGATTGGAAATTCTTGCAAAAATCAAATAATTGTCGGATTTTAATGAAACTTTCAGGACTTATTCACAAATGAATTAAATTATTTTAGAACATTACATTTTTTTTAAAATTCTTCCTAGAAATAATTTTTTACATCTGTTCCCCCTCTTAATGAAATTTCCAGAAATTAAATGTTGTCTCTCTTCATATGTATATTAGTTAAAAAAAGATAAACTCCTTGGATTAATTTTTTTGAAACAGTTACTCATCCAAAAATCTCTTTTGAATTATAAAATCAAAAATGCAATTAAACTAAGACCTTATTTAATTAGGAAAACTTTTTTGCTTTTAAGATATTTTTAAGGATACTATTGTCTTGCGAAAACATTTTTTCGATGTATAATGATTTTTTACAAGATTTGTTTTTTATTTTTTTTTTACATTTTAATTAGAATAACTTATTAAGTTTTAAACAGTTTTTAATCTTTTTTTAACATTTTGTCTTAATTTGTCCCTTTCAGATGATATTATTATTGAAAACTATATTTACTAATTCATAATTGAAAAGCATAATTCAAATCATCAAACACCAATATTTAAAAAAAAATTTTTTAATGTTTTATGTGAATAAACATGTCGATTTTCTATATAGGGTCGACCATACACGACATTATCAGAAAATTAGAACGATAACTATTATTTAAAATAAAATATTTAAAATTCAATAAAACATTAGACTACAGAGAATATTTTTTTTAATTATTAAGATTACTGAGTACTTAAAATTATATATAAAAGGCACTAATTCAATTACTTTTTAACGCCTACCATCCACATAGAACGCCTTAAATAAACAGCTATTGTCTGGATAAAAAATACATTTCAACGATATTTTAAACTCAAAGTAAATAATATTTCTTTCAAATCAGATCAGATTGTATCCTTTTCCGCTCTGTTTTCTTTTGCATTGAATCTACCAACGTCACTTCCTGTCTGTTATGGTAATATCAGCCATTTCCTTACAAGGAAACATTTGGCAGTCATTGACCAGACAGTTTGTGCTACTGTCGGTTGGAATTTATAAAATCTTTCTCTTTAAACAATTTTCAGGAAAACATGTTTCTCAAATCCAGTAGCTGTTATCTTCTTTCCAGTATTAATAGGGGGTTTCTTCCTAACCATTTATCTGAAGTAGTATGGAAAGTCAATATCTTGATTATGCCATTGTTTTCTCTTCGTGTTATATGTGCTATTCATTTCCGTTGTTGCTACTGTTGAAAGTTCTCAAGTGATGTGGTTTCTGTTATTTGGTATAGTTCTTTGTGATTCTGTAGCGCCACGTCACAAGGTTCGAAGAAAGATGGTCTACACTCGCTCATAGCCATTTTTAACCATTGATCTTAGAATATGGTTGCGTACAGCAGACAGGATAGATATTTCTGATCATGTTTTGTGCCATGCATGTCATTCTTATGTCCAATTCCCGCTCGTACACTGATGCAGCAGAAGTAAGGCCAAAGATCTTTCCTGAATCGGTATCCAACAATTGAATCTTTACGCACGAGCATATATGTATCCACACACGCACACACACACATCCGTACGTATTCTTCTTTTTAGAAACTGTCTTAACGTTCTTTATATTCAATTCTTATCCAATATAGATACTGTCTGTGGGATTAGAAAAACGAATCCATTAGGTGATTCGACATTTTCGTTATAATAACTGGTCGATGGAGCACACGCACGCATGCACGCTTACACCAGATTTGTAATTAAAATGGTAATTCCAAATTTTGTCTACTGGGACCATGATAATTAAGTAATCCCTGTTCTTTCTTTAAATCAATTCACCCCAAGCAAAGCGATGATGCCACTAACACGCTACTGGGAGGGAAATAGAATGAAAAGACTTTAGAAGGAACCAGAAACCTAATACTAAACTGGAAACTCTTGTTGAAAATATCAGGGAAGAATGTGAACCGGACAATGATGGGGAACCTTACTCCTATTGAGGAAAAAAAATAATAAATAAAATTTCAGAGTTTAGGCAGAGACTTCAGAGGTATACAGTTGAAGAACAGGGTGATCCGAAAGTCTTGTTACATCTACATAAAATAATTTTCTATTTTAGATTACTGACACAATCTCTTACAGTTTGGAAGAGACTATATATATAGACTTTAGAAGGAACCGGAAATACAATGCTAAACAGGAAACATGCACTCATGAGTTTTGTTTTAGGCTTACGCACACACGTGTTATTTCTCGCTATCTCACTCCACTGTATTCACGATCTTTAATAGAGACGTGTTTTTCTCTCACACACACTTTTCCTCGTGTAAATTCTCTCTTTCTTTGTCTCTCAACTGCACTCATGCTTACACGTGTTATTTCTCTCCATCTTACTCCACTGTACTCACAATCTTTCAGAGAGACGTGTTTTCCTCTCTCATACACATTGCCTCGCGTAAATGCTCTCTCTTTCTTTCTCCACTGCACTCAATGAGTTTTGTTTTACGCATAGGTACACTACTCACGTGTTCTCTCACTTCATTCCTTATGTAAATTATCTCTCTCTCTCTCTCATTCTCCTATATCCTCATTAGCTTTCTTTCACTCTTACATACGCACGTTGTTTATCTCTTTCTCTCTCTTTCTCTACTATACTCATGAGCCTTTTTTTTCACTTTTACAGCACACGTGTTTTTTCTTTCTTTCTTTCTTTCTTTCTTTCTTTCTTTCTTTCTTTCTCTCTCTCTTCCGCACGTAAATTATCTTTCTCTCTCTTTCTCTACTATACCCATGAGCCTTTTTTTCACTTTTACAGCACACGTGTTTTTGTTTGTTTGTTTCTTTCTTTCTCTCTTCCGCACGTAAATTCTCTTTCTCTCTCTTTCTCTAATATACTCAAGAGTTTTTTTGTTCACGCTTACGTACACGTTGTTTCTCTCTCCTCCTCTTTTCCTCTGATAAATACTTGGTCTCTCCTTCTCCACTGTACTCATGGACTTCCTTTCACGCTTACATACACATTTTTTTTATTTTCTTTTTCTCTCTCTTTTCTCCATGTAAATCTGTCTCTTTCTTCACGGTAGTCATTAAGTTTTTCACGGATACGTTGATTCGTATTGTTATTTCTCTCTCTCTCAGACGCATACATAGAAAATCTCTTTTCCTTCTTTGCCCAACATGAACACGAAATGAAAATCCCTTCTGAAGGCTTGTGATCTCTCTTTCTATAGTGTGGCGGACTTCACCACATTAATTTAACTTAAGATTAAGAAACAGGGCTGACACAGAAAATGATAAGCCAAAAGACATTGTTACACATAAAATATGTATTTAACAAGATGTACAATATCAAACAACGATGTGAAAGAAAGCACGCATTTAAGTAAGAAAAAGTTGAATAAAACAAGAGTTGTCTCTCTTTAACAGTTATTTTAGTGTTCCAAGTTCACTGGAAGAATGTTCATGAGAGTATTTTGTAATGTTTGTACTTGTAAGCTTTTGTTGTGTAAGAAAAGATTATGTGAGTATATACAAGGTATGTTCAGCATGTGAGTGGTGTGTGTGAGTGAGAAGATTGGCGAATGGTTTCAACTGTCGTGGATTCGTTTGGCAGCTGACATCTCAGTAAAAAGGGTTAGAAAATTCTTTCTTAAATAAGTGACTGTAGGCTCCAGATCGCTGCGCGGGAAGAATTATTGGCATAGGCCAATCAGCGAGCGAGCTTTGGGGAGACTTAAGAAAGCTTCTGTGATCCGTTTCTCCTAAAAGTTCACAAAACTGACTACATGAAATTAGAGCGATTACAAAATTGTCACACTGCTGCGATTTGTAAATTGTCTATAACGTAGTGGTGATCAATTAACCAATGAATACTTGGCGTTGTATATGTGATTTGTAGTTGTATGTATGTATGTATGTACGTGATATGTTCTTTCAGGTAATCAGGGTTTGGTTTGTGAGTTCGATCCTAACTATGTGCCCACCCTTGTGCTCTTGTTCTAAGCTAAACAAATTACAGCGTAAGTTTAAAAATTTGGGTTTCATTTAATTTGAGTAATTGTTAGTGGGTCGCATTGACTGTTTTCATCCCTTAAGTCACACCGTTTTGTTTTCTAACTGAAATTTGTTGATTAGTCAATTCACGGACCAATAAAAAGACCCAATCATCATATCCTGCTTCTTTTCTTTTTTTTTTTTTTTTTTTTTGAAGGACTTGTGACCGTCAACTGAGCCTGTCAAATACGATATATTTGCATCAATATACATAGCTGTTTATTCATTAGATTTTTTTCTGCTTAATCCTTCAAATGCACTTTGTAAAGGATAGCCGGTAAGCATTAAGATTTGATCTGCTTCAAACGTGTCATATGCTTTCATTGAGTTCGAACAGAAGCAATGAAATTATTCATTTCTATCTCACAGCGTCAGAAAAGTCATGGGGAACAGAAGAAAGCTTCACCAAATTTAGTTCACCGACAGTTCCGTGCTCGAAACAACGAAAACAGATGACAAAGTTAAAACTGTTGAAATACAGAAATTAGAATTATTTTTTTAGTTGAATTATTTTAGGAAATTAATCTGTTCCTGTCGTTCAATTTGGTAACTTATGGTTCGCTGGTACGACAGTTTGTCGGCTCGATTTTCATAGTCATTTACTAACTTCTTTCTTGTTGAATGTGTTAAAACCAAAAACAAACACTGAAGTAAAACCAATTTATTGAGTGGCTAAAATTAAAATTATTATTTGAGTTCGCGGGTACCAGAGTTTATCGACTCCTTAAGTAATTTTTGTGGGGTTAGGGGATTTTTTGTATTAATATCAGTCAATAGTTGCTGACTTACACACACACACACACACACGTGTGTGTGTGTGTGTTTAGCAAAACAAGCTTTGACCATGTTATTTCTAGATGATATAACCATGTTATGACCATGTTATTTCTAGATGATATAAGTTTTTTTTAAGGCAAACAGTTTTTAGTAATTATGGTGCTCAATATCAGGAAACAGAACTTTAATAATAATAAATAAATTTTTTAAAAAAAGTCTACTTTTCTCGTCTCTACTCTGAGTTTCGCAGAATAAAATTCTTCACTCATCATGCTTTTACAATCAACAAGTTTCTTGAAGAGTGGATGTAATTCTCCAAAAGTCTGAGTAGAGACAATAAATGATCAATTAATTTCTCTCTCTCTCTCTCTCTCTCTATATATATATATATATATATATATATACATATATATATATATATATATACATACATATATATATATATATATATATATATATATACATATATATATATATATATATATATATATATATATATACATATATATATATATATATATACATATATATATATATATATATATATATATATATATATATATATATATATATATATATATATATATATATATATATATATATATATATATATATATATATATATATATATATATATATAGTGAATATTGAAGTCAACACTTAGAGGCGACAGGCTGTTTCATGTTAGACGCAATCGTCAGGCCACCTGACGATTGTGTCGCCTCTAAGTGTTAACTTCACTGTTCACTTTTATATTTATACATGCTCTATCTCTGATATTGAGCACTATATCCCATAAATATAGCACACCTTAAGAGTATATTTCTTCATATATATGTGTGTGTATGTGTAAAGAACAATCTGTAGTGTTATTTGTCCTGACCTGTTATCTCTGCTTCAGTCACTTTCCCACCGCCATAATCTAGGTTCCCTGTACGTTTTCTATAAATACCAACATTGTAATTGTTTTCTTGAACTTTCTTATTTGGTACCTCGAATTTAGGTATTTAAGCTTAGTACTAGATTCGCAGCAAGATCTCGTCATTTTACAATTGGATTGACTATGTCACTATATGTAACCGTAATTTCTATGTTAACTTTTTTTATTTTCTCGCTTGTAGAATTATCTTTCAGCTACAGGTTTTTGTTCTTCAAAAATTTAAATCCAGTGCCAATTGTTATGTTCTGCCTTGTGAATTTCTGTTCTTTCTTTATTGTCCTTGCTTATTAATAATGTTTTTTTCTTATATTCTTTGACGTTATTCAAAATTGTCTGGCTACAATTTGGACGAGAATCTTCATTTTTGTAGTGTTTATTTAATTACAACATTTTGGTTCATATGTTCTGTTTTCCAGGTTTAAAGTAAAGTAGTTGATTTTAGTAGTAACCCTGTGCAACATTCTATCCCCTTTATTAAAAAAAAAAACAAAAAAACAAAAAAAAAACTCATAATTTAACAAGCTCACAGACCGATTACCAAACATTTTTGTTCAAAGCAGAACTTTAATACAGTTGTTGTTGTTGTTATTATTATCATCATCGTTGTTGTTCCACTGAAGTGGAAAGATGAATTATGTGAGACTGGCCGCTGAAAAGATGAAGAAACTAAAAACACAATAACGACACGAGACGTGGTAAACTCAACAGCTATTTTATTAAAAAAAACTGCCGCTTGATCTGTTTGCTCCCAGCATTCCCTAGTGGGACCGGAAGTGCTTAATATCATCATCATAATCAACATTACTGATGTTGTCATAAATAATAATAATAAAAATCAAAATCAGCATTACAGCAATCCATAATATGAAGAGCCTTAGCAGCGAAAAACAGAAAGCATATACCCTACCCTGCTCACTTTTTCTATTTTTATTCTTATGAAAATCAGTTCTGATCCAGTTTTAAAATTTCGGTAAGCAAGAAACAAAGTTTGTAAAATCTACAATACCGACATCATTCAACTATCAGGAGAAAAGCCTGAATACATAGATCATAAACTGTTTTATCATGATTTCTATCTCACCTACCCCCTGTCCCACACCCAACCTGATGACAAAAAATTCTTCTCTGTTTATCGTTATTGTTTGTCGAACTATCAAGTCTTCTCTAAATGACAGCTTCTGTCCGTCCATGATTGATAGCATATGTCTACCTGGATTGCCTCTATTTGGGAGGGTAGCTGCGTGTGTCACTCTAGAGTAATAAATATTCATGAGGCTTATCACCAGATGGCTGTTGACTGCCATCGTAGTTTGTTTTGTTGCAAACTCACTGGTCTGCAATCCAGAAAATGCATCAATAGTAATGACAAATGCAACAATAGTGAAAATGATGTATCTCTCAGGGTTTAACAGGTGCTCTGTTCTTCTTGGATTGCTATCGATTTTTATCTCCTTTCTCCGCTTTGTAAAGGGATCCTCATGGTCAGTGTTAGGTTGATGTGAGAATTCTACATAAAGCAGAAAAATGGTCCTTTTTAAAAGTGGAAGAGCTATAGTTTCTTGTTTTTATTTTTATTTTTAAGTCCTCCAAAACTTCAAAGAATGCTTTATAAAATCTAACAGGTTAGTAGATTTTAAAAGATTTATATGTTTTGATGCCCTTATGAATCCCGTTGGATGAATTAAGAGCATTCTAGGGAGTGTGATGTTTTCAGACATTTATCATAGTTGCACACGAAATTTTAAGACAGTCTGTTGATTCCTTGCAAAGCTTACAAGAGGTTTTGATATATATCGAAGACGTATATATATATATATATATATATATATATATATATATATATATATATATATAGGTCCGGTTTATCATTGTCAGAAAGCTAAACATAGGTTTGATTTATGCTAAAGATAAAATAGTAGACATAAGTCTGGTTTTACTTGAGTTAAAATGGTAGACAGAGGTCCGGTTTACATTAGAGATGAAATGGTAGACATAGGTCTGGTTTACACTTGAGTTTAAACGATATATACAGGTCTGGTTTACACTATAATTAAAACGGTAGATACAGGTCTAGTTTACACTAGAGTTTTTAAAAAAATAGATATATGTCCGTTTTTACACTGAGTCAGAAAGGTAAGAATATGACCTGTTTATATCAAAGTCAGAAAAGTACACACAGGCATGGTTTACAGTAGAGTCCAAGTTTACACAAGAGTCACAAAGATAGACATTGTTCGGGTTTTGTACCCGTGTCTACAAATATCACTTTGGAGGTGTATTTTACCACTTTGTAGAGAATCATGCAGTTTCATTAACTCGTTGAATGTGATGAAAGATAAATAAGATGTGCCCTTGGTTAACTGAAACAGTTAATTCGATTCATTACGGCTTGGATTGAGGAATCGGAGAGCCGAGTTCGAATTCCAGTCAAATCCATTACATTCATTTGCGTGCTAATACCCTTGGGAAAGGCATGAATCCTCTTCTTCTCCCCCACCCAGCTATAGGTAAGTCGCAGGAAAGACTGAGTTCTATAGCCTTGAATAGCAACTGGTCTACCGCAGAAAGAAATGGCAACCTACTGCGGGAAAAAATCTGCCTCGTCAGTCATGTATCAAAAGATACATGATCGCCTAAGCGTGTATCACTTATGGGACATAACAGACTGAGGTAAGCATTAAAGGCAGTTTCTTCGACTTTTCAGCTTTACCGAAAATGTTTTGTTCCAAGATATTCTGTTATGTTTCAGTTACCTTTATAATTCCACCAGAATTTTATCTCCCCCACCCAAAAAAAAAACTCTATTTGCCTTTTGCAGTTTTTCGAGGAATTTACATTTTTTTTTCCTTCAGATAAATCCGTAAAAATATTCACTATTAAATATGGCGGATGAATTAAAACTTCCCACTCATGCTGTAACATGTTGTTGCCTAGTCACAAAAGAAATGTGTTTTTGCTTATCCTGATAAAAAAAAAATTGTTATGCTTTTTTTTCTTAAGTAATTCTTAATCGATAATTAAATTAATTATCTATAGGTCTACCATTCGTTCATGCTTAGAATATTGCTGCTACATATGGTCCAGTGTCCCAGCTATTTACCTTGAGCTCGTTGATAAACTCCAAAAAGAATCAGCAATATTATTGGTCCTGATCTGGCGGCTCGGCTTCAGTCACTTTCCCACCACCGTGAGGCTGCATTTCTGTGTCTTTACTATAAATACTTTCATAATAATTGTTTGGATGAGCCATTCGCTATAGTACCTAGACTTTTTTGAATTTGGGCACAGTATTAGACTGGCGTCGAGATCTCATCAATTTACATTTGAGCTGGCCTAGATGTAACCGTAAGTTCTATGTTAACAGATTCTTCTCTCGCACTCTCGCTTGTGGAACTCTCTTCCGGCTCCTTGCTTTCCATCCAACTAAAATTTGTAAAAATTTAAATGCAATGTCAATCGCTATATATTGTCCTCTTGTTTACTCTTTCCTCTTCCTGTTCATTAATAATGTTCCTAATTCTTCCACATCCTGTAACCCCTTGTGTCTTAATGTCTTTAAAAAAAAAATTGATCATTAAGAAAAATGTCAGAACATAAAAGACAATACCGTGGCATTGATTACTTCGACTATCTGCCTATTATGATGGCTATATCTAATACACTGAATATGGTCATTGTGAGATACACCTATGGCTATACCTGTGGGTCTGTTGCACACCAAAGAAATAAAATTATATAATTCCATCTGCTTTTAATCAATTAATACCTAATCGAAGTACTTTTATGTATAATTTGTTTAGTTCACTATATGGTACTTCCTGTAAAAGACTCCGTTTCAGTTTCAATACAGATGCAGCATCACCTCGTTTGAATAAAAACTGGCATTTGACATGGTTAGTGATGATTCGTATTCTCTTCTTCATGATCTCCTGCACTCTACATTGTTGTAACATATCCACTTTTCATCACCTGCTACAATTTTTTTCAAAAAGCAAAACATTCAAATTCTTTTCACTTACCTGGGAGTTACATATAAGTGACTGACATAACCAACGTGATGTAAATGATTTTGAACATATGATTTGGTTAATTTGAATATATTGGCTGTGTACCTTGTTGTATAAGCTAGATTAATTTCTCATAATATCGTCATTTGATTGTTATCAAGTTCAATTGCTTCACCAGGCAGTGGTACATTGTACAGCAAAAGATTTTAAGAACAAAATGTATTAACCTATTTTTTATACATTCGATTATTCTTTTGACCTTGTCCATAGTCTGCATAAATGTTTCTCTGTTTTTTTGGTATTTGTGATGGAGATTTACTTTACTTAAAATAAGTCAAATCAGACTAAAGATGGAGTGTTGCTGCTATACCTAGGCTGGAACTGCTCATTCCAACCTTGACAGAGTTTAAAAAAAACCTTTACACTGCCTTGTAGGCAATGAATTATTTCCAACCCTACAACCTTTTTCCCCTACAGATGAAATGTTTCAAGCTCATCACAACTCTCTCGCTATTTCCATGGCAAATGTTCAGATGAACTACATTCCTTAATTCCACCTGTTCAAGCATTTACATCTAGGACATGCCATGCCATATACACAGAGCTGGAGCATCATCATTCCCTTCACATACCATTGGTAGGAACACATTTTCACCCAGATAGCTACTTTCTGAGGAACATTACACTGTGGCACAGACTCCTGAGAGGATGCTTCCCACATCTTCAAGTCTAGGGTCAATCGTTATCTGTCCTATATAATCTACACCAGCTTTCTCCTCTTACATCCATACAACAAACTCTTTTAGAAATCTTCTACCTTGAGTGGCTCTTGTACTGGGTGAATTTTTAATAATAAAAGTATACTATACAAAAATATTGCTTACTAGCTTAAAAGCCTCTTATCAGGCAGCATTTAAACTAGCTCTTGTGGAGGGCTCTTGATTGGATTTCCATCACAATAGGTAGGGAGGAGTAGCTGCGATAGGCAACAATAAACTACAGAAGAACTCAAAATTGATCACTGCATTTAAATAGTGCATAAATATTTAAGCTTACCTTTTAAAAGTTCAGTGATAATTCTTCTACCATCACATAATTTAAAGACAATTTGATGTACACACACACACACACACATATATATATATATATATAGGCATACATGTACAGGGTGATGGAAAAGTAACTCCCTATTTTATGTATGATGGGCTGTCCCGTCTGTTATGGTGACCTATCTACATTAGAATGAACTCTTCCTCCTTCATAAATACTAACTTGCAAGACTTTGTAAGGAGGCAGTCAGGACGCAGTGTAGCCTGACAGTTCGGATGGACACTTCTATCTATTGACTGAGAAGACTCTTATTTTGTATATATGTTCTGTTATTTCAATACACTTGCTCGACCTACCTTCTTCTTTCCGTGTCTTTCTTTCTGGCTCCTAATAGGCCACAACACCATCAAACTATAATTTTTGCAAGAGTGTATCATACATCAAATAGGGATTTATTTTTCATTCACCATGTATATCCACTAATTTGCTGAAAAAACAGCATAGCATGATGAAAAAAGGCCCCAAACTTAATAAAAAGTTTATTGTCAAAATGTTTATGCTATTATTAAGCAAAAAGATGAAGTATTTTTTAATTATTTTTTATTTTTTTAATCCTTTCTAACACATTGGATATTTTGGTTTAAAATTTTATTTTTTTATACATCAATGGTGCAACAGAACCAACTATGTAAATTTTAGCACCTTTTTTTTTGGTAAAATAACACATTAATTTGGAAATTCTTGAAAAAGTCAAACAATTGTCAGATTTTAAGAAAACTTTCAGGATTTATCCGTAACAGAATGAATTTATTTTTGAAATTATTATTTTTAGAAAATCTTGGAGAAAATATTTTTCTTTTACATCTGTTATTTTTTTTTTTTTGTTTGTTGTTTTGCACACACACAATTAATTTCATGAAATTTTTAGCAATTAAATTCTGACTTCAAACTTTGTTTTATTAAATGCAGGACTCCTTGGAGAATGTAAATAATCTACTTTTTTTCAAACTTTTAGTGCTTTTCCAAAAATCTGCTCTGAATAGTAAAATAGAAATTGTAATAAAACTATGACATTATTTAATTAGATAAGTTTTTAATTGCTTTTATAAATAATAAGGACATTATAATCAAAAGAAAAAATTTTCAGTAAATAATGAATTTTTACAAGAAATGTTTCCATTTTTTTTCAATTATAACAATTTATAAAGTTTCAAAAATCTTTTAAAAATTCTTCAAAATTTTCATCTCATTAGGTTATTAAGTTATTATGTGAAGACTATAATTACGAAGTGAAAATTGAGAAGCTTAATATTAATCATCATGCACTAAGATTTTTAAAATAATTAATTTTTTTTTATATATATATATAAACATGCCTATCTTGAAAGTATGGGTGACTACAGATGACAGAAAAACAAGATTAATGATTATAATAAATTTGAAGTCAACATTCCTAAAATTAGATTACAGAGAATATTTGCAACATTTTTAAGAATACTGAGTACTTAAAAATTATATAAAAAAGGGACTTATCCTTAATTTTCTTAAATCATATTTTAAGAGATAAATTTTCCATAGAACAACAATAAAAACTGAAAACACCTTGTCAGTGTTTAACAAGTGGTGAAATGCACGTAAATCTCCACTATTGTTTGTTTTACAAATCCAATTCTGTTATTTTCAGCTTAAAAAGTAAATAATATTTGTTTCAAATCAGATTAATTATAGTTTAAATCAGCTAATATTCCTCAAATAAAGTTTCAGAAAAGTATATTTTATTTTTGGAAGATTTAACAAAGAAAATTACATTGTGATGAGAGATGACTAAAAAAGTGCACTTATCAGCTATTTTTAGAAAAAAAAAAATGAATCAAATCCAATCAATACAATTTCTGTTTGAAATACACTATCGAGTATTTTGATTAGTGGAAATAGTAAATTTAATCTTTTAGCTCTCAATTAAAGCAAAAATGAAAGTTTCAAGAAAGCATTTTAATTTTTAAAATTCATTTTAAACCTTAAATAACACTGACATCCAATTTTAACAGATGTATTTACCAAAATAGCACAAAATATCTTGAAATACTAAAGAGTAAATTTATTCAATAAAATTGGCATTGTCTTCAACCACAGCCTCCAGATGACTTCAGAATCTCCTGCAACTCTTCGGAACAGTCTCCTTGTTTAAGTTGGTAAACACTGCCATAATCCTTGCCTTCAGTTCATCTTTGGTGTTATAAGGAGTTTTATTTGTCTCTCACACATCTGTGCACCACACATAATAATCAAGGTGTTTGCAGTCTGGAGAGTTAGGTGACTAGATGTAAGGGATGATGTGGTTTCAGAAATTTTCTGACAGCCATCATTTGGTTCTCCTGCTTGTGTGGCATGTTGCAGAGTTCATTTTATCAGATATAGAATCTTTCAGCAGCCACCCTCTTGATTCAAGCAGCGCTACCTCCTCAAGGCACTTGATGTAGGCTTCTGTGTTGAATCTGAGGCATTCACCAATACATTCAGAACGATCAGAGTGAATTTTCCGAGTTGCTGTACTTTCATATTTATCATTAGGCTCATCTAACTCTTTCCGAATCTTCTGCACTTTCCTCAGATTGACACCCAAAAACTTTGAAATGTTCATATTTGAGCTTCTGGTGCAAATGCCAAGCAGTACAGCATGCTGTTTCCAAATCTCTGGTGGATTCAATTGAGATTTGGTCGTTTTTTTTCTTCAAGACGGTGCCTACTATACTATGCAGTTGACAAAATCAAAAACTAACAATGCACATATAGGAAATTAAAAATACAAAATGGCGACAATTTGCCCATCACACACTATGTGCATGTGTGTGCATATATATATGCATATATATATGTGTGTGTGTGTACATACACACACATGCACCTATATATATATATATATATATATATATATATATACATGCACACACACACACATATGTATGTATGTATGTATGTATATATATATATATATATATATATATATATATATATATATATAATTTACATTATTTGAACTGTTGTCCTCATCTTTATTGCCATATTCACAAAGTTTTGGCCTTCTTCAGGTGATTGAAATTTTGAACTGAACCCTTTATTTCATCCAGATTGTTCTAGTTCCATGTGCCACTGATGTCTCAGTATCAATTATCTTTCTTTATCTCAATACTCCAAGTTTTTTGTTCACCTCAACTGTAGCTAAGTATTGAACTCGTAAGACACTGGATTCAACCAGCTCTTATCCATTGGGCCATGTGTCCTTAAGGACATAAGTTTATGAATGTTTGGGATATATATATATAAACCTGATATCTCAGTCACCATTTTTAATTGTTTTTCTCTAGCACTTTATGTAGATATTGAAATGGATACAATCTGGGAATCAGTAATATGGAGTGGTAGAAAAAAAATAACAACAACAAAATTGCAATATGAGCTGTGGGGAAATAGAACAATCTACCCTGATGGATGAAATAAAGTGTTCAGTTTGAAATTCCAATCACCTGAAGAAGGTTGGAGCATACAATGTTAACAAGTTGAATATAGCAACAAAGATGAGGACAACTGTCCCAATAATGTAAATAATTACTATACCTCATCTCAGAAATTTAAACAGATATATATATATATAGATATATATATATATGTGACTGTGTGTGTATCTGTGTGTGTGTATGTATGTGTGAACGTATATGTGTACATTTGTGTGTGTATGTACGTATATATGTATATTTGTGTGTATGTATGTATATGTGTATATATATATGTGTGTATGTATGTATATGTGTATATATATATGTGTGTGTATGTATGTTTATGTGTATATATATATATGTGTGTATGTACGTATATGTGTATATATATGTGTGTGTATGTACGTACATGTGTATATGTGTGTGTATGTATGTACACGTGTATATGTGTGTGTATGTACACGTGTATATGTGTGTGTATGTACGTATGTGTATATATGTGTGCATGTGTATGTACATATATGTGTATATGTGTGCATATGTATGTACATATATGTGTATATGTGTATGTACCTGTGTATGTGTATATACGTATATGTATGTGTGTATGTATGTATATGCATATATATATATATATGTGTGTGTGTATATGTTTATGTGTGTGTATGTATATGTGTATATATGTATGTGTATGTATATGTGTATATGTGTGTGTCTATATTTATAGATGTGTGTATATGTACATATATACATATAATGGAATTATATATATAATCCTACTAGTCTGAACATTAGTTGACTACATCTAAATAAAAATATCATTAAATTATTGATTTTATCCTCACCTCCCAGTGATAGTGCCAAAGAAAACTGGCCAATTTTTGATCAGTCTGATCGTATCTTAAACATTGATTTATTGTTATTGAAGCTAAGAAGAGATCAAGTCCAGACACACAATGATCTTTCAATAAAAAAAATAATTTAAATAATGTCCTAGTTTGAGTATTTTGCAATCATCTACAACATTCAATAAAAACCAAAACAAGATGCGGGAGGCAGGTGCCATGACTCTTTAAGTTTCTTTGTTTGGACTTGTGACAAATCCACAAGAATAAAAGCTAGGATTATGATATTTTGGAGCCCCTATACTTATGAAATTATAGGGACCCTCCTCAGACAAAGCAACCCTCTAACTTCACTGCACATGAACCTATTGCAAATTCTAAAATAGCTATATAATTTTTTTTTTATTAAAATATTCTTAAAGAAATATTAGTATTTTAATATTTATTGGAAACCAAATTAGTACATATTTCAATACAACTGTAGTATAAAAAAAACATATCTTTTTTAACCAAGTTTGAGGGGCCTTAGGCTGCAGCCTATACTAGCCTATAGAATAATTCTAGCCTGTAAACCTAAAGATGATCTTGAAATTCCTGCCATATATTGTTCTTTTGAATATTTTTTTAATCAGCTAATAATATTTTTATTAAAACTTCTACTTCTATCAATGTATTTATCCATCTTTATGAAACTTATATTGCTTTCTGCCAATGTTTACAGGACACTCTGAAATGTCGGTTACTTGTGTTTGTGTTAAAAATTAATGAGCGCTTAATGCTGTTTCCAAATCAGCAAAGTCATATAGTGGCATATACTGTGCCTGGTTTATGACATATATTTTTAACTTGTGTATATGGTTGTCAGCAAAAAAGAAGAGTCAAATATGCAAATTACAAATTAGAGATGCCACAATCAGAGGATGGAAAATGTGACACCAAAATCTGAAGGCTCATTGGGATGGTGAAAGATGCCTCTCAAAAGCTAAGTAAAGTATTAAGAAACAGAAAAATCTCATTAGAAACAAAGAAAAGCATGCTTAACTGTTATGTAATATCAATCCTCCTATGTGGCAGTGAATGCTGGACAATCTCCTCATGGATGAAGATGAGGCAACAGAAATGTGGTTTTATAGAAAGATGCTGAGAATACTATGAACTGACCATGTGAGAAATGACAAAGGTTTTAGAGAAAATGGTAAAAGGAAACTTATACTTAGTATCAGAGTGTTGAAATTTCTAGAGCACGTAATGAGGAAAGAGAGCTAGGAAAATTTGAAACTCACAGAATATATTGAAGGAATGTGAGACAGAGGAAAATAGTGCATAACCTACCTAATAAGCTTATGTAAATTGTTGGCAGAACAGGGATTAGGAGAGATAGTGAAAAGATAAAATTTACTCAGAACTGCAAAGGATAAGAAATTGGAGATAGTCATGAAAGGACATCACACATAAAAGAAGTTGGGTGATATCGTTTAGATTAATCCATTCTTCAGAGTATCTGATTGAAAACAAAATTGCCACCAATTTTTTTTATAGTTATTTATTCTCAGTAAATGGCAGTGTTAAAAGTCCTTTCTTAAGAGCCTATGTGAATATAAATCAGTTTTTGTCTATATTTCTGTATTGTAACTATTTACACTATTTACATCCCATTTTACAAGGAAACATGGCCCAATGGATAAAAGCATTGTTTGAAGTAATCCAGAAAGTGACTTAACTCAAAGGGTTGTGAGTTCAATATCTGGCCATAGCAGAAGGAACAAAAACTTAGAAAGTTGAGTTACTAAAGGAAATTCACTGAAACTGAGATATCCAAAAATGATTTCAGCAATTGCTTTGTCCACTTGTCAAGGGATTTCAAGATACTGTAAAATATTGGTCCCTAGTGTTTGTGTTATAAACAAGTGCTTAGTGCTGTTTTCAACACAATGTAGACATATAGTAGCATCCAATACAACCTGTTTTGTGATATACGTTTATTGTATATTTGGGGTGTGTTTATTTTTCGGTACTGCAGAGTATCTGATCAAAATCAAAACTGTGGTGGTGCCTATGAGAAATCACGATCAACATTTTTATAGTCATTTATTTCCAGTAAATGACAATCTCCTATTTTTCCCAAAATGGGCCAGTACAGCCAGGCAACAATGATATAACAGTGCAAGTGTTAACAAGTACAGGATAACAAGGCCAGTTCAAAAATGATCCTGATACTAAGGCACTATTGCTTAAGATATGTTTTTTGTTTGCATTAATATTTAATTAAAATAAAAGCATATCTCAGACAATACTGTCTTGATTATTTTCAAAGCACCCCCTCCATGTGGAGACCTCACACACAACATAGCGCTCTTTCCGTTTTTTAAAACAGTATATAATGTCCACTTCTGGGATTGCCAGCAGTTGTCTCATTGCATTCTCTTTAATTATTGTCCACAGTCTCTTTTTAAATTGTGACAGTCAGAAATGAGAGGTAATCAAATTTTGACTGTCAATTTGCTGACAGACATGGGTGATGTCATGTGTCATGTTGTTGTTTTTTTGTGCCTCTTAATGATAATACATTGTACACTTCATATGATAATATTTAACATTACATTTTATTTCATCAGTTTCTGTCAGCTAGTGTGTGTGGCATTGTGGACCTTACATTCTTTTCTACAATGTCTAGGAGGCTGCTCCTTCTTACAAATCAATATTCCCTACTGCCTATGTTTGTTGATTAATCCAGAATTTGTACCTAGACCAGTGTTTCTCAACTTTTTTTTTTTTTTTATTTCAGGGTGCACTTTAAATTTTAGTAAGAAAAAATTAGTCATGAATTTTGAAAATATGAAATTTTAGTTTAGCATTCCCAAAAAAGATTTATGGTAAAGCTTTCATTTCAAGGGATTTATGAAGAATCTGTTATTTCATTTTAGAGAGGCTGGTAACTGATTTATATCCCTTGAGGATGGCAAAAGGGAAAGGATTATCTACTCCTTCTTAAAGATTAAGGTATTTAGCATCCATGTATCAACTGGCAAAGACTTTACTTAGATGTGCTTGGTCTCGGTAGCTTTTTCAAAATAAAGATTTTTTTAAATATGAAAATAATTTATAAATTACTCTTCTGTTAACTTGGCCTGCACACTAGTTGAGAAATGCTAATCTAGATAGTGGTGTATAATAAGTATTATAGAAAGGAAATATTTGTTCTTTTACTGCTATCATGCTTAGTAGAAAGAAAGACTATTTGCCTTTTATATTTAATAATAGCTTATGAAATACGAAAGTGCTAAGAAGACTTTGGATGTTTTTTTATCAAATTTTCCATGGAAACCAGAAAAATAGTCTGCACCCTAGAAAAATAAATGAACCTTAAAGAACTTTAGTTGGTCAGCAATCAAACAAGCACACAAATATATGGAAATTAAAACTAAATTTGGTAAGGTTTTGTTTGAATTGATAAAAAAAAAATTCCCTAAATACTTCATGTTATACAAAATATTTAATGGAATTGCAGAAAAGATAAGCTACAACTGTATGCCAAAAATGAAGAGATTAATTAAGGGACACATTAACAGAATATTAAAGAGAAAAGAGGAAACAAACAAAAAGAAATATTTTGCTGTGAATTGTCCTCTTGACAAGAACTGTCTGGTAGCAAACATCATATATAGAGACATGGTAGATTTGATAAATAACCTGAGAAAATATATATCGGTTCTATAGTAGGGAAATTAAAAGAAGAGATTTTACAATCATAAAACATACTTGGTAAAATATAAGAATAGCATCCACCTTGATAGCTATGTATGTGAAATTAAAAAAAAAACATAATGTGACATGTAATGTGAGAGCTATTGGAAGAATTGTTTATTTTGCCATTTATTTCCCCCATTATGGGCATTATTACATCCATGACATAATAACACTATATTTCATGGATAGAATGAAACAGCTTAAAGGAAAAGAAGCATGCTTTGTTCTCAGAGCGATTTTATACCACTTAAACATCCACAAAACTATATATCATATTTACACGTGTCCCACACAGAGAAAAATATATCACATATATGTACACAGCAAGCAAAAAGTAAAAAGAGAATGAAAAAATAGTCTTATTTATAATATAGAGATTCTTCTGTGTTTTTGGAGAAGCGATGTTTAGGACTCCAAATTCAAGCAGGCCAAATTCATCTTCTATATCCCATGTGAGGATATATTCTATGAACTGCAGATGGTGAGTTTTAGGTTTTTCCCAAATTGAGAACTTCTAGCTGGAGTTTCTTTCTATATCTGGGGAAGATATATTCCCCAAATTAATTGGCACCAAGCATATACTGCTGGGGG
>CAHIKZ030001663.1:275000-332500 GCA_903632075.3 Acanthosepion pharaonis | reverse complement strand
TTATCTCTTTCTTTTCTATCTCTCTTTCTTTAATTCTTTTTTCCATCTGCCATTTATCTTTCTTGTAACTCTTCTTTCAAACTTTTTTCTCTCAAAGTTTCATTTTCTCTCTCTGTCTCCTTACTCTCTTCCATCTTTTTTATTTTCTTTTTCTGTGTCTGAGGATTAACATTTTATTTAATCCTTTACAAATATTTTTCACTTTTTAAAATTTTCTTTTTTTTTTTCTTTATTTTGTCTTTTGTATTTGTCTTTCATTTCTTTTATAGTTTTAATTTTTCCTTGATTTACTGTCATTTTCACTTTTCCTTTTCTTTCATCCTCATTTTCCTACTCACATTTTAAATTTTATTCTATTTCTATCTTTCTTTCTTTTTTCTTTCTTTCTTCCCTTTTTTCTTCTCATTCTTCATCTATTTCTCTTTTCCTTCTCTCATTTTCACTTTTCATTCTTGTTTTCTTCATTTTTACTTTTTCCTCCTCTTTCTTTCTTAATCTTTTCCTTCTCTCATTATAATATTTCTTCTTTCTTCCTTTTTTTTTTTTTAGCTTCCTGCATTTTCATTTTTCCTTTTCTTTCTTCACTTTATCTTTTCCTTCTCTTTCTTCATTTCTTTTCTCTTCACCTTCTCTAATTATCACTTTTCTTTCTCTCTTTTCCTCTCTTTTTCCTTTTCTTTCTCCCAATTTCATTTTTCTTTTCTACCTCTCTTTTCCTTTCCTTTCTTCCTCAATTTCCTCCTCTCATTATCAATTTCTTTCTCTTTTTTCTAAGTTTATGTTTTTATTGTCTTCATACATTTCTCTTTCATTTTCTTTCTTCTCATCACTCGTTTTTTTTTCTTTTCTCGTCTTCTTTTTCCATCCTTTTTCATAGTTTTACCTTTCTTCTCTCATTCTTATTGTCCATTCTTTTTTACTTTATTCACTCATTTTTTCCCTCTCTCTATCCTTTCTTGTCATTTCTTTCTTTCTCTCTCTATATGCACTCTGTTTGCCTATCATCTTAAATTTCCCCCTTTCTCCAACTGCCAAATCCCCCACACCCACAATTCTTTTTACACCTATCCCTGCTACTATTGTTTTTATTGCCTTCAGGTTTTTAACTTAGAATTTACTGTCCCCAATCGACATAAACAGAATACAAAACTCAAGTTGCTTCATATAGAAACCAAAATAATTTACAAGGTGAGCAGTGTTTTCCTTTCACATTCCTTCAGTTGCACACAAGGCAGACACAAAGATATAGTTGCATGCATCTGGGGAGATGCACACACACACACATGTACACACAATGTAATAAGTTGTGTGTTTATATATTTGCATGTATAGTGTATATGTAGAACTATACATACATGAAATATAAATATGTTTGTGTGTGTGTATATATATATATTTTTTGTTTTTTTTTGTTTGGAAGTAAAGTCTGATGATCCACAGTCCTTTAAAAGGACTGTGGTGAAAGAATTTATTACATAGAACCATAAAGTGGTCTGTTTTTATTTAAATTATTTGCTCTGGATTTACATTGAGCTCTCTGATTTTATCTTCCTTAGGTTTACCCATACAGATTACCTAGTTTTTCATAAACTATATATATATATATATATATATATATATATATATAGATAGATAGATATCATGACTCAGAGTTTAATGCAGTTCAGGTGTGGAACATGTTTCACACCTGAAGATGGCAAGGACTGCATAAAATTTTGAGTCATGATACAGCAAAACTGTCTGTCTGTGGATGCCAATAATATATATATATATATATATATATATATATATATAATCCTATCTCAAAGTATTGCAATACCAAGGTCAATTCCTTTGTTTTTGTTGTTCACTGAAGACATTTGGACTTAAGATAAATATGAGAAAAGAGTTTAGAATTTCAACTTTTATTTCCTGATATTTACCTTTAGATGCTAAGGACATACCACCTTTTGTATAAGATCATCACATTTTTAGTTGAACAAAAGTAAAGTAACAGATAGTCTTAAAGGAAAATAACATTTAATATTTGGTTGCATAATCCTTGCTTGCAATAACTGCATCAAACCTGCGACCCATTCACATTGACAAACTGTTGCATTCTTCATTTTTGATGCTTTCCCAGATTTTTAATGCAGCCTCTTTCAATTCTTGTTTGTTTCAGGGGGTTTCTTCCTTCAGTCTCCTCTTCAGGAGATGAAATGCATGTTCTATTGGGTTATGGTCCAGTAATTAATTTGGCAAATCTAAAACTATTTACTTTTTCCCTGATTTCCTTTGTTGTGTAGGCATTACATTTTGGGTTATTGCCCTGTTGCTTGATAAATTTCCTCCCAATTAGTTTTGATGCATTTCTCTGTAAACTGGCAAACAAAATGTTTCTGTAGACTTCTGAATTTATTCTGCTGCTACCATCACAAGTTACATCATCAATAAATATGAATGAGTCTGTTCCAGAAGCAGCCATGGAAGCCAAAGCCAAGACATTGCCTCCATCATCCTTTACAGAAGAGCTTGTATCCTTTAGATCATAAGCAGATCCATTCTATCTCTACACTTTGGCCTTTCCATCACTTTCCTAGAGATTAATCTTGGTCTCATCAGTCTGTAAAACTTCCTTCCAGAACATTTGTTGCTCATCTCTGTACTTCCTTGCAAATTCCAATCTGGTCTTCCAATTCTTACTGCTGCTGAATGGTTTACATCTTGTAATATGGCCTCTATATTTCTGCTCTTGAAGGTTTCTTTGAATGGTGGATTGCAAAACCTTCACCCTGCCCTGTGGAGGTTGTTGGTGATTGACTGTTGTTTTGGGGTTTTCCACACAGCTCTCACAATGTTTCTGTCATTAACTGCTATTCTCTTCCTTAGCTGACCTGTTCTATATCTGTTGCATGTAATACAGAGGAACAAAACTGGTTCTAACTTTGATTTTACAAAGGAAACCTACATTTAAATAAAAGAACATAATTCTTTATGCTGAATGTACTTCAAGAGTTTACTAATAAATTTATCACCAACTATAAACAGATGTCAATAATATCAATAAACTTTTTGAATCCATTCTTAAAGAATGTGTTTATCTGAAACAAATAGTATATATGTAAAAATGTTACCAAATCACATGCACAATACCACCAAACACATTAACCAGACACACACACACACACTTATAAATATACATTATTATCTGAATTTTACCTAGACATACTATAATTATTATACACTTAAATGCAAAAAAAAAAACCAAACAATATTTATGGTTTTTCAGTTGGGCTTGGAATCCATTAATTCATAAGAACTTCAAAGTAACAAGTTGTCTTGCCTTGAATTTGGAACGCTATAAATTATACTAACGTTTCTCTAACTATTGAATGTACATGGCAGCTGATTAACCAATGAAAATCAAACAACACAAAAATAAAAAATACCAGAATTTCATCTTTTTTTCCATATCTTCTTCTCTGCTGAAGCTTTAATAAAAGTGAAACATGTTAGATTGATAAACATTTCCTACTTTTTCCTAAGCTTTTCATATATATATATATATATATATTTATTGTTATATGTTATTTATATAGACACAAATATTTAAGTAAATGCTCTTTTTATAATAAACAGAACATTTATTTAAATATTTATGTCTATATAAATAAAGTATAACAATAAATTATATTAAAATAATTGTTGAACTTAGTCTATTTCATAATATATATATATATATATATATATATATATATATAGTTGAAAAATCAGGAGGATAATTAAAGTATGCGACAATGGTTTCGGCCTGATGTCTCTTTGGTGGATTCTTTTAAAATGATTTTAAAATGTCATATCTCTATATATTATTTCTATATCCTTTATGTAATTTCTATATATATTATTTATATATTACATATGTGTGGTACTTATTGGAAAGCACACAATATCAGTGATAGAGCTAACACACACACACACACACACACACACACACACACATATATATATATATATATATATATATATATATATATATATATATGGTTGTCCAAAGAAGTATGTTTGGTTTATTAAGTAAATTTTCTACTTAATAAGCAAACAATCTTTGGGGTCAGTACAATATATATACTCATTTAGATAGTTGAGAAAACATTGACTGCAATTACAATTATTTATATTGTTATTTATACTTATGCTTTAATATATATATATATATATATATATATATATATATATATATATATATATATATATATATATACTTGTTTATCTAGTTGATAAAATCTTGACTGCAATTACATTATAAAAGAATTACTTAAGATTTGCAAATAAAGTTTGGACTGCATTTCTAAGCAAAATAGTTTAACTAATTTAATTAAAGACAAACTCAAAATTTATTTAATTATTATGTTATAGGAAAGGATTAATTTTAATATTTCTTCATTCTTTGATTACTCTCATTTGATAATTATTTTAATTAGACATAACATTAACTGAATTTCTTGGATCATGATGAGTTCTGACTAAATTTTGTCTCATATTTCTTTAATGTTAATTCTCTTACTTTTTATCACAGCTTCCAAATTGTTGCTCTGTAAGTAACATGAATTAAAAGACTTAAAAAGGCAATATGAAAGTTGGATCAGTGATTAACAGATTCAAGGAAGAATACTAATAAATACTAATAAAACCTCAATAATAATTAATAATGCTTCATTGAAGAAATTTGAATGCTATTATATCTGATCCTTTGAGTTTAAAATGTCAGCATTTGAGGTAATGTTTTATTAGTGCTAACAGAATAAAGAATGTACCTATATAGCTAAATTTCAATGAATTCTACTGATTAACCTTTGTGAATGTATTGATAAGGAACGGACATGGAAAGGCAGGCTTCCAAGGATAATAGACACTAGTTAAAGGCTGCCAGATGTTTATTCTTTATTTCTCATCAATTCTAATGACTTGACAACTGTGTAATACCTAATGCATTTTTTTAATTATATCTTTTCGGATACTCACAAGTCGAATAGAGGGAAAGAGAAACAAGGGAAAGCAATGCATGACATACCTGGCAGGCTTAAGCAAGTGGATGACAGAACGTAGTCTGAGTGAGGTGGCAGAGGGATGAAACTTATTGAGATCTACAAGGGATAGGATGAAGTGGAGAGCCATGATCACCTACATCCATAAAAAGCACATAAAAAGAAAGAAAATCTTTTATTTACAGTGGGTTGATATGGTCAGCTCTTCATATCTTTTGATTGGTTCAAAAATATCTGAGAAGAAAAAATTCTGGAAAAGTTCCATAAAGCAAAGTTACTGTGCATCAGGCATAATACTAAATGCAAATGGTTTGATGAACACTATAGGCTGTAGAATATTGGTTAACTTGCAAGTGGTCTGACACACAGGTAGACTTCAGGTTGGAAAGCAGCACTGAGTGATTTAATGGAGAGATATATGCAATGAATGGAGTCCACTCACGCAAATGTGTTGGGCATGTCCATTCTAGTAAAGTGGACTAACCCAACTGCAGTATTAGGTACTCTCTTATAAATGAAGTAGATTAGCTGGCCTGCCTTTACAAGGAGACAGCTATGTTAGAAGGTAAGTCATTTGACTTCTATATAGGCTTGTACCATTTCAGAAATTTTCAGTCTTTCTCCAGTACTTGTTGTTTTAGCATTGTCTCTTTCATGTGTGTTGTAAACTTTGTCTTATTCTCTGAAACTGGTAATAAAAATTAGTTTTAAAATGTATTTTCCCCTTTATTCAGTAAAAGAATAAACTTTATTAGAATTAAATAATTTGTTGATTTCTTTTGTTAAATTTTAAAAAATGGCTAATGTTTGCAAGCAAATGACTTTTCACACTATCACTTTTCAGAAATATTTCCGGTTCTTTAGAGTATATACGAATAGTTTTATTTACACTATTTATATTTGGTATATTGCCTTCATCTTTTTTGTTGCTATCACAACATTTTGGCTATTGTGGACTCCAGTCTTTCTCAGGTGTATATTGATCTGTGTAACCTACAGGGAATTCTGAACTGATTCATTTATTTAATCTACAGGGCTAGACTCTTCTTGTTTAATTGCCCATTATTAGGGATATTGTCAAGTTCTTATTTTTATTACTGCTCAATTATTTACACTGAGTTCAAGTACACACTGCTTGGTTCAGGGATTGAACTCGCAATTACCAAATTCATGAATCAACACTTTAATCCACTAGAGCTAGATGAGATATCCCTAGACATAGGCAAAAGAAACAAGAACAGTCTAACCCCTGTATATTAAATAAAGAGTTCAATTCACAATTCCCTGTGAGTTAACCAGATCGATATACATGAGAGGAAAGTCAGAGAGCACAGTTGCTGGAATGTTGTGATAGCAATAATAAAGAGGACAATAGTCTGAATGTAAATAGTGTAAATAATGATAACTCCTCATCCCGGAAATTCAGACAGAAGGCAATCAGTTGATAACAACAACAAAGATGAGGACAATAGTCTCTAATATAAATAGTGTACATAAAATTCTCATAATTAAAATTATTCCAAAAATAAAGTAGCCATTATAGAAATATAGGAAGCAATTAAATTTCGTTAATTGAGTGATTACTTCATTTGATTTTGAAAAAAATATTAATTTTTACTAAAATATAGTGAAAAATATAATAGTTTACAGCAAATGTCTTACTTTTATCTTTAAATGGATGGCAGAGCAGGGACTGGAAGTTATATTAAGGGGAGAAACATTGCTTAGAACTACAAAGTGTAGGAAGTTGTGGTGAGCTATGATCATTTTTTCTGAAGATAGTACATAAGAGAAGTCTTTTACATGATATTTATTACAAAAATCAAGTGGGTATTGAGCTGCTTTCTTTATGCATATGTGCTGCAAACCTGCTTAAATTTTCAAGTGGCTCATGGAACAGCTGAAATATAGATGACCAGAAATGACAAAACCTTTATATTACTCCAAAATGACAAAAAAGTATATTTCCAACATAGCATTCAACCTACCCAAACCCATCCGTAAATATCAACTCTCAATGTTTAACCTGCTGTAACCTGTCTCATGTAGAGGGAGTTGACCATAGTCAGGGTCATTGAGTCAATGCAAAAAATCCTTTCCTTAGCTGCATAGTAGGTGCTTTACCAGAGTTTTCCTTCTCCTAGACTGGTTGCCATCCAAGGCAACAAGTCTAGGACTAAGTCTGTCCTACTATTTACCCATAGCTGGGGGGAGAAGAGTTGGATTCATACCTTTCCCAAGGCTATTAGTCTGTAAGTGAATGTAATGAACTCAACTGAAATTTGAACTCTACTCTCCAATTCCTCAGTCCATTACTCTACCAAGTCTTCTCCCTATGTATACTGTGTCATAATATAAGACAATATCATCATAAATAATACAGGAAGTCACACAGTGGGTCTTTAAGAACCAGTATTTACAGGGTGTGTTTGTGTGTGTTGAATGCTCAAGGGTTAATGTGGTATCATATAATCAACAACACTTAATTAGTAAACATTAGACAAAGTAATACTTTCTATAGGAATACAGAAAGCGATAACTTCATCATTTTGCCTAGTCTGGCACAAGGTTGCA
The DNA here is from genome assembly GCA_903632075.3 of Acanthosepion pharaonis. NCBI lineage: Eukaryota > Metazoa > Mollusca > Cephalopoda > Sepiida > Sepiidae > Acanthosepion > Acanthosepion pharaonis. The sequence continues at coordinate 324,902 of CAHIKZ030001663.1, read as the reverse complement.
ATACTGGAACAAACTTAAGGAAGAAGAAAACAAAAATGAAGGGTTGCAAGACATGTTTGCTAACAATCATGGACATGTTCATACATAATTTCTGTTTGAATTACTGGGTGAGGAGTTTTGAAATTTATGCTATTTACAATCGAACTATTCTCCTCATCTGTGTTGTTACTATAGTAAATAGCAATGGAAAATATTTTATATTTGTTGAAAGTTATCTGGTGGTTAAATGTGTTTGGAATCAGTTTGTTTGTTCCTTAGACTATATGTCAAGGGCTGATGTGTACTACACACTGATCCCTCTAACTGGGGGGAACCTAATTTGGGGCCCTGGGCAGTGATTTTTGACCCTCAATATCTTATCAACATTTGCTCTTTTCTACCTATATTTATCTATGTTACAAATAAAACTAAGGACAATTGATGATTAAAGGATGAAAAATTTCACAGATTTTCATGTCATTCTGGTGTTTATTTTTTTCCATCCAAACCTGTGGCATTTTTGCTCATTTTAAGTCTTGAAAAAAAAACTATATAAAAATTCACTATTTTTTATCCATAATTGTTATGGTAATTTACCTACACATGCATGGACCCTCCCAGATATAAATAGGAGCAGAACTGCCTTTTGGAGAATGAAGTTTCCAGCAGTCAGCTCTGACAGTCGGACCGAACATTTTTGCTGTAACACTCTTGTTTGTATATGTTTGTATTACTGTTTCTGTTAATATATTTGTTTAACTCAATTCCTCTCTTTGCGTCTTTATTTCTGGCCCTAACCAGGTCACAACAATAATGTTGAATGTGTTAAAATTATTCAAGAAAAATCTCAAGTTGATGTTAAAAATTGCAGCAAAACATTGTTGATTTATTTAACATGGAATAATCTATTATGACATGTCTCTATTTTCTATTTATTTTCAATTTTTCTAGTTAAATTGTTCACCTGTATTGCATATGATCCATTACTTTACATAATTAGGTTACGATAAAATTTGTATTTCATATGAATACTACCTTATGAAAATTGAGAGGTCGTAAAGGACCTCATATCATATATTTGGGGTTGGTGCTTTGAGACCCTTGCACCGGCCACTTTATTTTTTTATTTTTAAGGTTTTATTAATTGTAGTTAATTACTCAGATGTCGCTCGTACAATACAAAATACCACTTGTTCAAATCACTGTTTTGGAGTTCCGCACACTTCACCAATGTAAACTGATTTTTTCCCTTCTCACTGCTTCAGCCCTCTTTTATAAGGCCAACACCATGGCCGACTAACCAATTAGAATTCTTCACTTTTGCCTTCTGTTACCCAGACAAATAGATTCCTCTAGTCCAACCAATCAGCACATGACTTGCTATTGGCCAAACCATGATAAGCTGTACAAAAGCCACCATTACAGTACATACTGTTGGAACAGTTTAACATGAAAAGTGGAGTTTAATGCCGTTCTAAAGGGACAAAATGTTGATGCTACATGTCTTGTCTTGAGGTAAGGAACTTATTTTCCTTTGCACCAAATGCAAGCCACTCTGACTCACTTGCTTCTACATGATTATTCACTACATTAATTTGTAGGAAAAGATCTAAATTTTTAAAATTGTATGGGCAAAATTTCTTCCTATTACTAGAATGTCTCATGTCACCCTCAACTGCAACCCCAGTGCAGTTAAATGTCAAAAAAAGAGAGAACCCTATTTGACACTCTTCACTTTCCCCATTACAAAAATCTCATAGTAACTGCTGCACTTTTGAAGAAAGTACATAACTAAGCTAGAATCTGATTTCATCATCTGCGATTTTTTGGCAACTGAGTAACTTTTTAATTATACAATTTTCTTAGCTAAAACCTGCCATACCATGCATATTGTAGCAAACTATCCCCATTTTCTTTGTATTGCAATGCTGAGATGTAAGTTCCACTTGAACAGCTTCATCCCATGAACATCTACTTTGTGGAACCGACTCCCATGAAGATGCTTTCCTAATCACTTCACCTTTTCAAGTCTTGGGTTGACCGTTATCTCCCCCACATATCTCCATAAACTGTGCCACTTACTCTGTAATCCTCTATTTTGAGTGGCTCTTGGGCCTTGTACATGGTGAATATTATTGTAAAAAATATAAATTGAAATAAAACACCTTAGTGCAAACCTTGTCCACATGAGTTTGATATCTTTAAGAAAGGCCCTTAATTAACTCCATCATCATTTGAGGTAAAGAATACTCACAGAAATGTTTGGTATGAGGCTCAGTTGCATGCAAAAGAGGGGAGAAGAGGGTGAAATGGCCCCAGCCATCCATAATGGAAGGGCATCCAATCAAAGAGTGAAATAAAAATTTAGTTTATATTTGTTATGGTAATCTACCTACGCATGCATGGACTCTCCCAGCTATAAATAGGAGCAGGTACTGCCTTTTTGGGAGGGAAGTTTCCAGCAGTCAGCTTTGACAGTCAGACTGAACTTTTTTGTTGTAACACTCTCGTTTGTATATGTTTGTATTACTGTTTCTATTAATATATTTGTTTAACTCAATTCCTCTCTTGTGTCTTTATTTCTGACCCTAACAAGGTCACAACAATACTTCATTTGAATAAAGTGTTTATTTCATGTCTTATCTGTTTTTACATATTTGAAATGTCTTTCTTTTCTCATATTTCTCAGTACTAGGCTCTATAGGTCCCCCACTTCTTAAGTCTTGAGGATATACAGTCAAGGTGTTGGCCCTGAGCATCACCAAACCTCTGCCCACCACTGATAAAACCTTTTTTGTAGAGCACTGTGCAAGCAATTCATTTCCATTTCAATTATCTATACCTTGATACTTATAACCAAAATTCCTCAAGGCAAATAAAACTCTATTCCAGTAAATGAAATAAAGAATTTTTTTTTTAATATTCTCAGTAGGTTTTGAAAACTGAATAGACATCTAAAGCATTCTGGAGAGTGGGTTGACTGAAATGTTGTGATAAAAGCAGCAAGACCAATAAAATGGTTTGGAAAATCAATGTATAATGACTTACTTCTGAGATTTAGCCATAAACAAAAACATGATTAAACAAACAAGTTCATTTTTGGCTTTTTTGAGTCATCATTCCACATTAATCGACAAGCTTTTTTCATGATTTGGTGCAGTTAAAGACTGACTTTCTTTTAGGAATTGGTTAAAATTCACAACTTGGCAATTTTAAATCTCAATTAATCAGTTTTTTTTTTGTGAGCTCTTAGAATTTATTTTTATTCTATGCCAGTCTTTTCTTGATTTTTCACTGTTGCCTTCTTCAGTCTGTTGTCTTTTATTCTCTTGTCTAATGGGGATGTTCGGACTTCCATAACAATGATCATCCTATTTACGTTTCTGAAAAGCTGTTGAAACGTGTTTTGAATATCTCCTTGCTTTCATTTTTTTTCTTCTGATTTTGTGTCTTTTTTAAAAATATATTTGATATTCTTTCTTTCTTTAGCACTGTCCTGAAATGACTTTAATAAGTCATTGCATTGTTGACACTTTGAATGAGATTTTGATAGCAAAGATTGATTTCTTCCTTTGTGTAAAAAGAGAGAAATAATAACAAAAAATCACTTAGTTTATATTTTATCTATATCTATATCTATATATATATATATATTTAGATAGATAATTAAATTAAAAATAGATATATTTAAAAGTATATACATTTATAAATAATAATTAAATAGGATACATTTTAAGAAGCATATATATGTATTCTTCTCAATTAAAAAGAACATTATGGATAGAACAACACTGCAAACTGACTGTATGTTTCATACCTCAAGTAATCTTCAGTGTTGTTTCCTATGTTCACACTGTATCTACCAACACATTCTGTCCAATACTGTGTACTCTTACCCATAAATTGTTGTAACCTAGGGAAGGTTATTGAATAGAATAATTGCATGAAGGTTGGTAATGAACGATAATACTTAGGACAAGAACAACACATATAAGATTTGCCAGTGGGATGTAGAAGAAGTAGTCAACTGCTAGAAGTGAGTCAATTGAATTCCACAATGAATCTCCAACTGCAGATCAACATACAATATTTATGTGAATGAGGACATACCCATTATCTTCCATACGTATGCTACAACATAAATATAACAAATTTTAGATTGTATATATATATATTTTCTGTTAAACTTCCCTCTGTTAAATTTTAATCCCCTCCTTTCATCTTTAGACCTTCCTGTTCTTCTCCTGTCTGTTACCCCTCTCTATAGCTTTCATTTACTCTAACATTCATCCCACACTCTCATACATACACTCTCACTAAATTTTATTTTTTATTCCTGGAGTTGTTTTTTTCGTTTTCTTGTTGAATTTGTAGGTCTGATGAATTGGATTGTATTTATGATTCCAGTGGAATAAATTATGACCATGGAATATTAGTGTTTAAGCCTTTTTATTATATTCTTTATATATATATATATATATATATATATATACCTATTTTTTCCCTTCAAAAGAGGCATATTAGAGTAATGGATAGCAGCTTGGATTGGAGAGCAGGAGACCCAAGTTTGAATTCTAGTTGAGATTATCACATTCACTTACATGCTAATACTCTTTGGCAAGGTGTAAATCCATCTCTTCTCAGCTCTGTCCTATATCCTTGGCTGGCATCCAGTCTACCACAGATAGAAACTGTTGGAAATCTTCAGACTCGTCAGTCATGAATTGAAAGAGACATGATCACCCAAGCATGTATCCTGTAATGACACTTAACTGACTGACTGACTATAGGATAGTTATTGATATTTATTTTTTATTTACATTATTTACATGTGGACTATTGTCGTCATCTTTGTTATTGTTGTCATAACGTTTCAGTCATTGTGCTCTCTAGCCTTTGTCAGGTGTATGCTGATCTGGGTAACATACAGTGAATTTTAAAGTGAACCATTTATTTAATCTTTGAGGAGTAGGTATATTGTCTTCATTCCCCTGCCCATGTCTAGGGATATCTATTCTGGTTTTTATTTTTAGTACTTAGTTATTGCTCACCCTGGTTCCACTAAATACAAGTACACACTGCCTGGTCCAGGGATTGAACCTACAATAGCCAAGTCATCAAATTCACAAACCACAGAAATGTGAATTTGATTACTTTCAAGGTAATTATTCAGATGATCTCTCTGCTATGGTAACTAGACTCTTCAAATTTAAGCACAGTAGTTTATTAGTGATGTGGTCTCACCAATTTACAGCTGAGCAGTCATGTAATCATAACAATTTCTTGCACTTCTTGCTTGTGGAACTCCCTTTTGGCTCCATGTTTTCTTGGCAACTTTAATCTTCAAAAATTTAAATGCAATGTCAATCTGTATCTGCTGTCCTTCTGACTACTCTTCCTCTGTTCTCATTTCTTAGCAAAGTTCTTGTTTCTAAATAACGAGTTGCCTCTCTGTGCCTTTTCTACAAATACTTTCATGGTAATTGTTTGAATGAGCTCTTTGCTACAGTACATAGACTTTTTTAATTTAAGTGCAGTAATAGACTGATGTTGATATCTCATCCATTTACGGTTGATCTTGCTAGATGTAGCTGTAAGTTTCTTTTCTCACACTTCTTGCTTGTGAAACTCCCTTCCAGCTCTATGCTTTCCAGTTAACTTTTAATCTTCAAAATTTAAATGCAATATCATTTGCTATCTGCTGTTCTCCTATATAAAAAATCTGTTCTCAAATTTTCTTGTTTCTAACTTTTCTTCCACACCTAGTAACCCCTGCATTTTGGTGGTGTTACTGCCTTGCTTGCAGTGAACTTTATTAATATATATATATATATATATATATATATATATATATATTAATTAATGAAAAACAACCATTTTAATTTACCATTAATAATTTATTTCACCAAAATTTTGGTGAAATAAATTATTGTAATGGTATCTTAAAATTTCATCATTAAATATTAGCTCTGTATTCACATTGAGCTCTCAAGTTTCATCCTCCTTGGAATTACCCATTTGGTTTACAAGTTTTTCATAACTTATATATATATATATATATATATATATATTAATGCAAATAAAAGGTTTGTCATTTAGCTGATTGATGTTACCTTCATCATCCTGACTTCAGAGTTTCATAGACATACCCTCTTGGAATCACTCCATCCACTTGTCATGCTTTTAAAGGCAAGCAGATTTACCTGACTCTAATGAGTGTTGAATTTGTGATAATTTAATTTGGAAGATGAGGTTTTTGATTCTTTCTTTCCCTACTATTTTTATATATATATATATATATATATATATATATATGCACAATACCCCCCCCAAAAGCTTAATCACAGTACCTTGTCTGTTGTTTTTAATGAAACATGCACACACATATATATATATATATATATATATATATATATATATACACACACACATACAGAGAGGCAAAAGTAGGTATATAGTAATGAAAAAAGAAAACGTGCACAAAACTTATTGTATTGTGTATACAAATATATCAATATTATACTAGTATAAAACTTACTGTGTACCTACTTTTGCAGCATGTTATGTGTGTGTGTATACATACACACACACACACACACGTAAATTATAAAGCTCATACACACACACACACACACACACACGTAAATTATAAAGCTCATATATATAAAGTAAAAATGAACATGTGAAGAATAATATATTAAAATTTGCAATGTACAATAAAAATCTATAATAAACTGTCCAAACATGAATATATCTAATCAACTTGTGTGTGTAATAAGAATATATAACAAAGATTTAATCTCTGCAAATACATTTCTACACGCACATCATATATATATATATATATATATATATATATATATATATATATATATAGAGAGAGAGAGAGAGATCGAATGTATGTGTATATTTAATCCAAAATAAAGTGAAAAAAAATGGCAAATTGTTTAGAATTTAATAACTTTTGTGCAGGTCATATGATGTGAGTTAAAAATGGGTCTCTGTGACTTGCATCCAAAAGGAATTGATGCATTCTTTTTTTACTTTTCATTTCCTGGAGAGTTCCTATTTCCCCATCCTCTAATCTGTATTTATCACCTTCTTGGTATTTTTCTCCCTCTTTCACACTTTCTACTACAAAGTGATTTACTTCCTCTCCAAGCCATCTTTCTTTTCATTCTATTTTCATTGCAACATGTTTTTTTCTATTTGTTTCATTTTCTCCTCTGACATTCTTTTTCTTCCTTCATTTCCTTTCTTTTTTTTATCTTTCCTTCCTTCTGTTGTCCCCTTTCATGTTCTGTTCTCTTTATGTGTTAATTCACAAGGTTCCAATATTGTATTTTTGAATGAATATTAAGTGACAGTCCATCTTTCTGACCTATTTCTATTGGTTCCTTTGTAAAAGAGCAAACATCCACTCTATTTACACAATAGTTCATTGTTTCGATGTTCAAACCATCGGATCAAATATACTTTTTCCATTTTGAATAGGATATTAGTTTTTTCATCAGGTATTTTCAAATGATAATATCTTCATTTTTGTTGAGTTATTTTTAGAAGAAATTCAGTGCTAAATTTATACACCACAATAAAACCTGAGATGAAAAATAATTGCCAGTCTTTTTTAGGTAAAGATAACTTTTTTCAAAAGATACATACTACTGAAAATTCACATGTGTGAGCAGACACTCTCTCATGGGGTTACTCAATCAGAAACAAACTGCTATTGAATTAATTTATGTACTATCATATTTTCTGGTGTATATATAGTATGATTTGAGTACAATATGACCGCATGTTTCTGAAGCTAAAAACAGGGAATAAATTACATCCTTGTGTATAATATGACCCTGTAGTACAGCCATTACTATGTAATTTTTTTTTAAAAGTTGTACCATGTTATCCATTAAAATCTCACTGTTATACATATATTTCACTAAAATATTTACTTTTTCACAATATTAAAGAATAGAAATGAAATGGATGTTTAGTTATTCCATGTTTCTTCGAAGTATCATTTCAGAACTTAATTTAGAATTTTTAGAGAAAGGTGCTCATTAGACATATTTGCTAATATATTTTAAGGTGTTAATTCATCTATCATATTTTTCTGTTTGATATCACTTTGTTATATTTCTATATATTAATATATTAATAACTTTCAAAAATCTTCAAAAATTTAAATGCGATGTCAGTTGCTAACTATTATCTTCCTGATTACATTTTTTTTTCGCTTATTAGTAGTTTCTGTTTCTAATTCTTCCACACCGAGTAATCCTTTGGGTCTTAGTAGCTTTACTGCTTTGCATGGGGTTAAATCAATTAAAAAAAAAAAAATAATTCAGGTCTGTCAGCATTCATTACAGTCTGCATTTGGCTTCATACATTTTGTTTTTTTCAAAGGCTTCTGTTGCCATGGTTGAGATTAAGGTAAGTGTGATGAGGCAGATGATAGCAGTTCAGAAAAGGATTTTATATCCTGTTTTAAAAAGGCACCAATATTGATAGAAAATAAATGATTACTTGTTTACTTATTTTAGTGTATCATTATATTTACAATTATTGCCACAGGATGCAAACAATAGTTAGTGCATTATCTAAACAAATTGACTGTAAATAATCAACATGATCATTTTATTGCCATCTCTTACATATATTATTGCCATCTAAAACTGTTTTTACATTTAAATAAGTAGCAATTCTAAGTAACATAGTACATTGGAATAAGTGCTGTGTAATTTAATGAGTTAAAATTCGCAGAGAAATTCAAATTTAGAATTGAAAATAGTGTTAAAATTTAAGTGTGGAATATCGCTGATGGTATGCATTCCAAAACCTAAGCAGACTACTGAGAAGTATAAAAACTTTGCTAGAAACAAGGAAAAGAGTACTAAACTGTTATGTGATATCTGGCTTCTTGTATGGCAGTGAGTGCTGGACAATTTCCTTAATGATGAAGAAGAGACTTGAAGCAACAGAAATGTGGTTCTACAGAAAAATACTGAGAATACCATAAACCAAGCATGTGAGCAACGATGTAGTTCTCGAGACAATGGAAACAAAAAAGGACACTTAGCATTAGAAAGAGGGAGCGTCGAAATTTCTAGGGCACATAATGAGGAAAGAGGTCTTAGAAAATATGATATTCACAGAGCATATTGAAGGTGAGAGGAACAGAGGAAAAATTCATATTACCTATCTAATGAGCTTGTGTAAATTGTAGAACAGGTATTAGGAGAGATAGCAAAAAGGCAAAATTTATTAAGGTGTACAAAGGACAGGAAATTATGGAGAGCTATGATCACCAACATCCTGAAAAGAAACAGGATATAGAAGAACAATAATAGACATGCTCTCATCTGGTATCTATTAAAAGACTTTCACAGAATTAATATGGATGTGTGGGTGGTGTAATGGATAGAATGAGAAATTAGAAAGCCAAGTTCAAATTTCAGTTGAGTTTGTTATAATCACTTATGTGCAATATTCTCTTCGCATCTCCCCATCTATGGTTTAAATAGTATGACTTTTATAAGTAAAAATCATTGTTGTCCCTAAAAAACTGTTAATACAATATTCATTCACAAAGAAGAAAAAAATATGATTATTTTTATACTAAAAAAAACAAATCAGTCTCAGAATTGCTGAAAACAGAAAGGGTGATTCTGGAACTTCATTATACAGATAGCACTTTCCTAAGCAGGATTGTGACATGAGATGAGAGCTGGGTTCACCACTTGTTGTAACTGAGTTACAGTAGAAAACTGGAGTTGGTTTAACAAGAAGTTCATTACCTTTTGGTACAGAGAAACATAATGTAGAATAGAAACTAGGGAAGAGAATGTTTAGCCATGAATGACTGTTTTCAGCAAAGGCTACTGCTCCTGCTGCTACTCCTCTTGATGTAGGAGTATTTTTATGTCTTTCGTCCGATTACCAATTCCAGACTTGTAGGGAAATATTCTCCCTCACAAGACCACTATAAGCCAGTAAGTAAGAAAAGATCAGTGGAATGGTACCACCCAAGACACCGAGAAAGGGAAAAATTGAACACCCCCCCCCACACACACACACACAGAGGGATGTCCACTGTGTTTGGAACCAGAAAGGAGTCAAATGATTTGACATTCACTGACACTGCCATCAATTCTGACTGCTTCATGAACAAAAGTTTTCTTTGACTCAGATGCCCATTTGCAGACAGTTTTGTAACATAACAATGCAAATCCAGATAATCGTCCTGGGTAAGACGTTAAACTACATCCGCATCTTGGGTAAGATGTTAAACTACATCCAGCAGCAAAGCTTTTGATCAGGAGGTTTTGAGGAGCGTGCAACCACCTCTTAATTGCTGGTATTCCCAGGTTCACGCTGACCTGGGGTGGTAGCACCTGTTAGGGTCCCAGCTATGGGCAAATAGTTAACTATTAGCAGCAATCATTTTTTGAAAAAAATTATTACCAGCAATACAATTTTGAAGGAAATATATTACCAGAAACAGATTTTTGACAAAAAAAAATATTACCAGCAATAAAAATTTTTTGTCAGCATTAAATAACCCATAGAGGTTGATATGCTGTAAAACAAAATAAACCAAACCAAACCAAATCCAGACAACCTATCCCAGCTCGATAACCTTGCTTCACCCCACTGACAGTCCTGATATACCGTCCTGAGATTTTCATTATTTTGGGTTCATAAAAAAAGTAATCAAAGTTACAGAAGTTCTCCAGTGATGATGAACTTGGAACAAGCAACTCATATATGACTAAGAAAAACATCAAAGAAATATACATGTCTTCATTCAAAGGTTGAATACCAAGAAGGAAGCAGACTTTATTGAGGACTAAATTTGGTATCCTGTGACCTTTGGCTTCATTTTATAATGCCATATTGCTTCTGCTATTAAATCTATTGATATTAAAAAAAGCAAGAAACATTACTTTTTGACTGGAACCTCATGTTATGATTGAGAAGCAAGCAGACTATTTTGAGGACTAAATTTGGAATCCTGGTCTGGAAAGTGTTTTAACAGACAACAGAAAGTGCAACATTGAAATCCAAAGGCACACTGGAATAGCAAAAGTTGCTTTTGAAAAGCAAAGTATTAAAAATAGGAAAATTTTGTTAAAAACAAAGAAAAGAGTACTGAATGGCTATGCAATGTTGGTCCTCCTATATGACTGTAAATGCTGGAAATCTCCTCACAGATGAAGAAGAAACTTGAGGTGATAGAAATGTGGCTCTACTGAGAGTACCATGAAGTAAAGTTTTGGAGAAAATGGATAGAAAAAGGACACTTATACTTAGCATCAGAAAGAGAGTTGAAATTTCTTGGGTAGATAATGAGGAAAGAGGGCTTGGAAAATTTGTTACTCATAGGAAATTTTGAAGGCAAGAGGGCTAGATGAAAGCAGCACATAACCTACCTAACTTATATAAATGGATGGCAGAACAATGATTAGAAAAGATAGCAAAAAGACCAAATTTACTAAGGGCTACAAAGGACAGGAAATTATGGACAGCCATTATTGCCAATGATTGGAAGAGTCTCTGAGGTGTTGAGGAAAAGATCTTTGGGTTCATTTTGTTATGCTATGTTCCTTCTACTATTAAATTTATTGCAAGTAATGAAGGAGCATTACTTTTTGACTGACCCTCATGATACAATTGAGAAGGAAAAGAAACTATTTTGAGGATTAATTTTCAAAGCCTGAGACCCTTGAGTTCATTTTGTTATGCTATGTTCCTTCTACTATTAAATTTATTGCAAGTAATGAAGGAGCATTACTTTTTGACTGACCCTCATGATACAATTGAGAAGGAAAGAAACTATTTTGAGGATTAATTTTCAAAGCCTGAGACCCTTGAGTTCATTTTGTTATGCTATGTTCCTTCTACTATTAAATTTATTGCAAGTAATGAAGGAGCATTACTTTTTGACTGACCCTCATGATACAATTGAGAAGGAAAGAAACTATTTTGAGGATTAATTTTCAAAGCCTGAGACCCTTGAGTTCATTTTGTTATGCTATGTTCCTTCTACTATTAAATTTATTGCAAGTAATGAAGGAGCATTACTTTTTGACTGACCCTCATGATACAATTGAGAAGGAAAGAAACTATTTTGAGGATTAATTTTCAAAGCCTGAGACCCTTGAGTTCATTTTGTTATGCTATGTTGCTTCAAATCTTAAATCTGATTTGAATGAAAGAACAAGCATTTTTTTGACTGACTCTTGGATTTATCTCATTTTGATTATTCCTTGTGGAAACATTTTTCTTTGGTAGAAATTTTAGATTCTGGTAAAAATAAAAAATATTTGGTGAACATTTTTTTTTTTAATGATAACTGCTACTTTCTTTTGCTTATTTGAAATTAATTTTCCATTTCTTTTGTAAATTTTGGCCTGTGTTCAGTATTTAAAATTGATTGATATCTACAATTACCCAAACACGATCATTGATTCTTCTTAAAAGTCCAATATTGACTTAAATTTGTTTTTCACTCAACTTTTTGATGTTGAAGCTTAAAATCAATGGCTAAAATGCAAATCAATTGCATAAATTTTAGAATAATTAACATATTTAATGTGCATATGCATGTAGCAGTGTGGATATTGGCACGAAAAGTGGGATTTGTCAGGTACATTCAAATTCCAATTAATGCTGTTTTATCCACTTTTGCACAAATATCCTTGGGAACAGTATGAATCCATCTTTTTTCTCCCTATGTGTTAAATAGTTGGACAGACTGCTGTCTCTGGCCTAACCAGTATAAAAGGAGGAGAACCAGCTTGAAGAGAGATGGGCTCCATCAAGTTTTTTGCTCTGGACATAATCCCCATCAAGGATCCCAATCACACTAATAGGTTACAGGCTCATATTATGAATATACTTAAGAAATAGGAATTAAATAAGGTCAGTTTATATTTTTTTAATATTATTCTATATATTATATAAGATGTAAATGAATTTAAGACAATTTTTATGTGTCTGTATTGTAGATATATAAGAATTGTTAATGTATTAATTGTCAGGCTTAATTTGCTTGAATGTTTTTTTATAATATCAAGGAAATGAAGAAGTCATATTTCTTGAAAGTCATTCAAAAAAGAAAATGATAAAAATGAAGAATTCAGTCTTTTTTTCTTGAAAATAAAGAAAAAATTAATTTCTTAAGTCGAAGAAATGGCTGAACATGAAAAATTCTATTTTCTTATATAAAAAAAAGTAGAAAAAAATTATTTTCTCTAAAATTATAAAAAAATATTCAGTATGAGAGATTCTTTTTTATCATTGCAAAAAGAGGAAAAAGAAAAAAAAAATTTTCTTGTAAATTAAAAAATATTCATTATGAAAGGAAAAAATAGTTTCTGCATAAAAAATTCTATTTTCTTTGAAATTAAAAAGTTGAACATAAAAAAATTATTTTGAAATTTGAAAAACTATTTTCATTAAAATTTAAAAACATCAAATTATTTTCTGTAAAATTAAAAACTGAATATGAAAAAATTATTATTTTAAAAAATTTATATAAGAACAATTTTTGAATGATATCCTTCCAGTTTTGTGAGCAAAAACCTTAAAAGTTTCCACTCTGAACAAGACTCCCTTCTGAAAAAAAAAAATCTGTGGGTCAGGTAGAGAACTTTTCACACACCCCTTCCCTTCACCCATGATATCTTACTACAAGCATTAACTTTAATTGCAATTTGGAACTTGAAATTGGATGAGATATGATCTAGATGTAATTAAGACACAATTGATTTGATGATGCAATTGGCTAATATTTCTGTTGAGAGTTAATCCAGAAAGGCTTTTCAGCAATATTTAACCTTTTTGCTTCTAAAAATATTAGTGTATCAAAAGAAGGCCTGACAGTGCTCTTACCGCATATAGTTTGAACTAAAAGTAAAATGTTTGTTTTAAACAGTGATGATTAGATTTTTAATAAAATCCAAACATATAGTTTTATAAACTTCCTTTATCCTTGAGAAGACAACAAACATATTAAACACTATTTAATTATTAGATTGAATAAAAAACTTATTTCTGTTGACATTTATAAAATGGTAAATAATAAATACATATTTACATATTTTAATAATTTAGTAATTTTTTTTTAATAAATGTTTAAATAAAAATATTTCTTCTTAAATCTGTTTCTTTATAAAATGGCCAAAAGATAGAAAAAAGAAAGAAAAGGAATAGTGAGGGAGACAAAAAATTACAAAAAAAAGAAATGACCACAATATTCTACACATGTGCGCACACACACACATGTATACACACCCACACACACAGAAGAAGCAGAAAATCAACCTGATACCAATAAAAAGAGCATAAATTATTTTTTTTTAACTTAATATAAAAATAACAAAAATGAGAAAATTGGCAAACAATTGTTGGAACCTCCTGATGAGTGGACTGAACAATTTCAAAACGGTTTGTCTACAAAACTCTGGAGTTAGGGTACTGAATATAACATCAGTCAGCTAAGTGACAAATTTCATATTTCTGTTAATTCTAATATGTAAATAATAAATATAGCATTGTACTCAGTTCACATATTTTTATAATCTTATAAACAAATATTGCTGAGGGAGTCAAAACTGTATACAGTAATAGTAATAGCAACATCAAGGGAATAACCATCCTTTTGACAAACTTTTTTTTTTCTTTTTGGTACAAAGGTTAAACATTGCCAGCTTTCCTTTGTCACATCCCAGTTTAGACAAGTATGAAAAGAGATTTTATTTTTCATTTATATATTGTTCTTTCTTTCCATTTTCCTTCTTTGCTCTTGTGTTTAATAAAATGATGATATTGCTTCTGCAAAGAACAGCTTCATTTGTTTGTCTTGATTGACAACATGGAAATTATTTAAATGTCATGTCTGTTACTTGTCAGTTCTGAATGTGCTTCCAATCTGCTATTTATTGCAAGTGGTTATTTTAATCTTTGAGTTCCAATTGATTAGACACAACATCATTTAACCAATTCTTCCATTAGCTGTCAACTAATGTGTATATTTAGTTTACTCCATTCTTTCTTCATTTCTGCTTTGAAAGTCATATTATGCCTGTTTATCTATAGCATAAAAAAAACTCAGTAATATTTAAGTAATTTTTCAGTTATGTAGAATGAATAAATTGTAATCACTTCAAATACCTTAGTATATATATCAGTTATAATAAATTTAGTATAGGAAGTAAGAAACTTGAACCCTGTATAAGTTGTGTTAGGGTTACTTTTCTCCGACATTGCATAATGCAACAAAACCCAAATATTAAGCTGAGAATTCAAGTCATGTTCTTAAATAGCCTCGTCAGATCTAGACTTTTGTATGGATGTCATGTGCCTAACTTGTTCAGAAATGTCTAAACCATTAGCTATATACAAACATTTTCTCTGATCAATGCTTAAAAATGGCTTTTTTAGAAATGAATCCTTTAGTCGTTAAAGAAGACAATCATTCATCAGATGGCTACAGAATCCTGAACTAAAAGCTTCATCAAAAAAACAAAAGCTACAGTATTTGAAGACTTCCAAGAGTAGCAACAACAAAAATAAGTAGTTCATGGAACTACAAGGGAAAATAATAATAATAATAATCAAGATGTTGGCTTTCCCCTACATTAGACAAAATGTTAGCAAGGAAACTCTCATCAATACTAGAAAAATCAATAACATTGAACTTGGGAAATCTATTTTTCTTGAAAAACCGTCTTAACCGTTATAACTCTGTATAAACAAATACCTTCGGGAAAGGTATGAATCCATCTCTTCTCCCCTCAGCTATGGGTTGAATAGCAGAACAGACTAAGTTTTTTAGCCTTGGTTGGTAACCAGTTTACCTTTGGAAAAAATCTTCTGCCTCATCAGTCATGTATTGAAAGATATATGATCATCCAAGGTGACTTTGCTCCTCGAACAATAGTGTGCTAAATTTCGTAGTTGTATCATCATATCCTTCTATGGCAACAGAAAACAACTTTCAGGGAAATCAGCAATAAGGATATTGCAATTGAGAGACCTTGAAAAAGAATATAGTGAAAAGGGAAGTCATATTAATAATGCAAGTTAAAAGTTAATAAAAATATTTTATATATTTTCAACTGACAGTAACACTAACTGTTCTAGTAGGGAAATGATGAATTTTACCATTGATTACTTAGTTGATTTTGTTTAGTGGCATATCAACATCTCTATGGGTTATTTAATGCTGAAATATGAATATTTTGAACACAATCTTATAGCTTTAACTAAATATATTTTGAATGCAATTGTATGCCTTCAACTATAGATAAAATGTATTTTTACTGTAAATAGGTATTGTGGGTAATTTTTTTATATAAAAATATATATTTTCATACTTTCATAGTTTTGTTTTTACCATTGACATTGTACTTATAAAATGTCATAAATCACATGTTGCTCTGTATATTCTTATTTCTAAGCAACCAGAATTGATATAAATAAATGCATCTTATATGCTACTAAATATGGTTCTTTGATCTCATATGGATCATATGAGATCAAAAAACTGTATTTAACTGCATATAAGAGGCACTTATTTATATTATTTGTAGGTGGATTATAGTCTTCATCTTTGTTGTTATTATCACAAAGTTTCAATTGTTGTATCCTCTGGCCTTCATCAGGTTTATATTAATATGGACAGGGAATTCTGAACTGAACCATTTATTTAATCTATGGGGATAGATTGTTGTTATTTCACTGCCAATGTCAAGAGATATCCTGTCTAATTCTTATTTAGTACTGTTCAGTTATTGCTCATCATGTTTTTACTGAATCTGAGTCCACACTGCCTGGTCTAGGAATTGAACCCACAATTACTGTCACCAAATTCACTAATCTCCATATTAATTCATTAGGCTATTGTCCTGTGGGACAATTCTGTGTAGAATTATATTTTCTTAGTAGTTGTTAAAAATTAGTGTATGCTTGATGCTAATCATTTCTTGTTGGTATGTATCTGGGTTACTACTTATAAGTAGAGCCGGAAGAACAGCCAAAAGCCATAATGAGGTGGGGGAAACAATGAAATCAGGCATGTCTGATCATATATGGAGGGAAAAGTGTAGACCTACTAAGATCAGGACAATAGCCTCATCCCCAAAATTTAAACAGAATATGCACTTATTTTTTAAGAAGATGGCATAAAAGTTGTCCTGCATTTTATATGCTCAGTTGAGGCATCTCATCAGCTAGCTTATTGTCAAATCATGCTGTAAACATTGATTCTTGATTGATCGCCAATGATAAGCAGCATTGAACTGGGTCAGTTTCTTGATGGTGAACCACAGGAAAGCACCACATACTGTAAGCAACCTCCTACAACCTTAAATATATATTAGCTTTAAATACCCCCCCCCAAAAAAAAACAAAATAAAAAATAAGCGCTAAAAAACAGACAATTCATAGGCTAATTTTTTCCTCATTACTCATTACCGTAGGCTATAATTTTACCTCAAACAGTTTCTTCTACCTAGCTTGACTCTTATTATCTACTCAAACATTATTATTATTATTATTTTCATAATTATTATCATCATCATCATCATCATCATCACCACCATTAATACTATTTTTTAATCATTTCACCCCAAGTAAGGTGATAACATCACTAAAACACAAATGGTTACTGAGAGTGGCAGAAACTGAGGAAATATTACTGAGGAGCATGGACAATAAAAGAACAGCTTTCACAGAGAAAAAAGATGATGATTAACATTGCATTTAAATTTTTGAAAATCGTAGTTGATAGGAAAGGAAAATGTCAGAAGAGAGTTTCACAGGCGAGAAGTGTAAGAAAAAAAAAATTAGAAAATAGCGTAAGGTTACATCTAACAATTTCAACACTAATATAATGAAACCTAACTGCTAATCTAGTACTGTACTTAAATTTGTGAAGTTGAGATACCAAGGAGGAAATCTCATTCGAACAATTACCATGAAAATATTTATAGAAAAGGCACAAGTAAACTAGTGGTGGGAAAGTGACTGAAACTGAGATGATAGGTCAGGACTGATAATATTGCAGATTCTTTAGATTTTGTTTAGAAGGTGTAAATGCATATCAGAAGCCTCAGATAAGATGCGGCAGCAATATTAAATAGATGGATGAATGGTGAACTTATAAATGTTCAAGAAAATGGTCTGAATTATTGTAACCAAATACCAGTAACTTTTGTTAGTGCTTAAAGATACTTTAACCTACTATTACCAAAAACCAGCTTGAAACTAAAGGTTTTTGTTTGATTCATTTTTTACATCTTATCAACCTGTTACAAATTATTTAAAGCCAGAAAATATTTTTTTGTAAGAAATTTTTTTTCAGATAAGATAAGGTTTAATGAGATAAGATTTACTAATTAACCCGTAGCTGGGGTGGTGAAGAGGTGGATTCATAGGTTTCCCAAGGATATATATCGAACCCAACTAGAATTGGAACTTGGCTCTCTGATTAACAATTCTGAGCTATTATCCATTGCACCACCTACACATCCAAGTTTACAGTACCTGATATTCCCAAAGGGATCACCCATCAATAATTATTTTGTATTAGAGAAAAGACTGATTCATTAAAAAGGGCCACAGTAATATGACATAGTCCACAGATTGGATAATACACAGCTGTAGAAGGACAAATAGAATTTCTCAAAAAGCTATCAGATAAGGGCTTAAAAAGCTCTGAGATTTTCTCCACTCAATCAGAGCCACCTTAGGGAGGTTTACTATTGGCCTGTTTTTAAAGCAGTCTACTTGACTTGCAACATTTACAATTCATCAGAAGTAAAATGGATTTGCATATTTTTTAAATCAATCTACTCAACTTAGGATTCTTACACTGCTTATGATTGGCTAGGAGTGAAACTGATTTGCATGTTCTTTAAAGCAGTCTACTTGACACACTGCTTAAGATTGGCGAAGAGTGAGATGGATTTGCATGTTTACTTACCTATAATACTAATACAAGATTAATAACAAGATATTTTGTCAGGCAGATTTGAAAGTGGAAGCAGAAAGAATTAACAAATAGAATGTTATCAAAATTTGACTGTGTAGACAATGCTGAGTCACAGAAAACTATTCTTTGCCCAACTCTCTGACATGAAACAGACAGGTAATTTTCTACATCTTGCAGTAGAGATGTTAAAAATGTTTAGACTTCTGTTGTTTTAGCTGCAAGTTTTTACTTTATTTGGAATATTGGTTAAAAGTAAGATGTGAGATTGAACAATGGATGAGATTTCTTCTTTAGTCAAAAAAGAAATCCTTCTTGTCTAACTCTGGCCACCACTGACTGCAATATAAGGCAGAGCAACATGACCTTGTCAAAGTCTTTAACACATTTTATATGCCACCTAATCATACCAATATATAAATTCTATGGCCAGATGACATGCTTGGCTTTTATTCAAACACATGTAAAAATGAGTTATACCTTTGAATACAATTGTATTTTGTAGTCAAGACACTTTGTTGGATATATTGCACTAATATTGTAAGTATTATTTAGAGCTGTCTTTGTATGATGTCCACAAACTTTAGAGTTTTTAATTCCAGTATGTTTCTGTCTATATCTTTGAGATGAGCTATTATGATTATTTACATTATTTACACTGTTATCCTCATCTTCATTGCCATATTTACAACATTTTGGCTGTTGTACGCCTTCTTCAGGTGATTGGAATTTCGAACCGAACCCTTTATTTTGTCCACCGGGGTAGATTGTTCTAGTTCCACATGGCATGCCTCTTTCGGATGTCTCAAGGAGGACACATAGCCCAGTGGATAAAGACGTTGGTTAGATCCAGTGACTAGACCCAAAGAGTTGTGAGTTCAATACCAGGCTACAGCAGTGGTGAACTAAAAAAACTTGTGAGTTGAATAAAAGGGAAATAACTGAAACATCCAGAAGAGGCATAGCACATGGAACTAGAGCAATCTACCCTGGTGGATGAAATAAAGGGTTCAGTTTGAAATTCCCATCACTTGAAGAAGGCTGACGTGTACAATGGCTGAAATGTTGTGAATATGGCAATGAAGATGAGGATAACAGTCCGAATAATGTAAATAATCAAGTATGTTTAGATTAAAGTAAAGTATATGAAAACATTACGGATCTTTTACAAAACAATACACTTACTGTATTATTTGTTAATTCTAATAAGTCGGACCATAATTTTGGAAATAAATGACAGAATGTCATAGCATTCAGTCCCTCTATTCTTTTCAACAAATGACATAGATTTCTGAATTTTTTTCTCTGTTCCCTTCAAATCTGGAAGTTTCTACCATCAAACTTAGTAGGCTTTCTTTTGTTTTTTTATCTGATGCTTATGTCCCTGTAGATATTAAGAACAGTGTATTCTAACACTTTGGTTATCTTTGTTCAGAACTGTTTGGAAAACAAAGCAATCAAATTGATCAATTACCATATCTGACCCAATCACTGTCAGATCAATAGAGAGTCTTTTGTAAGCCTTTTGATCCTGCTGTTTACTTTATTTTAAGAAGCTGTATATATTTTTGCTTGCTGCATATTCGAGTCCTTGCCCCAAAGATATCATGTGTCTAAAACTGTAGAATATAGTTAAGTAATATCCAATCTTTTCATCTGCCGGCATACTTTTGCACTGAATTTATTTTCCTTTGGTAGATACAATGCTTACATATTTGCCAGGTAATACTGAATACTTTTAAAATTGTGATATGCACATATCTATAAAATTTTCTTTTTGTCACAGCTGTCCAATTTTACAAGAAGTTCTCAAGAATCATTACCATTATTCTATTCTGTGGCACTATTCCAGTTGCTGGCATTAAAGAGCTGTTAAGATTTTAAAGTTTACATAGTCTTTGACTAATACTGTACACACATTTTTTTGGTATTACTAAAGAGACAACACAAGATATGAGTTATGTATTGGAAACATCAAAATCATATGGGATCTGATGTTCTTTCCTCTATGGTACCTCTGTTTTACAAATTTAAGCACAGTAAAAGATTGGCTCACCTTAAGATCTGTTAAATTATATAATTTTACATATATCAATACATGTTATTATTATTATTATTATTATATGTATAATTATATAATATACAATAATAATGATTATATTGAATCAATTGCTAGGTCTTATGTTTGGAAAGTTGGCTCATTGTCATGCCAGAAAATTTTCTCACCAGAATTTACCCCATATTGGGTATGATGATAAACTACATCCGTATCCTGGATAAGATGATAAACTACATCGAACAGCAAGGCCTCTGATCAGAAGGTTTTGAGGAGTGTAGAACCACCTCCAAATTGCTGGTGTTTCCAGGTCCACCTTGACCTGGAGTGGTAGCACCTGTTAGGGTTCCAGCTATGGGTAAATAGTTAACCCTCAAACTGGGGTGACAATACTATGAAAGTGTAAAAATAGGTTTTAATACCAGCAATACATTTTTGTAAAAATATTACCAGCAATGCATTTTAGAAAAAAAATATTACCAACAATACATTTTTGAAAAAAAAAAAATATTACCAGCCATAAAAATCTTGTTGGCATTAAATAACTCGTTGAGATTAATATGCTGTAAAACGAACCAAACCAAACCAAACCAGAAATTAATCTTAGACATTTATAAGTCTACAATTCATCCATGCATTCTTTACCACTACAACATCTGGTTTTGTGCTTCTTGTATGTATTTAGATATTCTTGATAAAATCCAAAGAATCTGCAATGTTATTGATCCTGACCTGGCATCTTGGCTTCAGTCACTTTCCCTCCATGGTAATGTAGCTTCCCTGTGCCTTTTCTATAAATATTTTAATGTTAATTGTTCTGATGAGCTTTCCTCTTTGGTACCTCAACTTTATGAATTTCAGTGCAGTACTAAATTGGTAGTTAGGTCTCATAATTTTACAGTTGAAATTGCTGGATACTTGTGGAACTCTCTTCTGACTTTTTGCTTTCCAGTCAACTTTGATTTAAAAACTTTTAATTCAATGTCAAGGCTTATCTTGTGTTTTCTTATTTCCTCTCCCTTTATTGTTCTCTCTCCTTAAAAGTGCTTTAATTTTTCTCATATTCTTTCACACACAACAACCCCTTCCATTTGAATGGCTTTATTGCCTTGTTTGGGGTGAAAGGATCAAAGAAAGTTACAGAAACAGACAGCGGAATGCATGTTACAGAAATTTGAAGACACACAGGAATAGTAAAAGATGCCTTTGAGAAACTAAACAAAGTATTAAGAGATAAGAAAATGACCTTAGAAACAAAGAAAAGAGTGCTGAACTGCTATGTAATATCTAATCTACTGTATAGCAGTGAAAGTTGGACAATCTCACAGATGAAGAAGAGATTTGATGTGACCTAGATGTAGTTTTACTGTACAATACTGAGAATAACAGGGACTAAACATGTGAGCAATGAGGAAGTTTTAAGGAAAATAAGAACCAAAAGAAAACTTATATTTACAATGAGAAAGAGACAACTCAAACTTTCTTAGACTCAATGATTTACTTTAGAGGATCAATGAGGATCCTATCATCAGGTATCAGTGGTTGCCATCTGTTTTGACCAAGTAAATAGTTAAAGAAATAACAAAACAAGTGTTACAGATATATCATATATTAAACAGTAAGTACATCAGAATAGTATTACAAGACTAGTGAATGTGTGTCGGATGACCCAGCGTTCAATCTATTCAACTGTTCTCCTAAGGCCTTTACTTCTACTAATCTTATAGCAGATGGAAGAATCCAACATAGACTCTTTAGAGGGAGGACACCATAACACCATCCAAGGACAACAGGTGGCCCATTTTATGGGAAATTTTACCTGTCTGCAAAAGATGCTATCAGTGTATTCTAGGTGCTGACAACAAAACCCACACATAACGTAGACCTGGAGAATTTAAAACACTCAGACATTACTTGCTTCCACCAGTTTGCACTCACCAGATAACATTTTGGATTGAGTTGTCCTTGTGCCTTTCATATTCCATTTGTATGGAGTAAGTCTCACTCAAATGGCTTCTTTCCCAGAACTGTCACTTTGTAGACCAGATTCCCAATTGTATATTCTTCCAATCACTACAGTCTTAACCACTTCACCATGTCTGGGGTCAACTCTTATCTATCCTGCATATCCTCACAATATGCACCTCCTATCCCCTTTCTGTATGTCCTTACAACAAACTCATTTACTAGCCCTCTATCTAGAGTGGCTCTTGGGCCTTCTAGTGGTTGAATAGTATTAAAAGAAAGGTTGCACTGAAGGCAAGCAAGACAGAGAAACGGTGAGAAACATTAAATGAATTTTAATGAATCGATAGCAGAACAAGGATAAAGATGAATGGTAAATGATCAAAAATTACTTAGACCAACAGAAGACAGGAAGTTGTGGAGAACCATGATCACCCAGATGCTGAAAGAATTAGCACATAAAAGGAAAAACATGCTAAAATGAAAACCCCCTTAACTATAAAATGTATCGTAAAGACTTTTGTCAAACACGAGTGAAAGCATTCCTGTGTTGAAACTTCACATGTTATAATGTGAAATAGATCTTGACAGATGCCCTAACATCTGTTAGTCTCATATTTATGAAACTTAGGATAATGCAGGACTAAATAAAGTATCAGGAAGATTGTGTTGCACCAGTTATCTGAGGCAAGGAGAATCTGTCTATGTTATAAATAAGCATTCAAGATTCATCTTTAGACATAGTCTAAAAGCTTTCCAAGATCCTAACTTTTCTATCATTCTCTGATATTTATGAAGCCAAATAAAGTAACAGAAGATTGTATTGCACTAGTTGTTGAGGAGGACTTGTTTATCTTAATGTTGTAGCATACCTACGGACAATAATGGGTATGTCTTTATTCATATAAATACAGTAGTAAATACTGTATGTTGATCTGCAGTTGGAGATTCATTGTGGAATTCACTTGACTCACTTCTAGCAGTTGACTACTTCTACGCACTGCTGGCAAATCTTATATGTGTTATTTTTGTCCTAAGTATTATTGTTGATTACCAATCTTCAAATGATTATTCTATTCAGTAAGCTTCCCTAGGTTACAACACTTAATATAAGCATTCTAGATTGATTATGAAACATAGTATGAAAGTATTACAAGTTTATAAAATTTCTATTCTCTATGATATTTACTAAGCTCAGTCAATCACAATGTCAGATGTAAGTTTATTGTTGTCCATTTTAAAACCAAAATGTTTAAATTTGATTGGAAGTATTTTTTTTCTTTCAATACTGTATTTACTGTTTTCAATTTGGCTTGAAGGTGGATAACTTTGTTCATCTTTGGCAATTTCCTGTTGATGTCTGCTTCATATGCAACAGTAAAATGTTTACATAAATTTGGAGAATTTTTTGTTTCTTTCATTTGGTAATAATATTTTTTTTTTAAAATGTCCTCAAGTTGCTTTTATTTTGTAATCTAATCCATACATAGTCCTTTGAACAATGTCCTTCCCACTTAGTTGACTAATTGAATCTTTCTGATATGGCTGATCATCCAATCACCCTGTCAATTTCCAACTTAGATCAATATCTTTTGGACTTTACATTGAGTGGGAATCAGTCAGAATATTATTTTTTTATTTTCACATGAGACAATTGCTTAGCATGCAGATTGGGTTTGCAAGTTAGTTTTAAAGACCATTCCTTGTGCAGTGAGTTTAAACCTGGATGAGTGCTTAGTATTTTAACCTTAAGCTATACTAATCTAACAATATGGATTAAACCAATGTTTTTCTATGAAGTAATTTTTAGCAGAATTCCTTTGCAAACTGTTAACAGGTTGACTGCCAGAAGTTAGTTATGATTTCTGACCTCAAACTTAGGCAATAAAAAAGTTTGATGAATTGACTTATCGATTCAATAGAAGTCTTAATATTGTTTTCACACTAAGAGTATCACTGTGAATAAACTTGTTCTTGGCATGGGTTAATTCGTAGCCAGATTCATAATAAAAACTGCCAAACTGTAGTTATCAGTCAGTGTATTAATATTATAGTAAGTTTCACCCCTACTGGGTGCTCCATATTCATGGTGTTGTATTTGACTTTTTAAAAATAATACCATGTCCTTTCAGGATGTAAGCAATCATAACTCCCCACAGATTACTTTTCTTTATTATCTGTAAATTGTTATGATTTCTTGGGAAAGATATTGGACTGATTTCCTTTTGTCACGTCTGCAGTTGAAAATTCAAATTTTTATTTCCCTTATACTGATTACCACCTAAGGCTAGAGAGCACAGTTTACCATGCTATTTAATCCATTGCTGGGAGGAAAAGATATGGATTCATACTTTTCTCAAGGATATTTGTGTGAAAGTGCATGCAGGCTGAAATCTGAATTCAGCTCAACAATTCTTTGTCCATGCCAATATCAGTTCAACTACTGTTGCATCCTGCATTACATGAAGGTAAACTGAATAAATCCCTAGATGACTACAGGATGGAGCACTGGTTAGTAAGTTTATCTTGTATGCCATTACTGCTGTTGTAAAATCAAGCTTCATTAGGCGATCCACAGTTGTAGCCATGTGCCAGACTAAAGCTGAGTAATATGAATTTTGTTTGCTTTGCTATTGCAGATATTATTGAAAACAAGTCTAGCAAACCATTGCTATTGTTTTAGGAGTTTGATTCTCATTAGATGACCTGTAGACTAAGATAAGCTGAGTAAATTTTGTAGCATACCTATGGATGATAAGGGGTATGACCCTATTCACATAAATACAGTAGTAAATACTGTATGTTGGTCTGCAGTTGAAGATTCATTGTAGAATTCACTTGACTCATTTCTAGCAGTTGACTCTTCTTCTACGCACCGCTGATCGATCTTATATGTGTTGTTCATGTCCTAAGTATAATCATTCATTACCAACCTTTGTGTAATTATTCTATTCAGTAGCCTTCCCTAGGTTACAACAATAAATAACCCAGCTTACTTGGTGGCTGTGATAGTTGTAGTTGATGGTTGATTTTGTTTAGCAGTATGTTAACCTCTATGAGTTATTTAATACTCTAATCTAAATAATTTGAATGCAGTTTTATGGCTTCAATTAAATATATTTTGAATGCAGTTGTATACCTCCAACTACAGATAAAATGTATTGCTGGTCATTTTGCTATAAATATGTAGTGTTGGTCATTTTATTGTATATATTTATTGTTGGTTATTATTTTATATAAAAATCTATTACTGGTATTTTTACTATAAAAATATATTTTTATACTTTTATAGTGTTTTGTTTATGGGTTTGCCCATAGCTGGGACCCTAACAGGTGCTACCACCCCAGGTCAGAGTGACCTGGAAACAACAGCAATAGTTCCATGCTCATCAAAATATCCAATCTGCTGATCAGGGGCCTTGCTGCCAGATATAGTTTATTGCCATACACAGGACTTGTGATAGTCGTATATTTCTCATTGAATACAAGTGGTCAGTATTAGAACCTAAGGAAAAAGTATGATTTGAATGCTGATTTTTAAGGCAGTCAGGTAATCTTTGCAAATTTAGTCTTCCTACTTCTCTTCCTCTTATTTGACAAAGTGCTTTACTAATGTAAGTTGTGGAAAGAAGGGTTGTTTTATGACCGCGATAGTTTCTGACTAGTTGCAGACGTCAAGACCATGATCTCCATTTGGAGTTGTAAAGACACCACATGTTTTGCAGCCATGGAATTAGTGCTTGTATCTCCCTCTTGAGACTGGTTTTGTATCCAGAATTGTCCTCCTTCAATATTGGCTGCCACCCAAGGCTAAAAAGCCTAGACTGCCTTTCTATTTAACCCATAGCTGGAGGAAGAGAAATTTGTTCCATTTTTAAGGTCATTAGTGCTCAGTTAACCAAACGGACTTGATCATAATTTGAACTCATCACACCAGTTCCACTTTCCATGCAGATAACCATTATATTACCTGTGTACCACAAGAGGTCAAGAGTGTTTCTTAAAAGTGAAAATGTTCAATGCTGTTTTTCAAGGCAACTGACCTTACTACAACTTAGGGAAACAGTGCAAAATCATTTTCCTAGATGCAATTCTCTCATTCCAGGTCAAAGTAAACTTTGAAAATATGCTGAAAAATATGAAATCGTACTTTACTTAGAATGAAACTGTTAACAATGTTGCTGTAGTCAGATTTGATTCCAATTTGTTGCCTTGACATCTGAATTGTAACTGTCGGTGCCTTTATAGGCACCTGTTAGCCTCCAGAAATTCTGAATAACAAACAGATGTTTTTTAAATTGGGAAACCCCTGATGAAAACCATTGTCCATCTTAGGACTTTGTACAAATGTAGAATGCACTAATACATTATTTGATAGTTTTTTTTAATTGATATATAACAGAACAAGTGTCTGCCTGCTTGGATTTAAATTTGAAAAAAGCTAGTCATTAGGTGCAGACATGCCAAACAGTTAACAAAGTTTATCTTGTATATATTTTGTGACATTTTGTCTACCAAGAATTTCTTTTTCTTTTAAAATTAAATGAAGGTTTTAATCTTTAACATATTTAAGGAATTGTTGTTAAGAGATTTTACATGCAGAATTTGAAGTAATTATCAGTATTATTACAAGAATATTGCTAAAACTCTTAATATAACAGAATCATTGTTTGTCTGGATGATTTTTTTTCTCCAAAAATAAAAGTTAAGTTTAGGTTGGTTGATTTTACATCTCAGCCACTGTTGGATCATTTAATGTTGAATATTCATATTGGGCACCCAGTTAGGATCAAACTCACTACTCAGTAGTAATTTCCCACACTAATCATTATACCAATGAAAGTTGGTTTTCTTCTCTCAAACTTCTCACCTGTGGAACTCTCTTCTGGCTTCTTGCTTGTCTGTCAACCATAATTCAAAAATTTAAATGCAATATCAGTAATCATCATCTGTTTTTTTTTTTTTTAATCTTGTTCTTTTATTGTTCTTTCTCCACAATAATGATATCTCTGTTTCTTTTACTTTCAATAACCTCTTGTTACTTAGTGGCTGTGCTTGGCGTGCAGTAATTAAAAAAAAAAAAATTATTGGAACAGGTTAATTAATGGAAGAGTTTTCTATTAATTTTGAATTACAGGCTTAATTATCAGACAGCACCCTATATAAACTAGCTGGCATACTTGCCAAAATTTTAAATCCATGACTTGGCCCAATTAGTTCCTCACATAAAAAATCTCTAGAGATCTTATCAATAAGTTTACTGAACTTAGACATAAAAAATAAATATCTGATTAGTTTATATGTATGTATATGTGTGTGTGTGTGTGTGTATATATATATATATATATATATATATAAGTGGACATTAAAGTCAGCACTCAGAGGTCTGTTTCATTCTAAACACAATCATCAGGCTAGACAATTGCATTTAGCATGAAACAGACTATCTCCTCTAGGTGTTGATTTCATGTCCACTTTTGTATTTACTTACACTCTATCCCTGATATTAAGCAATTTAACCCATAAATATAACATACCTTAAAACTATATTTTATCATATATATCAAAAATAAAAAGAAAGGACAGTTAGATTTATAATCCAGAGTTTTTTAGCATTTATTTTTAAAAAATATTGCTCAATACACAGTAGAGCATAATATAATTATTTATTTAAAAATATGTTTCGATCACGACACAGATCAAAACTTAAATCTTAAATTAAACTTAAAATTTGAAGTTTTGCTCCATTTTCAAGTGATGCTGAGGATAAACTACGAAAAAATTGATTTACTCTATTTATAAGCCAAATACTATCATATATTTTAAGTTGGTGGGATAATGAGAATTCAGAATTTTTTTTTATTAAGGAGGGTGTTGGCTTTTTTGATGAATGAAAATACAAATATAATTTTGATGTGGCAAATTCAAAGTCGGTTAATGTTAGGTGATTTTTAGAGATTTTTGTCTGTTGATGCTGACTTCCTTTTATGTGGAGTTGTCATCAATGTCTTATTTTCTTTATTTTACTTTGTGTAAGGCTACATTACATTTGGCATTTATATTTATTTTTTTATTAATTTTTTTGTATTCTGAAACTACATCGAGATTTTCTTAAAGGGCTTTTCAAATATGATAAGGTCATATTATTTATATTTTAATTTATAAAGATCTAAAATACTATATTTATTTTATTTACTAATAAACTATATATGTTATTGTAAAATTAAAATATTAGAATTACGCATTTATAAATTAATTTATTTATGATCAAATAATAGATATATAATTATGCAGATTATTTTTATAATTAATTATTTTTTAAGAAAAATTTGAGTCAATGTCTACAAAAAACTGCTATTTCATTTCTTTGATTCAATAAGATTTATTTTTCAGAAACTTAATAATATATAACTTTTCATGTAGGCAAAAAGGACATGAGCCATTTAAAGATCTACATGTTCTCATTATTAATACCAAAGAAGTCACCAATTGGTTTACAAATATTGAGGATAAATTAAATTTTACACTAATACAGTTAGATATCAAAGAATACTACCTGTCAATATCAAGGGAATTTTTCACAACTGCCCTGGAATTTGCTACTCTGAACTATCAGACGAAGAAAGAAACATAAAAAGAAAGAAAATTTACCATGTTGATGCATATTCATTTTATTCTAAGTACTTTCAACATTAGCACAATCTCATCATTAGGGTTTTGTTTTTTCTAAGACAAAAAAATGGTGAGTTCATCATTTTACTAAGACAAAATTGTTGTGTTCATCTGAAAATTCAATTTTTAATGATGACATCGTGTTAATGTAAAAAATACTCAGAATAAAATGAACATACATCAACATGGTAATTTTCTTTCTTCCTTTAATAAGGATACTAAGAAACTTGTCTGTAATTATGAGAGGATTCTATTAAAAATAAGTAGACAAGACTTGTCTAAATAATTTAATGAAACATGTCTTCATGAAAACATACTGCCAAAATATATATATATATATATATATATATATATTATAAATGGACAAAATCCGACAATTATTTTAAGAACATTTTGATGTTTATACATTCTTTTTTATAGATACAAATATTTAAAATGAAAATGTGAAAAATTTTTATAATAAACAGTATTAAACAACATTTACCGGCCTGAATGTCTGAAAAATGTTTTTTTTTTTCATATTATAAACAGAGCATTTACTGAAATATTTGTATCTATAAAAAGAATGTATAAACATAAAAATGTCTTAAAATCATTGTTGGACTTTGTCCATTTCATAATGTGTGACATCATTTGTTTACGTTTGGATATACATTGAGCAAATATGAATGTATGTGTAAGAAGCATGGAAGATGGTAATTTAAAGACAGTAAAATTGACCTTGCTAACCAAACGCTCCTCTGTGACCCAATCGGTTAAGGTACGTCAGGCTATATGACAGTTCTGTATAGGATACAGGTTCGATTCCTGTCGGAGGACGAATATTTTCTATGAAAAAAAAATTTCTCAGACATTCAGGCTGGTAAATTTTGTTTAATACTGTTTATTATAAACAGAGCATTTACTTCAATATAAAAAGAATGTATAATCATAAAAATATATATATATATATATATATATATATATATATATATATATATATATATGTTCCTTTTTCATTTAATTGTTTTCATAAATTCAAGTATTTTCTATTCTTAGCCGATTAAAATCTACTTTTTACTTGTCAAAGCTCTCTCTCTCTCTCTCTATATATATATATATATATATATATATATATATATATATATGATAAATGGTTTTGTGTTGATTTTCTTTCAAGCGATTCCTGGAAGAAAGAAAGGAAGCAAGATAATGTCTGCATCTGCTTTTTTGTGCTTGCAAAAAAAAAAAAAATGCCAAAAGATTGTTTACAATCATTTTGAAGCTGATGGTTTTTCTGATTGCTTCATGTTAAGTGTTTCAAAAAGAATCCTCAAAATAACAAAAATTAAAGCGTCAATAAATCATTTTTATGCACAACCTCCCTGAATGGGAAGAAGGGAAAATATTGTGTCTGCGCACATGCATACACATACACACACACACACATAATCAAATGACAAAATGGAAAAAATGTCATGTTTCAACTCAAGAAGGAACTTCTTCAGACTAATAATTGTTTTATCAATTAAGTCAGTCCTATGTATGATAATAGTAATAAAACTGAGAAAATATTTTAAAATTATGAGAATATTACTTATTTTTTCAGGCTAACTTCTGCCAGAAAGTGCTCAATGCATAACCAGAGTTATGATATTCAATAAATTAAGAAAAGTTTAAGTTACTTAGCTGGTTCCAGAGTTTCATGTTGAAATGCTCATCAATGCCAGATGTTTAATAAATCTATTAATCTATTAATTAATCTATTAATTAATCTATTAAGCCTGTTATTAAATTCCATATTTATACTATTTCTTCACAACTGAACACTAATTCTAACTTTCAAATTTCAACTTCTTAACGGGCTTAAATATGGGATCTGATAATAAGTTTAATAGATTAATAAAATATTTGGCCCCGATGAGACTTTTGATGTGAAACTCTTGAATTGATAACCACATTAATTAGTCACTTGACCTTGTCTTAATTTATTATATATACATATATATATATATATATATATATATATATATATATATATAGCCTCTGTGTCTTGACTTCAATGTTCACGTTTATATTTATATTTACATATGCTTTATCGCTGATATTGTGCACTTTATCCCATAAATATGGCATACCTTAAAGCTATATTTCTTCATATCTATCTATCTATATATATATATATATATATATATATATATATAAATTGAAATGAGAAATTTTCATATTTTTTAAAGTAAAAGATAAAATTTCACTAACTACAGCATATTTGCTTTTATTTTTCACTCTTTCTCTATGCTCCTCTTACTACCAAAATGTTCAAATTTTGGATTCGTCTGTTGACAATACATTTTGCTAAATTATAAATATTTTAGATGAGTAATATTATATTTTGTTTTCAACAGTCTCTAAATGTTAACTCAGCACTAACTAATGTCATAAACAAAACATATGTAACTGTCTCTGTTTAATGAAAAAAAAAGATTATGCAATTATGACAGTATTTTCATAGAATTTTTCATTCACTTTTTAATTTTAAAGTAATTTACATAAAATGTCAAAATCAAAGCAGTTAAGCATTGAGATGAGAAGACAGATTGAAATTTTATTCAAAGAAGGCTACTCTCAAAGACAAATTGTCAAAAAAGCTGAAGTTTTGCAGACAAGGGATGTAATACTGATTACAAATGTGGTTAGAAACAGGTGCAAATGTTGACAGAAAAAGAGCCTGAGCACCAAAATTGAACTTCTGATGAAGATAAACACTTGATTGTTGAGAGCAAAAAAAACTAAACAAATATGGAAAAAGGCTCCAGAATTGACAGTTAAATTTAATTCCTCTTGACAGCAACCAGTATTAGTGGTATGCATAGCCATCAAGAAACCCCTGTTATGGAGGGTGAAGAAGCAAAAAAGCATAAGAACTAAACATTGAAAGAGTGGCTAAATTACTGTAGACAGATGAGTCAAAATTTGAAGATTTTGGTAGTATGAGGAGAGTGTATGTGAGAAGAAAGTCAGGTGAAAGACTGAATGATGGTACTAACATTTAAGCATCTGTTATGGTGTGGTGTTGTTTTGGGAAAGAGAGGGCTGTAGATTTGATTCAAGTCATGGAATCATGCAGAAAGAACAATATCATTTGATTTTGCAAAGACATATAATACCATTTGGTTTATGCATAATTGGAAAAAAGACTGCACCATTCAACAAGACAACAATCCAAAAGACACTTTTAAATTATGTCAAAATAACCTTGAGTCCCCCCAAAAAAATCAAATTTTAGAAATCTCCTAACTTCTCTCCCATTGAATTAGTATAGGATGAACTGGATAGGTGAGTTTGAAGAGAATGCCCAAAGAGTAAGAGTGAGCTTTTTCAGTGCTTGAAGAATGCTTAGGAAGGTATACCCTCGACTATTTTTCAAAAACTGTTGGAAAGAATGTGTAAAGCAGCAATTAAGGTAGGTGGTAGTTTTATTGATGAAAATAAAATATGATGCTGTTGTATGATAATTTTTATAGTTAAGTGATTATTTTCTGTCAAAATAAAAACAAATACACTGTAGGTAGTGAAATTTTATTTTTACTTTTAAAAAAATACAAAACTATTTAATTTTAAGATGTATTTTTAAAGAAATGCAGGGTGGTTCCCAAACTTTTTGCTTGCAGTGTATATATATATATATATATATATATATATATATATATATATATATAAAGAAATATTGTCTTAAGGTATGCTATATTTATGAGATAAAATGTTCAGTATCATAGATAGAAGTGTATGTAAATATAAAAGTGAACACTGAAGTCAACACTCAGAGGCGACAGACTGTTTCATGCTAAATGCAATCATCAGGCTGCCTGATGGTTGCGTTTAGCATGAAAGACTCTGTTGCCTCTAAGTGTTGACTTCAATGTTCACTTATACACACACATATATATATATATATATATATATATATATATATATATATATATATATATATTGCGTTTAGCATGAAAGACTCTGTCGCCTCTAAGTGTTGACTTCAATGTTCACTTATACATACATACATACATATATATATATATATATATATATATATATATATATATATATATATATATATATATATATGTTAGTTCATGTTAGTCTCTTTCTCTCACAGAAGAATTTGTACTAGACTCTTCTTGATGCAAGTAAGTAATAGTCATTCATAGGACTATTGATGAATAAAAATGATCATAAAATCATTTATGCTTAAGAGGGGAGTTTGATTATTTAATCATTGATATTTACATATTTTCCTAAAATTTATCTGAAAATATTTTGACACTCAGTCTGTGGAAATTGATCATTTTCTTTTAAACACATGAATAACAAGAAAGCATAAAAGAGAATGAGAATAAAAGTAACACTTTTACTTAGAACAAAAAAATAGTTGAAATTTCTGGAACACATAATGAAGAAAGGGAGTCTGGAGATTTTGACACTCACAGGACATGCTGGAGGTGAAATGGACTGAGGCAAAGATCAAGTAACCTCTATAGCTAGCTTGTGTTAATGTATGGCAGTACAAGGATTAGGAGAGATAGAAAAAAGACAAATATTGCAAGGTACAGGAAGTAGTAGAAAGCTATGATTGTCTACATCCTGAAGGAATACAACACATAAAAAAAGCAGCTTACCTTTTAAGGTAAGAGAAGATGAGGAAAGTAACAAATAAGCTACCTAACCAGTTTGAGTGAATGGATGACAGGACAAGGACAAAGAGGAAGTTGTGGAGAACTATGATTGACCACATCCTGAAAAGACATCTAAAAGAAGATAACTTTATGTATACATATGTATACCAAAAATTGAGTAAATTTATAGCACTAACAAAATTGCATGACATTGTATCTAAAACTGTTAAGAAAATTTATATCATATACTTTGCCATTTGGACCAGCGGAGACGTCTTAATTGCTACACTCACAATGTTTCAGTTGTAAGCCTCTGACCTTGTTCAGTTTTTAAGTTAACTGAACCCTTTATTCAATCCACAGGGTTAGATTGTTCCTATTTAGCTTTCTTTGCATAGGGAAGATAACTGTTATCACTTCACACTGTCAAGTCTTATTTACCTTTATGTTGAATGTCTTTTTCTTGCATGGAACCAGAGTAAATGTTGTCCTGAGCATGACGATAAACTACATCCAGCAAAAAGGCATCTGATGGGGAGGTTTTGAGGAGTATGGAACCACCTTTTAATTGCTGTTGTTCCCAGGTCCACTCTGACCTGCAGTGGTAGCATTTGTTAGGGTCCCAGCTACAGTTAATCTGCAAACTGTGGTCAAAACACTATGAAAATAGGCCCTTCTTTCCACAACTTACGTTAGTAAAGAACTTTGTCAAATCAGAAGAAGAGAAGTAGGAATACTAAATTTGTAAAGATTACCTGACTACCTTAAAAATCATCATTCAAATTTTGCTTTTTTGCTTGTCTTCCAATACTGACCACTTGTCTTCAGTGAGGAATATACAACTATCACAAGTCCTATGTATGGCAATAAACTATATCCAGAAGCGAGACCCCTGACCAGTAGACTGGAGGTTTTGATGAGTATGGAACCACCTCTTAATTGCTTTTGTTCCCAAGTCCACCCTAACCTGGGGTGGTAGCACTTGTTAGGGTCCCAGCTATGGTTAAATAGTTAACCCCCAAACTATGATCAAAACACTATGAAAGTATAAAAATAGATTATTATAGTAAAACTACCAGCAAGACATTTTTGTAAAAAAATGTATTACCAGCAATAGATTATTGAAAAAAAATATTAATATATATTCTATTTGTATGAACCTATCCTAAAAATCTTGTTAGCATTAAATAACCCACTGTGGTGTTGATATGCTGTAAAACAAAGTAAACCAAATAAACAAAAACTAAATATGAGTAAATAATTTTTCAGCACTATCAGACTAAGGGATTGAACACTCATCTGCAAGGGAACCAGATATGTCTTAATGATTTAGAACTGTTTGGTAAGCATGGCTTATTTGGGAAAGATATTAGAATAATCTAGAACCTATACTGTGAGCAAACCACTTGCATCTGAATATAAAGGGCCAAAAGGCAAGGACATATCTTCTCACCTGAATTATTCAACATTTACGGTGAAGCAATCCTGAGCAAATTAAAAGTCCTACAAAAAGATTCAGTGATGCTGGTCACAATTTTTACATAAGATATACAGGCATAGAAAGGAAAATATAGGAACTTCTATAGCAGCTAGTAAAGAGAGATATTTATGTACTAATATAGAAAGGTAGGTAGATACAAACAGAACAATATATGCAGATAGATTGATAGAAATGAATAGATGGAGATAGATATAAATATAGATAGATGTGAATAGACGGACATAGATAGATGGATAGATATGAACAGACTGAAATATATATATATATTGTGTATATTGAGGCAGCATATTTTCATTCAAACAGGTTTGGTTAAATAATTTAGTTATATCTTGTTGATTAATTTTCTAAGGCTACCAAGAAATTAATTGGCTAACTTGAAAGGATCACAACGAAAACTAATCAACATGATTAGTCTAAATTATTTAATCCAAACCTGTTTGATTATATATATATATATATATATATATAAACACATATGAACAGACTGAGATATAAATATGGATAGATATGAACAGACATATATATAGAGATGTATAGAGACATATATATAAAGATATAGACATGGATAGATATGAACATACATATATATATATATATATATATATATATATATATATATATATATATATATATATATATGAACAAAGTCTTAGTAGTATTAACATTTTTATTATGGCCTTTGCTAGTTTACCAATTGCAATACAATGCATACTATTATGAATGTGAATCCATGATGAAACCATTTGAACATCACTTCTTGGAACGATTAACCCATCACATATAAATAAATAGATAGATAGATAGATATATAGATATAGGTAAATATGTATTGACTGAAAAAGTGATTTTGAGATATTTTCAGTGAATTTGACTCCACAAAATGCCAATATCTGATTCAATTTCCTAGAAGATTAAATAAATTCTGATTTTCTCTTACTTTTTGTTTGTTACCTGGTTTTTATTAAAACAGTTTGAAAATTATTGAATATCAATATACATGAATGAATCTCCCATGCTATAAAGAATAAACACTGGCAGAAATAGAACTCCCACATTTGAAAGGTTGACAAAAAGACCAAGGTAACTGCTATTAAAACAAATATTTCACGATTTCCAATGTTTTCTCTCACCCAGAAATTTGAGTGCTTGAGGTTTTACAGGGGGATTTTTTTAAGTGATGAACCTGTGGCCCTGAAATTTGAAATCCATAGTGATATCAATTTTCTATCTGGAACTGCATCATTCTGACATAACATGAAATGAGCATGAAAATCTCTCTGTGTTGTGATTACTGATTCACTAGTCTTAAAAATTATTTCAACAGCAAATGCTCAGTGTGCACTGTCCCAAACCAAGATGGCAACCGATGGTATCTGAAAAAAAAAAAATAAGACATTAGCTAAGACATTGCCATTTGTTTAAGTTTACTAGTGCTATACAGGTGACAGTTTAAAATATGAGAGGTATTTCTGTCATACCTTGTATATATCCCAGTTTACCTGAAAAAATTTTTTCTTTCCATATTTGCTATAAACTCAAATTGAATTTCTAGTTAAAAATGTTGCTTTTATCAAAGTTAATCCTCTGACTACTTAATTATTTTTCATGTGTATAAAATGCAATATAGAGAGTGCGATGGGTAAATTGTCACCATTTATACTTTTTATGCACGTGTGTTGTTTGTTTCTGATTTTGTCAACTCCACAATATAGTAGGGTAAATTGGGCACCATCTGGGAGTAAAAGAGCACCATGACGCAATTCACTCTGCTAGAAATTTGGAAATGGCATACTGTACTGCTTGATATTGGTGCTGAGAGCTCCAATACAAACATTTCAGAGAGTTTGGGTGTCAATCTGAGGACAGTGCAGAGGATTCAGAAAGAGTTGGATAGGTTTAATGGTCAATATGAATGTACAACAGTTTAGAAAACTCATTCTGATCATTCTGATAAGAACAAAAAACTCTTGAATTTGTTGGTGTGAGCCTCAGACTCAACACAGAAACCAACATCAAGTGCCTTAAGGAGGTAATGCTGCCCTGGGTTAAGAGGGTGGTTTCTAGAAGACTCTATGTCTGGCAACAGAACACTGTACATGCCACACTTGCAGGAGAACCCAGTCATGGCTGTCAGGCAATTTCTGCAACCACATCACCCCTTACATCTGGCCACCTAACTCAACAGACTGTAACTCCCTTGATTATGCATGGGGTGCAGTTGTTTGAGAGACCAACAAAAATCTTTGTAACACTAAAGATGTACTGAAGGCAAGGAATATGGCAGCATTCACCAACTTAAACAAGGAAACCATCCAAAAGAGATGTAGGAGATTCTGAAGTTGTCTGGAGTCTATTGTTGAAGCCAATGTTGATTTTATTGAATAAATTTACTCTTTCCTATCTCAAGATATTTTTGTGTAATTTTGGTAAATATATCTGTTAAAATGGGATATCAGTGTTATTTTCATTTTTGTATAATTTAAATAATTTATCCATCGTACCCTGTACACCAACAAATACAAGTATGTAAATATACACATGTTTATCTATGTATATGTGTGTATAAATGTATATTTTCTAAAGAAGTAATGGACTTATTTATTTATTAATCCTACATATTTTTATCATTTTAAAAGTTATTTTTAGTGGATACCCATATTTGAATAGACACTCTTTTTAATTTTTTTTTTTTGTAATAAATAAAAAATCCATTACTTTTATAGAAATTACTTTGTTTATGATTTGGATACATCAACTTTTGGAAATCTGAATGAGAGGGATGGACTTAAAAGCAGTATAGAACCATGCTTAATTGATATCACCTTTCATGGTGAGGTGGTTAAAAGCATGTCAGGTCTAACAAGTTTTTCCTGCAAAAGAGAATGCAGGTTCAAATCCTGTCAGAAGGAGCCTTTTTTTTTAGTTAGATTTTTAGAATATTAATATTCAGGCTGGCACATGAAAATAAAATACTGTTTAAAAATTAAATGGAGTGTTTACTAAAATATGAGTATCCACTAAAAATAACATTTAAAGTGATATAAATGTGTATGGATAAGTCAAAACAATATATATATATATATTTTTTTTGATTGATTGATTCATTCATTTTCTAAAGCTTATCAACATTTTGTCTTTCATTCATGCACATATATAGTCACATCAACGTAAACAAACTTAGTCTGATGAAGTCTTAAAGAGTGAAACACATACAAAAATTACTTTACACTTTATCATACATCTTTCCTCCAATATATACATTTTTAAGACATCATGAAATGTTAATCCCTAGAATGTGTGTTAGAAACACTAAATGCTATTTCCAAACCTTTGTAGATATATAGTAGTGTTTAATCCAGTCTGTTTTATGGTGTATTCTTTAATATAATGTGTGTTTGCTGTGTGGTTTACCTTCATGTGTACTGCGGAGTATCCAAATCAAAAGCCGAAAATGTTTTTATCACCATTTATTTCCAGTCAATGGTAACTTCCTGTTTTTCTCAAAATGGGCCAGTACAGCCTGACAACAATGCTTCCACAATGCAACAGTGTGTGTTTACTGTGTGATGATCACATTTCCAATAACTGGTCCTACTTATTCACATCTCATACAGTGTTTTTTTTTTTTTTGGCAGAATATTGTATCACTCAAGTTTGCTAGCACCCACCTGGCCAAGAATACAGATTTGACTTCATGTCATGCTGAGTTTTTATCAAAGCAAAAGGGAGGATATTGACAAAGGCATCCCTTTCAGTTTCACTATGAGAACTTTGTTCAACAGTTGCTTATATCCCAAAACACATTCACTCATGTCTTTATCTACCATGATTTCTACTCCTCTTTCATTTTTAATGGAATAACCTGTCACCATCATGAGGATTACACTATAGGTAGTAACTACCTATAAGTATCTGTAAGTCAACAGACTACAGGACCTGTTCCAGTTAAACAGATGAACTGGGATCCGAAGGCAGAGAAGAACCTGACGAAACTCCGCCGAAGGGCAGAGTCTCGTTCGGGGAGGTCACTACCCCTGAGCCCGATTTATGCGGGTTCAAAAGTGAATAACTTTTGGCAGATTCTTATTGGCTCGCTGAACACATTTTAACCAAACTTTATTTATTTTACCTGCCTTTTTTTTATTCATCCATTTTTTCCTATTAGGGCACGGAAGACCCACGTTAAACTCGGCCTTTCCACATTTTTAAAACTGGGTGCTAGTAAATCTGACTAGCTTTGATCTGTTCCAGCAAAAGTCAAATTTCACCTTCGGGCAAAGAATGTGACGAATGCTATGCTGAAGAGTCCTCGTTCTGATGAGTGACTACCAACCCGATCCTGTTTTGCCACATCTACCTTCGTGGTTGGGGCTAGTAAGTACTCTAGGGATCTGTTACTCAGCTCTTGTCGAAAAATTTGTCTTCGAGCAGAGATGAACCCCAGACGAGGCTATGCCAAAGGGCAGAGTCTCATCCGGGGAAACAGACAGACCCAAACCCGTTTTATGCAGGGTCTACAGTGAATTTTTGGTCGATTAAACGGGCTCAGATTGTCACATTTTGATCTCGGAGGTTAGTAAATATCCTACCCCTGGGGATCTTGGTAAATATATGAGCAGAGTTCTGTTGAGAACTACTCAGACTTCCAATAGTAGCACTCACTACTGGATTGACTTGTGACGACCTTGTGCATAACTGTTACCTTTATTCTTATTGTACTGTTTTTTACAATAAACCTTTACTTATTTTATCCACATTGTTTTTCAAATATATATTCCTATTAGCATGGAATATAACAATACAAACAGATAACCCTTTATTATTTAAAAGTACACAACATATTTATTTTTCAAAATTGCATTATTGAACTAAATGAAGAATAAATGAATTCTATTGTTCTGTTGCAAAAATATACCTTGGGATTGCTACTGTCTGTCCATCATACCCCCATTAATAATAATAATAATAATAATAATTTTAATAATAAATAAAAGAAATAAAACATGAAGAAACATGAGAGGAGCATAAAACTAATGCTACTATTGAAAACAAAAGTTTTAAAAGAGGGTTTATGTTTTTTACATGTTGGCAAAAACCAGAAGATAACAGCCTGATGCTATTTATGAAATTCTTTTTTTTTTAATGGAAGTTACTTACAAGAAGGAATATTTCCCATTTTCATTTCCCCATTTTTATTTCGATGATGTAGTAACACCTTGCACAGACAGAACAGAATAAAAAATCCAAGAATAGAATTAACTAAAATTTTAAACTCAAAAAATTTTTTACTAATATTTTCATATTTATCACTAATTTGTTCAATTGAGAAACAATAATATATATATATATATATATATATATATATATATATATATATATATATATATAGTGAAAAAGAAGTAAAAAGTGAAAAATATTTAATTTTAATTTGTAATTTTTCTTAATGGGAAAAAGTTCAGTGGTGTCCATTATGTGCTATGTGGATTCATGTGTTCACTTAACTGCTGTGTGCTTATGACATCTGTCTTTTCTTTACATCCCAATTGGTTGTGAGCAGACTTGTCAAATTGCATGATAAAAAGTAAAATAATGAGGTTGGCGTTACTTATGTTTCTGTTTTATGACCCTCATGTTTTGCCTAACTTTTGATTGAATAAATAATAACTACCCTTTACGTCTTACAAAGTCTTCCTGAACTATTCTTTTTTTTCTGAAAGTACTTTAAAGTAATGAATTGTTTTGTTAATTAAACATGATGCTTCAAATAATTCCAATTCTGAACTAAAAAGTTTTTCTGATAAATATATATTTATATATATTTATAGTCTCAATAATTGTTTAACAAATAAAGGAAATTTGATTTTACATTTGATTATACTTAATATTTATTCCTATCATTTTAATGTGAAAACATTTAAATAAAAATTTCTAATCTAATTTGTTAATCATCCAATTGCTTCAAAGAATTAAATTTTGAAATTATATTTTTGGAGAAAAATGTTTGAGAGAAAAATTATTAAAATTTACTTAAAAATTTTGAATGAAAATCTTGAGTGCTTATTGCGAAATTTTGTCCATCCAAAATAACTCCAAAATTCCTTGAAGAAGAATTGAAAGAAGTAAACCATTGTCAATTGGTTTGAGAAAAAAGCATTGTGAACCCTTCAAAAGAAACAACATTTTGATCCCACAACACATGATCCTTGCATTCTGAAACCTGAATACATGTTCACAAATGTCACCTGATCAAAAAACTTGTCTTCCCTATATTTGATTCTTCAATATATGTTCACAAGCACTTGATCACCAATTAATGACCTTCCTATTTTTGATCCTCCAATAAATGTTCAAAACATGTCCCCAACTATTCATGACTTCCATAAAAATCATCTAATCCATGTTCAGCAACACTTGATCCCCAGATAATTTTTTTTGAACATTGAAAATCCATGTTGATTCCTTTAACATTTGATCCACCGACACTTGATCTGCAGTAACCATTTCTAACAAGGAATTTCAAAAATGAAGAAAAAATGACATCAACAAAAAAATGAAGAACTTAAATTTTTGTTTTTAATTTTCATGTGTAGTTATTTGGCAACATATTTTGAAAAAGAAAGAAATTTAAAGAAAGGCCTCTTTCCTACCTCATCTATATATATATATATATATCCTCATCTCTGTGTTGGTTTATTCCTTTACATTTAACTATGTGCCCCTCATACATCATGATGAATTATTCATCAGTTATTCACATTGAAAGACTTTCCTTTTTTGAAATATCCAATCAGTTAGATTGGAAACATTTCAATTAAATACTTTCTGCACCTTGCACTTGTTTCCAACCTAATATCTAAGTTCCCTAAATTCTATTCTGGGTGTATTTATAAAGAAGATTTTCATTTTCCAAAATGAAAAACAAATTCTATTTACTGTTTGACAATCATTTCATTTCTTTGTCTTGAATTTTCTCCTCCTATTCTATTGCAACTGCATCAAAGAAGTTGGCTGGAAGAGTCTGTAATCAGTGAATATGATCCATTTTTGATTGAGTTCCCTCTCGTGCTCCAATTTTTGCTGTGTTTCTGTTTTTCATTTGGCAATTTCCTGGTTCAAGAGAAGATAAAAATTTCTTGAATGAATGATTGTCATTATTTATACACTGTCAATCTTTTGCATGAAAAAATAAAATTGAAAATGCACTAAAAATTATTGGAAGCAGAAAATTTTTGTAAGAAAATTTAATGGAAAAACAATGCCAAAACCATTTTACTATAGAAATACATTTTTTTGCCTATAGAAATGCATAATTTCACAATCAAAATAAATTTCAAATGATTTTAACAACAGAAATATATGACAAGCATTTTGAAATGATCAGAAAAACAACCAAGAAAATTGTTACAGAAATAAAAAATATTTTTCTACCAGAATTTTTTTGTATGTGATTATGGCCCTTCTTGATTTTAATGTGTTATTATATGTGACTTACTTTTTAGTGAACAGATTTATTTGTTAAAAATCTTATAAACAGATATATACATTTTAAATGACAATGGTTTTTTTACCCATTCTTAATTTTGGATTGAGAATTTATCATATTGTTTAAAAAAAAGTGCAGTTGTCACATGCAGATATTACATTTGAATTTTTGAAAGTGATTACAATCTTTCAAAAGATGCGACCTTGAGCTGAAGTCAACCTTGGAAAAATTAAGGGAATTTCTTCTTATATAGTCAAGTGAAATAAAAGAATTTGCTCAGGAGATTTTAGTAACTACTAACTTAAACTGAAAATTGGTAGGTTTGTTTATTTTTTATCTGAAATTCATTACTTTCAAAAAGCCAAATTCATGAAAGGTTGGCAGGACAGATGAAAGCAAAATATTTGTAGAAAAAATAAATGTCTTGAATAAAGAGAAATAATGAATGAAATGATTGACATTCTTAAACAAACTCTGACTAAAATTTCTCCTCAAAAATTTGAAGCTGCAAAATGTTTTTTATTTTTTCAATAAACCAATTTTAATTACAATTGTTGATTTTTTTTAAAATTCCTGAAAATAATTTCAAAACTTTTTTTTTTTTTGAAGAAGAAAATCAAACCAACCTCTTTTTTTTGTTCCAAATGAAGGTGAGCTTTTAAACTTTTTTTTTGCATTTCTTTCACGTTTTTCTTGACTGTATG
Source organism: Acanthosepion pharaonis (assembly GCA_903632075.3). NCBI lineage: Eukaryota > Metazoa > Mollusca > Cephalopoda > Sepiida > Sepiidae > Acanthosepion > Acanthosepion pharaonis. The sequence continues at coordinate 280,896 of CAHIKZ030001663.1, read as the reverse complement.
TCTGCAGCTTGTTGTCTGCAGAATAAGAAAATCAGGAAAAGACTGTAAAGATTCCATTATTATCAAGAAATATGTTGTATCCTTAAAGAGGATTACAAACAGACAAAGGTGGTATTGAGTTTGAAAGAACATAGCTATCAGTGCATAGATGAAAAAAGAAAGAGAGGTTTATTGTAAAAGAGAATACACTACTGAAATTACAGGAGAATTCCTGAAGCAAGGTTTTTACTTTACAGTTTTGACAAGACAGGATGTTTAGGCACAAGACCGTTTTTTAAATTCCAAGCCTGTATGCTTGAGCAAAATTCCCCGTATACACAGGGTTGGGTAGCTACCACCCCAGATGAGACTTGCCCTTGTGACAGCCTCGTCTGAGTTCCTTTGTATTGAAACACACAAAAACCGACCAGCACAGCTGGATATTTTTTTTCATTCTTGTTGATGCAGATTTATTTTTCCAAAACTTTAGACATTTTAATGTGGAGCAAATATGCCCATACCAGGATTTGGCAAAAAGGTTTGGTATAAAAACCCAACTTACATGGGTTTAGGTATATGTAGATTCCCCCAGCTAGACTCTGCCTATCAGCATAGCCTCATCTGGGCTGGGGAAAAAAGGAAATGAGTTCGACCAAAACAGATGAAAATGAAATAAAAACACTTTATTCAGATTAAATATAAACAAATTTTTATCCTATGCTATTATTATATATATATATATATATATATATATATTGATGACGATAGGGAGTGTGAGACATTAATATAACACCTCCCTATCTAATTTTTTAAACATGAAATTTTTTATAATACCAAAATTCTTGAAGCTTATACATAAAAAACAGTTGAAACCTTTTCCTCTTCCAAAATAAACTTTCTGTCTCATCAAATAAAAAATGCCTATAATTGATAACAGAAACCATTGGTTTATACAACAATCTTCCCATACTTAATACTTCTTGTTTTCACTCTCGCATGGTCATGTGTGACGTCATGAGCTGTGACATGATTTTTTCACTTCCATGTCTTTATATTCAAGTTTGTCGTTACTTTGAAATTTTCAATGCAACAAAAAAAGACTATCATTGCAGTGTTTCATCCATGTATTGTTTGATTTATTGAAATTGTCATCTTTGATAATGGCTTATGTAAGCCAAAAGATTAGATTGGATTTAAACATGTATCAATATGGTGATTTTCCTTTCATCTTTCAATGATAATGTTATTAAGCTTATCAGACAATATGAAAGGAACTTACTTAAAATAAATATGCAAAACTTGTCTATATTATTTAATGAAACATGCATCAATGAAAATTGCTGCCTAAATATATATATATATATATATATATATATATATATATATATATATATACACACATACATATATATAGGGTATCACAAAAGTGAGTACACCCTCACATTTCTTCAAATATTTAAGTATATCTCTTCATGGGACAGCACTGAAAAAATTACCTTTTGACACAATGAAAAAGTAGTCTGTCTGCAGCATATATACAGAGTTAATTTCTTTTCCCTCAAAATAACTCAAAATATAGCCATTAAAAGCTAAATCCCTTGGCAACAAAAAGTGAGTACACCCCTAAGAAACTTCACCCCTAAAAAGTGAGTACACCCCTAAGAAACTACACCCCTAAATGTCTAAATTGAGTACTGCTTTTCATTTTCCCTCCAAAATGTCATGTGACTCATTAGTGTAACTATGCCCATGTGTTCCTGGGGAGCAGGTGTATTCAAATTTGTAGTGCAGCTCTAACAATCTCTCTTACCGGTCACTGAAAGTTCCAACATGACACCACATGGCAAAGAACTCTCTGAGGATCTTAAAAAATGTATTGTTGCACTACATAAAGATGACCAAGGCTACAAGAAGATTGCCAACACCCTGAAACTGAGCTGCAGCACAGTGGCTAAGATCATCCAGCATTTTAAAAGAGCAGGGTCCACTCAGAACAGGCATCGGGTAGGTTGTCCAAAGAAGCTGAGCACACGTGCTGAGCGTCACATCCAAATGCTTTCTTTGAAAGATCGGCGTAGGAGTGCTGTTAGCATTGCTGCAGAGATTAAAGAGATTGGTATTCAGCCTGTTAGTGTTCAGACCATACGCCGCACACTACATCAAATTGGTGTGAATGGCTGTCACCCCAGGAGGAAACCTCTTCTGAAGGCAATACTCAAGAAAGCCCGCAAACAGTTTGCTGAAGACATGTCAACAAAGCCCATAGATTACTAGAACCATGTCCTATGGTCTGATGAGACGAAATTTAATTTGTTTGGTTCTGATGGCCTTAAGCATGTGTGGCGGTGACCAGGTGAGGAGTACAAAGATAAGTGTGTCATGCCTACAGTCAAGCATGGTGGTGGGAATGTCATGGTCTGGGGCTGCATGAGTGCTGCAGGTATTGGAGAGTTACATTTCATTGAGGGAAACATGAACTCCAACATGTACTGTGAAATACTTGCATATGAAAAACGATCAATAATTTTATTTGACATAAAATATCTTTTCTTTTTAATAGGGTATATTTGCAATAACAATTGCAACCAAAATATATAGCAGATGAAACATGAAGTGAAGACTTTATTCAAATCGAATATAAACTAAATTTTTATTTCACTTTTGAATTGGATACCCTCCCAATATAGATGCCGGGGGCCATTACACTCTCTTCCCTGCCTTCCGCATGTTACTGATGCCAACACTTGTGTATATGACCATCTATGTATATCTACATGGTAGAACCACAATAATATCAGTTAAAGCTGGTAACATGTAATCCAGTAAAAATTTGCACATGTATGGGTGGTTGGTATCTAAACCAACATGTCTGCCCACAGGATGAAAAACATATCAAAGGATGGATGAGCCTGTTATAGAAGACAATGGCCATTAACTATATATATATATATATATATATATATATATATATATATATATATATATATTTATATATATCGTCATCCACAGACAGATATGTTTAAATGTTTCACAGCTTATCAGTGAGGTAGACATCCGTTTGCCTCTAGCTAGATTGAAACTCGACTGACTTGGTGTCAGTCGGAGATTCTATATATTAATATATATCAGTGCATGGTAGGGATGAAGGTGGATTTTAGCGTATTTATTTTTAGAAACACGCCCAGTGACTGACAGTGACTTGATTCGCTTATGCGAAGAGTCTCGCTATATAGCTATAAATAGTCACTGTTTACCAACCCACACCTCCTCCCCAGAGAGCTCAACTGAAATTAATTTTTCAGGAAGTGTGTGTGCATATGTGTGTGTGTGTGTGCAGATATGTAGAAGATAGGAAAGAACTCCTTAGGTAAATAATCCGAAGTTCTTTAGCATTTCTGTTTTTATTTTTAAAAAACAGTGCTCGATACAAAAGTAGAGCCTAAATTATAATTATTTTTTTAAATACATGAGAACTATTATGTAGCAAAGAAATCACGTTTTTAAAATTTTAATTATTATATATATATATATATATATATATATATATATATATATAAAATTGATTTATTTAAAATGTTTTTTTTCACTTAAAATAATAAAATAAATAATTTATAATATTAATGCTCTGTAAATTTACATTGAGCACTATTTTGTAAAAATAAAATATCTATAAGAAAACCAGATTATATATCTTACTGTCCTTTCTTTTTATTTATATATATATATATATATATATATATATAGTGGTGGACTTACATTTTTGGAGCCCTGAAGCTTGAACACCCCTTTACAACCAGCAACAATAACTTCAAGGATCCTACTGACAAAAATGTAGGCTATAAATACAAGCACAATGAGCACATATAGTGAGAGGTTCAGGTACTGCAATCCCCTAAGAAAATTTTAAAATTTGACCGATTCCAAGGGAATTTTGAGGCCATATGAAATAGGTACTAGAGTCTATTCTAAGGTCAACATTAGTAACTTCGACCGATTGGCTTATGATTCTATCACTAAAATGCCCTTATTTTAATAACAAACATTGATTTTGTTGAAAAATTCCCTCATTAAAACAAAAATTTACTTCAGGATTTGAGATTAGGAGCCTTGAAACTTAAGCTACATTAGTTTCACAATAGATATGCTACTGTAAGTGTATATATATATATATATATATATATATATATATGGGAACTTTAAAAGCCATGTGTAATGGTTAGCAAGCTTGTCTCACTAGAACAATTACTACTGAGTAGTGAGTTTGATCCTCACTGGGTGCCCCCTACTTTTGGTCTTATGTCACATCTAAGCTGAACTTGGAAAATCACACACATATATATATATATATATATAGGATTAATACAAATATAAAATTTGTCACTAAGCTGATTGATGTTATATTCAGTACCTTGACTCCTATGTTTCATAGACAAATGTTTTTATAATTATTTGGAGTCTGTTTGTCAGGCAGTGCCAGCGAATGTATGTCAATTTTCTCATTTTCATTATTTTTATAGTAAAAAAAAATGCAGGTGCTTTTTTTTGGTGTAAGGTTGATTTTTCTTCCATGTGTGTGCGCATATCTATACCTGCACATGTGCATATATGCAGAATGACATGGTTTGGTTATTTGTTCATTTCATAATTTTCTTATATATAAATGTGTGTGTGTGTGTGTGTATGTGTATGTGTAAGGCTAAGATGGGATCTCAAGCCTTGAATGGCAACCTTCCTAGAGATGGTATCTTGATAAAAATATTCGGTGTACTTGGACTTCTGTGAGTGTCTGAACTGAGCATCAGGAAGAGCATCTAGCCTTGTGAAAATGTCTCAAATCATTATGACAAGTCCTTTGTCAAGCAGGACTGTTGTATCCTTAAAGATGTTACTGGCAGACAAAGGTGGTACTTGAGTAAAAGGAACAGCAACACATGCGTAGATGAAAGAAAGAGAGGTTTATTGTAAAAGAGAATAAACTACTGAAAGACAAGGAATCGGTTAGGCTAGTAATTCCCAAAGTGAGGATATTTACCTTAATCCTCCCCCATGTGTTAGAATGTGGCACAAGGCCATTATTTAATGTGGGGTCAAAATGTTAACAACGTAAAAACAGGGTTGGGTAGCTATCTACCACCCCAGCATAGCCTCGTCTGGGTGTTTCTCTGCCCGAAGACAGAGAGTTCGACTAGCTTAGCTGGAGACAAATCTCCAAATAATTGCTGAAGCAAGTCTCACATATATCCTGTGCACACTATATATATTTACTGATAGTCAGTCCACAATAGGGAGAGGGGAACATTCCATTACAACAAGGACTTACTTTGCTTTATGCAATATTAAACCAATCCTACATTAACAAATAAAAAAAAAACTTAGCTATGTATGTATATAAAACATCTGAAAGGTTATAACAACAAGAACCAAGTCAAATATACCATTTTGCCTCATTGTCCTGCCAACAATACATGTTTTTTTTTCTGCAACAAGGTTTGAAGATCATCTGGAATGAAAAAGAACATGGTGGTATACAAAACAATTGTAGGGTATGCAAATCCAATCAACCCAATCAAGAATACAGTGTTTATCCGTCATATATGCATGATATCTATGAAATCAAATGCTGGTCTCAAAAGTCTTTTTAGGTTCCATGGACTCCAAAATAAGACAGAAACCATTTCAAATAATGTGAAGAGTATGGTGGAAATTCTCATCTAAATAAGATGTGGCAATAACCATTTATGTACATAGGTAACTAACTAAATTACTACTATATAGATAAGTTCAAATTTTTTTTTAAGAGTTAAGGCTTTATAAATAAAATACTTACTGTCCTTTTTCTTATTGGCAAAATTTTACTTTCAGATTTATTACTTATTTCTCTTTGTACATGCTGTAAATCCGTGCTGTTGGTAGTTTT
>CAHIKZ030001663.1:70000-270000 GCA_903632075.3 Acanthosepion pharaonis | reverse complement strand
ACAAGGCTGCATAGACATGATTGAACTCTCTCATGGCTTGAAAAAGGAGACTGGGCAACTTCAGCCCAGATATGGCAGCAATATTTCATTTTCAGCCTGATTTGGATCTGGTAAAGGTAGAACATATCAAGAGTCAGCTACTCAGTGAGATTGGACCATTTTCCTAGCATCTTTAACAACTGATCATATATATAAATTCCACTTGATGTCTAGGTTGAGCTTCAAGGCAAAGGACCTTCTTGAGAGACAACTCATTCACTGCACTAAGTAAGAATTCAGGATGTGCTCAGTGATGATGGAATGTTACAAGTTTGTTTATTGCACTATTGAATTCAACCAGTTAGTTTTTCCCCACTAATGAGTTGTTACAGGTATAGGTCAGAGTAGAGATCAGCTGTTGGGCTCTGGTCAGCAAATCTTCAGAGATGTACCCATATACTGTTGTATCATCTGTATAGATATTCACAAAAGATCCTGACATGGCATTTCAGATTCAGTCACTTTCCCACTGCTGTAACAATAGAGCCTTTTCTATAAAAACTTTCATTGTAATTGTTTGGCTGAACTTTCCTCTGGGGGGTGGGGGTGGGGTTATTACTATTCTTATTTTCTTTAGTTTTTTGTAAATAGTTTTTTGTATTCATACTGTAAATACTCATTGGGGTTAGTTTTTAGAATTGTTGTTTTATTCCCCTCCCACCACAGACAATGAATTGTAAATATGGGTACTAGTTAGTATTTTCATAGAGACAAAGAGGTATTATGATGGTTGTAGTGAGAAACATACATATGAATGTGTTGTTTTGGTGTAAGGAATATTGTTCATACGATTGGGTCAGTGTTTGCAGCTAGCTAAGTTATAGTTAAGAGAGAAGAAGACTGTCCTTTTCCCAATCCCCTTTTCGGCCATGTGCCACATTTCTGTATTAAACAGAATAAATAAAACTTTCCTCTGTGGTACCCGGACTTTATTAATTTAAGTGCAGTACTAGATTGGCAACATGGTCTCATCATTTTATTGTTGAATTGGCTAGATGTAACTCTAAGTTGTATGCTAATAATTTATTTTCTTGCACTGCTTCTTTGCAGAACTCTCTTCCACCCTCTTGCAACTATGATATTCAAAAATTTAAATGTAATGTCAATCACTATCTACTGTCTTCTTGATTTTTCTTCTTCTCATTTCTTAATAATGTTTTTCTTTTTTTTTATTCTTTCACACCCAGTAACCACTTGTGTCTTAGTGGCTTTATTGCCTTGCTTATGATCAAATGATTAAAAAAAAAGATCAGAATATACCAGGTTATTAATGAAAAGCAGAAAGGAGTTGAACAAAGAAGCCAGACTCAGGGAACACTTACATTGCCCTCATGGACTTCAGACATGTTGATATGATGTACTAGATACCAAGGCATATAGCAGGAGCAATCAATCAATAATTCTGTGAATTATTTAAAAAAAAAATTCATTTTTAAAAATAATTAATGGTGCCCATTAAATATAAACAATATTTTTATCATCCAGTTTATATCTGGAATAGTTGTGTATTTCAGTAGCAGTCCCTCTCTAATACATGTTTCATTGAAAATAACTGTCAAGTCAACTAAGTTTTTTTATAGTTTTTCTTGTGTGTGAACAACAGATCTCTTTTTTGGATTTAGTATATCTAGAAATTGACCAAATGATTGTTCATTCCAAGTAAGTTTAGTTAATCTGTTAACTGTTTTTCAAGAATTTTGTTTGTGCTAATATAAATGGTGCATAAATTCTTGGAAGGTAGACAAATTTCTAATTTTCAGCTATGGTCATTATGTTATGGTCTTGTTTGTAATTGATGTTCTTGAGGGTTGGTTTTAATTTATGTATACAGACATAGCATTTTCTGCATATATATACAGACATATATATATATATATATATATATATATATATATATATATATATGTATGTATGTATGTATGTATGTATGTATGTATAAATATATAATAAAATATTTATATAAGTGAAAAGGTGTGTCTAACGAGACAAGTCATATTTGTGTGCATCATTAAATGAGCAGTTATGTGTGTCTGTGTGTCTGTATGTGTATAAAGTCTTTGTATGAGATTTGTTCAAGTTATTTTAATTCGTTTCAGATTTAATTTTTAAAAAAATGTTTTGTTTTCATGTTTGCTTAGTTCTTTGTCTTTTCTTTTTATTTCAGTGTCCGTTGCTTTTTATTTTCTGGTTTCTTTTACTTTTGCTATTTTTTTCTTCATTTTTAACTTCAAACTTTCCAAAGAATAGCAAATAATAAACATTAAACAAAAAACAATTCAAACCATGATTCTATTAAAAAAAAAAAAAAATTCCATCTTTTATCAATAAATGATTTATTTATTCGTTATGACATGTTTATAATGTGATTTACAAAAATCTTTTCGTTTTTTTTTTTTTTTTTGAAAGTTTTTATTAATTCTACAGCCGTTTTCATTGTTACCTCCCCTTTTCAAATTTCTCTCTCTTCTGATACACAAGTCTTTTTTTCTCTGTACATGGCAATAATAATAATAACATTTAATTTTTTAATGTTTATTTTTGTAAATTGAATAACTGAATTTTATAAAATTTTAAAAGATGCTTGTAATCATTATCATGTTGTTATTTGCAATCTGCACTTTTTACATTTTTCTATAGAAAAATATTATTGATTATTTTTTTATGTGCCTCGTTCATCACTACTCTTTCCTCTCCCCACAACATTTTTTTTATTAAACAGTTGTTCATTATCTTGTCTTATTCAATATTCTGTTTACAACATGTGTTACTATTAATCTATATTTTCTGTTATGTCAAAGTTTTGTTTTCAATTTTTTCAAGTATTGTTTGTTGTTTGTTAAAGGCGAACATTTTCCGCTTGTTCTTTCTTTCTTTCTTTCTTTCTTTCTTTCTTTCTTTCTTCAGCAACTCCCAACACCATTATTGACTTTTAAGTTTACAAATTAATTCACATACTTTGTCATGTATGTCTTTTTTATTTTTAATCTGACCATAATGTTTGGTTATTGTCTTGCAGTCACAATGCTCAAATAATTTCAATAATAATCCAATTTACCAATTTAGATGTCAGTGCGGTGCTGAATATATAGACAGGAACAGTCAAAGGTTGAAAGCACAGATCAACCAACATGTACCAACCAATATTTATAAGGAAAAGGTGAATAGTTTACATAGGTGCATAAATGTAATAGGTTCATCAATAGCTGAATATTTGATTAAAAGCTGTGTGCCCACTCTTATAGCCCAGGATGTTATCAGTGGTGAGTAGAACTAATTCTGAGTATCACTTGAAAGTTTTGAAATCAGTGTACATTAAGTCCTGCCAGCCATCTCTCTGTTAGTAGAATGAATGAGTGGTGAGCCTTAAGGAAATTAACCTTTTAAAGTTATATTTTCTTTCATATAACATTTATCTTGTGCACTATATTTTTCAATTGTTGTATACATTTTTGTCTTTGATCTTTATTCTGATTACAGTGGACCAATAAACTGGTTTAGTTGTCTTTTTTTTTGTTTTATTAATTCTGGTATGCTTCAGCATTGCTGTTTTTATGGCAATATGCATATTTTGTTACACTCCCTCTTTTTTTGTCATGAATTGTTTCTTTTTGCTATGAATTGTCTTTTAATATGTCTGTTTTTATTCCACAATTACGATAATACTAAAATTATTAAGACCTTTAATTACCTGTCATACTTTGATTAGGAACTGATAAACTCAGAATAAACAATTCTACTGATCTTTGACTAAATGGGTTGTTATCATTTTATGTACTAATGTCTTCTTGATTTTTATAGTCAGTGTTGGCTTATGGTCATAGCACATTGAAACACTAGTTCATGTATGATCACTAAAGTTAAGCAACATTGAGACTGATCAGTACCTAGATGGGTGACTACTTGGAAATATCAGGTGCTGTAAGCTTGGATGTACAGGTGGTGTAACAGCTCAGAATTGTAAGTTGAAGAGCCAAGTTTCAATTCCAGTTGGGTTCATTATCTTCACTTACATGCATATACCCATGGAAAAATTATTAATTCACTTCTTCTCCCCCTGCTAGCTATTGGTTAATCAGTAGGATTTGTATCAGTAAATCATTATTATCTGTAGAAAAAACCTCTTACAATATAAAAATATCTTCTGGCTTTAAATAATCTGTAAAGGGTTGATAAGCCATAAAAACCAAATCAATCTAATTATATAGTCAGTGTTTTAACTGTTGTGCCTTTCAGCTTTCTTCTACTGTTGTTTCTAGATAGTAATATTGTGAAAATTTTGAATTGAGCCCTTTATTCAATTCATGGGGTTAGATAGTTCTCATTCCACTTTTCATGTAAGAGGATATAATATATCAGTTAATTCTTCTGAATTAATTAATTCATATATGATCGATGTTCACTTAGTGTAGTGGTTATTGGCACAGAAAGTGAAATCAGCATATTGAGTTCAAATTCCAACCAATTTTTTTATGTTCATTTTTTTTTTTTGCACAAATACACTTAGGAAAGGCATGAAGACTTTTCAACTTCAACCAGCTACAGATTAAATAGTAGAACCGACTGGACAACCAATTTACAAGAAGGAAAATTCTGTATCTGTCTATATTTCTGAGATGAGGTATTATGTACACTATTTACATTATTCGGACTATTGACCTCATGTTTGTTGCCATATTTATTACAATGTTTCGACTGTTGTACGCTCCGGACTTCTTCAGGTGGTAGGAATGTCAGACTGAACCCTTTATTTCGCTCACTGGGGTAGACTGTTCTAGTTCCCCGTGCCATGTTTAATGGATGTCAGTTATCAGTTATCTCTGTTAATTCCCACTGCTTTAACTGGGTATTGAACTCACACTCTTTTGGGTCTTGTCACTGGATCTAACTAACACCTTTATCCACTGTGCCATGTGTCCTTGAGGAAAATTCTGAATGCAATGTTTGGGGCTGGCAACTATATCTTGTAAAAACCTACTAAGAATAACACAACAGAAACTTGTATGTTGATGAAGCTGTGACCTGATACTTCTCCGAGTTGTCTAATAGTACAAAGTTCATTTGAAGGAACTCATATATGGCTTTTCACAATACCCAACCCAGGGATTTGAACTTAGAGATATGTAATGAGTCATAATAATGAGATTCACTTAAACAAATTTTTTACCACTAGTGATGGAAACTTAATGTTATTATATACTTTCTTATTTGGATTAGCGTTACTCATCTTGGTTGTCATAAAATGTTTCAGCTCTTATGCTTGGCCTTCTTCAGATTCTATGAGGTTAGAGTGTTCTCATTTGATTTCTCATACTTAGGGTGAAATAACTCAGATCAGGTAATAATAATTATTATTTTTCTTCTTCTGCTACTACTACTACTACTACTACTACTACTACTATGTGCTTTGTCCCTTCAGAACATTGATGATCATGGCTCTCTACAACTTCCTAACCCTTGCAGCTCTTAACAACTTTTGGCTTTTTGCCATCTTTCCCAAACCCTGCTCCACCATCCATTTACTCAAGCTTGCCAGTTAGGTTATGCATTATTTTCCTCTATCCCCCTTACCTTCAATCTGTCCTGTGAGTATCAAATTTTCCAAGCCCTCTTTCCTCATTATGTGCACCAGAAATTTCAGCTGTCTCTTCTTGGTGTTAAGTATAAGTGTCCTTTTTGCTGTTATTGCCTCTAAAACTTTGTTGTTGTGGACATGTTCAGTCTACAGTATTCCCAGCATCCATCTGGAGAAGCAAATTTCTGTTGCTTCAAACTGTATTCTTCATCTGTGAGAAGATTGTCCAGCATTCACTCTCATATAGAAGGATAGGTATAATGTAAAAACTCTGTACTCTTTTTTTTTTGTTTTTATCCTGGCTCTCTTGTCTCAACCTCCTATCTTTCATGACTCTTAGCAGCACTTTTTGCTAAGCCTCCCAACCTATGTTCCACCATCTGTTCATATAAACTTTTCAGGTAGGTGGCCTGCTGCCTTTCTCTTAAGTGTTTACTTTTGCCAAGCTCTCTTTCCTCATTATGAGTCCAAGAAATTTCAGCTAATCTCTTTCTTATTTTAGGTATCGGTATTCTTTTTGTTGCCATTTTCTTTAAGACCTGCTTACTCACTCTGTCCATGGAATTCTTAGTATCCCTCTGAAGAACCATGTTGCTGTTGCCTCCACTCTCCTCTTCATCTCTGTGGAGATTGTCTAGCATTCGTTGCCATACGGGAGGATTTATATCATATAGCGATTCAGAACTTGTTTTCTTGTTGCTTAGTTTTTTGCTTAGCTTTTTGGACTGAATTTTTCAATAATCCAATGTACAATCAGATTTTGTTGTAACATGTTCCATCCTCTATTAAAACACTTCCTAGATATTTAAACTTCTGCATTTGTTTGATGTCAACATTTCTAATTTGTAATTCACATCTTAGGCTTTTTCTCTTGCTGATGACCACACTTTCTCTCTTCTGGCAGTTGATGGTCAGTTGTTTTTTCTCGCTTTTTTCTACCATTCTCTCTAATTTCAGATTCTGAGTACAAATGTTGCCATTTTCTTTAAGACTTCTGTTGAGATGTTGGGAGTGTTCCCGCGTGTGTGTATTCAAATAAAGACAAACACAGATGTAGGGAAAAATACTGGTATATTTGAAGAGGTATTTAACAACAGAGTGATTAGTAATAACGAACACAGGTTAGTAATAACAATTAGCAAGAGTCTAAAGTCCAACGGTAACTTCCGGTAGAGAGACGGAAGTGTAATGGTCACCTGATCTCCAGATCTCTATCTGGTCTCTATCTCTTCTGGTCTCTCTAGCACTGTCCTATATCGTAGAGGGATCAGTCCATTCTTAGTCAGAAGGTGGGTGCACCCCAACAACTTCCTTGTTGCTTACTCAATCCATCTATGGAATTTTCAGTATCTTTCTGTAGAACCATATTTCTATTGCCTCAAGTTTTCTCATCCATGGGGAGATAGTCCAGCATTTACTGCCATATAAGAGGATGGATATTAAATGGTAATCCAGCACTCATCATTTTGCTTCCAACAATTTTTTTCCATTTCTCAGCCCCATGCTTATCTTTTGGAGTTATTCTTTTGCTAATACAATGAGTTTTCAGATCTCAGTATCACATTTTCCAGTCTCTGTTAAAACATTTCAAGATATTTAAACTTCTGCGTCTCCAGTTCATAACATACATCTTGGGCTTTTTCTCTTGCTGGTGACCACACTTTCCATCTTCTGGCAGTTGATCATTAGTCATTCTTCTTGCTTTAAATTTCACAAGTAATAAAAAAGAACAATTATTATGTTAGCTGAGAGAAGCAACTACCAACCAATCTCATCATGGCTCTCCCCAACTTCCTATTTTTGTGGCTCTTTACAGTTTTTCTCCTTTTGTTAAGCCTTCTATTTCCTGTTCCACCATCCATTCACACAAGTTCATCAAGTAGGTGTACTTGATTGATTTTGATGTCTCCAATTTGTTGCTTGCATCTCAGGATTTATCTCTTGCTGATAACCACATGTTCTTTCGTTTTACAGTTAGTCATTTTTTTCTCTCTCTAAATGTCACAAGTAATAAAAAAGGACAATTATTACGTTAGATGAGAGAAACAACAACCAACCAATCTCATTATGGCTCTCCCCAACTTCCTATTCTTGTGGCTCTTTGCAGTTTTTCTCCTTTTGCTAATCCTCCTGTCCCCTGTTTTGCATTCCATTTACACAAGCTCATCAAGGTGTACTTGATTGACGTTGCCATCTTCCATTTGTAGCTTTCATCTTGGGATTTCTCTTTTGCTGATGACCATACTTTCCATCTTCTTGCAGTTGACAGTCTTTTTTTCTCATTTTCTTTAACTATCCAGTCTAGGATGTCTTGTCATCAGCACAATATCAAATGCCTGTCTTATATTGTTATGGTTACACCCACTGAAAATAAATCCTGATAGGATTTCCTTCTCCCTTAGGACAGACTTGCTGTAGAGGTTGAAGAGATCTATAGAGAAGACACTTCATGCATCTTGGGCTATTTCTCTTGCTGATGACCACATTTTCTGTCTTCTGGTAGTTGATGGTTAATAATTCTTCTTGCTTCTTCTGAGTATGTGTTCTTTTTGTTGTGATGTTCTTTAAGACGCACTTATTGTTTACTTGCTCCATCCATGGAATTCTCAGCATCCTTCTGTTGTCGCCAGTTTTCTATTCATCTGTAGAGAGATTGTCTTCTAAATGGATGGATATCATATCACAATCCAGCACCCTTTTCTTTGGTTCTAACAAAATTGTCCTGTTCCTTAGTACTTTGTTTAGCTTTAGGATTGCATTTTTGGCTAATTGAAATTTCTATCTTCTATTAAAAGACTTTCTAGATATTTAAACTTTTGTACTTGCTTCATGTTGTGGTGAATTCATTTTCTATCTGTATGCAGGTGGTTTACTCGTAGTATAAGTCCTGGATTATTCTAACATCCTTTCCAAGTAGATCTGGTTTTCCCGGCAGTTCAAATAGATCCTTGTACCGTACATTATCATTAGCTTTTGCATAATCTATAAAGAAAGCATACATGCACATCCTTCTGCATTTGAATTACTTTCTTTGATATGATTCTGATCATAAATATTGCATTTCTTGTTCCAGTGTCCTTGACAAAGTCACATTATTCTTGTCTTATTTTAGGTCTAATTCTGCTTTGGGCTCAATTCATCAAGATTCGGATTATTAGCTTAGATATGTGGCTCAGGGAAAAACAAAGAATGTTTATAAAGAACCAATAAAGAAAATCAAGTTCTTTCTCTTTTGATAAAAGTTAAATGAAAATTTGAAATCTGAAATCTGCTTTTTTGCTCCAGATTTTTTTTTACCATTAATGCTGAGTCTTTCTTTTTCTCATAAGTTCTCTTGATTTGTTGATCATTTTTCTCTTCTTTCTTCAAAAAAATAATGGTCAATTCTTGGAAATGTTGCTTCATTCCAATCTGATTCTTCCACCTCCAAAATTCATCTATGAATGAATACAGATATCATGCACAAATATTTAATATTTATTCCTTCCCAAATTCCACCTGCACTGGAAAAAAAAATAGAATTCTGCTGATGCATCGCTAAAAGCCATTTATTTCTATCTAAAGATTTAGAATGAAGTTTTCACTATGCAATGAATTATTTTGAAAAATGTCTTTATCTTTGTTGTTTTGATTGCTACTTTTTAACTTGTATGCTCTTGAGCCTCTCTTGCCTTAAATGATGTGATCATTCATTGCAATTTTTCCCCAAACTATTTGGCCTTGAATCATCTTTGTGTTGCCATGTTGGGAAGGCTTAGAATACACCAACTACATCCCCTGCAGTTGGTGTATCCTAGACCTTCCTAACAGGGCAACATCCCATCCTGGTTGTGACAATAAACTACATCCAACAGCAAGAGCTTTGATCAGGAGGTTTTGAGGAGCATGGAACAACCTTTTAATTGCTGGTGTTTCAAGGTCCACTCTGATCCAGGGTGTTAGCACCTGTCAGGGTCCCAGATATGGGCATATAGTTAGCCCCCCCCTCGGCAAAATGGGTCAAAACACTATGAAAGTGTAAAAATTAATATGTTTTTGGAAAAATTATTACCAGCAGTACATTTTTGAAAAAATATTATCAACAATACATTTTTGGAAAAGAATATTATGAGCAATAAAAATCTTGTCAGCATTAAATAACCTATTGAGGTTGATATGCCGTAAAACAAACCAACATCAAAGAAGGACCACCTTCTGGGATGATACTTTAAGACTCAGGCCTAATCCAAAACAATGTCTCCCTTTCTGACTCTACTGTAATCTAGACCAGAGTGATATCTACTTTCCTGCCTATGGTGTAGACCAGACCTATATCTACATTTCTGACTAGGGAAGACCAGATCTATGTCTAGTGTTTTGACTTCAGTGTAAACTTGACTGATATCTACCATTTTTATTTTAGTTCTGTTTGGTCAAGGAACCATGATATTTTCTTTACATCTGTTCGCTGAGAAAGTTTATGAAAATTACTAGAAATTTTGTATGAGTTTTGTCAATATGACTAAATCCTTTGACAATGAACTAAGACACAATGTGGAAAGTTCTGAAAAAACTTGGTATTGATAGTCTTTTTTTAAAATCATTTCACCCCAAGCAAGGCAATAAAGCCACTAGAATGCAAGGGGTTACTGAGTGTTAAAGAAACTGAGAGGACAATAAATGAATAAGAATCAAGGAGATAGAAGAATATGATTAGCATTTAAATTTTTGAAGATTGTAGTTGGCAGGAAAGTAGGAAGTCAAAAGAAAGTTCCACCAGCAAAAGAAGAAAAAATTAGCATAAAGCTTTTATGGTTACAACTAGCAATTTTCAATAGTGAAATTATGCCAATCTAGTACTATGCTTAAATTTGTGAAGTTGAGGTATCAACAAGTAAAGCTCATCAGACCAATTAAATACTTTTAACTGTTGGCAAAGTGATTGAAGCTGAGATACCAGGTCAGGACTAATAATTTCAATGATTGTTCTTTGGTTTGGTTTGGTTTGGTTTGCTTTATGGCATATCAACCTCAATAGGTCATTTAATGCCGACAACTTTTTTTTTTCCTGGTAATATTTTTGTTTTGTCAAAAATCTATTTCAGGTAATATTTTTTTCTTCAAAAATGTATAGCTGGTATATTATTTTAAAAAATGTATTGCTGGTAATATTTTTTTTCAAAAACATATTGCTGGTAATAGTTTTTCTTCTTCAAAAATTTATTTCTGGTAATAATTTTTTTACAAAGTATTTCTGGTATTAAAACCTAGTTTTACACTTTCATAATGCTTTTTACCTCAGTTTCAGGGTTTAACTATTTGCCCATAGCTGGGGCCCTAACAGGCGCAACCACCCTGGATCAGGGTGGATCTGGGAACATCAGCAATTAACAGGTGGTTCCTCACTCCTCAAAGCCTCCTGATCAGAGGTATTACTGTTGGATGTAGTTTATCGTCTTATCCTGGACACGGATGTAGTTTATTGTCATATCCAGGATGGGATTTTTCTTTGGATTTTGTCAAGAATCCCTAGATATAAAACAGAAGCACCAGACCAGATCTAGCTATAGTATTCAGTGCATGAACAAATGGTAGATTTATAAATGTGCAAGATATGTTTTGGCAAGAAAAATTGTTTGGCATGACATAGTGAACCGACTTTCCAAGTGTCAGAGTTACCTCCTCCTAAATTTTGAAACCACTACTTGGTGGCGCTCTCAAATGCTATATATGCTCAGCGAGATCTGGTCTCGTTCTCTTTCACTTCTCTCTTTTCAGCTGGCAACACAATGTAAATCTCTGTATGCACACATACACATTCACTCATGTATACTTTGAAACACAAACTCTCTGCATTAATTTGTTGCACACACAATATTGTTTTTGTCCTTTGTAAACCCTTTTTGTTTGCTAATAGAATTTTATTTGTTTGTACACATATATATATATATCAGTTTTTGTGGTATTCTTCACACATTTCTATTTCCATTCCTTTTAGTGAATTCATACCCTCAGAGTCTGCTATATTTGTTGTGGGTTATTTCAGGAGATCACACGTGTTTATCTCACAATGTGTATACACATGCCCACAACACTAGCAATAGATTCAGCGTAATCATTGCACTTTATGTCAGTAGAAAATGTGAACCCAAGAAGGTACAGTGTGTTGTTCTCCTGGAGGTTAGTATCAGCCATAATGATGGAAGGCAAAAAAAAGATCCTTCAAGATGATTATTAGAGAGCAGTTTAATTTCAAATGCATTTTGTTTTTGCTTGTCAGATTCTTTTGATACCACCAAGATCAGGAAACAAGGTTTTTTCATGGTTTTTTCTCTTTTATTTTTTTCAGTCAAGCCTTTTTTGACTGTGGAAAAAGGTATCAAATTTTAATTTAACACAAATTTTTTTTAACTCTCCGTTTTAAAGCTAAAACTTTGACCAGAACCAGCATAATCTGTTATCTTTTTCCTGCTGAAAATGAAGCCTTTGTACCAACATCAATAAAAGAAACCAAAGGATTCATTGACTGCTTTTCACTTGTAAGAATGGACTTTGGGCAAACCTTTAGTCAAAAAAAAAATATTGTGTAACATTTCTGAAAATAATTGTGAAGGTCGGCCTATAACAAAAGCAACCTGTTCCCAAATTCCCTGAAGCATATAAAATATATAAAGTATATAAAATTGTTTATGTATTTAGAAGTCACTGTCAACTCCCATACTGAAGCAGCATGCACTATCAAAAGTAAATAGTATCTTGAAGTCAAAAAAAGAAAAAAGTCTGAAGGTGCAACTCTAGGTTAACGGAACAAATATTTCTCTTATTCAAATCAAGCAGTTGGACATTAACAAAATAACTGATAAAAAAAACTCTATGTTATGTACACTTGACTAGAGAGCAGCACTAGCCATCAGCTGGAAACAACATATTTCCAATTGTCATCTGAGTCCATCCTTCACATCTATGCATTGGATATGCAGTATGATAGATCCTGTCATCTCAACCAGTCACTTTCTCACCAACGTAATATGGCTTCCCTCAGTCTTTTCTATAAATATTTTCATGGCATATGCTCTGACAAGCTATTTTCACTGGTGCCCTGACTGCATGGACTTACGTGTGCTACTAAGTTAGCATCTCAGTCTCACCCTTTTACTGTTGAAACAGTTCAATATAAACGCCTCTTCTACTCCGAAAGCTTCTTCTCTCACACTTTCTGACAGTGGAAGTCCCTTCCTCTTACTTGCTTCCTTGATAACTATAGCCTTCAAAACTTTAAATGTAATGTCAATCGACATCTTCTTTTGCCTTAATCCCCTGTTCTTCTTTTTATCCTTTTCTCACCCACCCCATACCTAGTCTTTTCTCTTACTTACACTCTCTGTAACCCCTGGCATACTAGTGGCACTCCCACCTTGCTTGGGGTGAATTGCTTAAAAAAAGAAAAAACTATATGGAACTCTACGAGTGGTTATGGACAAAATCTGTGGAAGGCAAATGTAGTTTAGTGTCGTAAAGTAAATAAGAATTTGTGCATCAGCTTATGCTATGTGATCCAAATAATGGTAAAAGATCAAGGGGTAGACAAGCAAGAACCCATATCTATCAACCCATACAGAAGAATCATATCTGTCAAGCCATCGAAAAGGAAGAACTGAGTAGAGGTGAGGATGACAACTGGTTAAAAAGAAGCAATCAAATGTTAATCTGACGACGATCAGATAGTCAACTCTTATGCATTCCAAGACAATGACACTCTTATTCTTCTATGTGCCATGTCCCTTCAGGAAGTGAGCGATCATAGCTCTCCACATTTTCCTAATCCCTCTTCTGCCAACTATTTACACAAATGTACTAGGTAGGCTATATGTTGTTTTCATCTTTCCCTCTTGCCTTTAATACATCCTGTGAGTATCAGATTTTCCCAGCATTCTTTCCTCATTATGTGCCTTAGAAATTTCAACTTTGATGCTAAGTATGTTTACTTTTTGTTTCATTTTCTCTGAAATTTCATTATTGTCCAGATGTTCAGTCCATAGTATTCTCAGCATCCTTCTGTAAAGTAACATATCTGCTGCACCAGACCTCTTCTTCATCGAGAAGGAGACCTGCATTCATTGCCATATAGGAGGAGTGATATTACACAACACCTAAGTACTCATGTTTCTAGTGAGGTTTTCTTCTTTCTTAATACTTTGCTTAGCGTTTGCAAGGCATCTTTCACTATCCCAATGCACCTTTGGATTTCAATGTCGCATTTTCCATCCTCATTAAAAACTTTCAAGATATTTAAATTTTTGTACTTGTTTGATTGTGGGATCTCCAATTTGTGATTCCTGTGTTAGACTTTTCTTATTGCTAACAACCAAACTTTGTCTTCTTGCAATTGAACATTATTCCTTTCTTCTCACTTTCCTTTGCTACCTTCTGTTGGAGATCCTATATTTTTCTTTCTGTATCTGAAACCAGTACTGTGTCATCTGCATATCTAATGTTGTTAAGGTTGTGGATTATTACAATGCAAGTCACAAAAATTTTTTTAGCTGAGCTTTGCACAAATGTGGAACACTTCCTGATTATCAGATTCACTGTAGTTATAAGAATGTGCAAGAATAAGAATAAAGAATAAAAAGTGTAATAGCTCCTGACCTGGAAACTCAACCAGCTTTTGAACCGTGTTTTTTTATGGCATTGCTTCCATCTCATTTTCTTTTATTATGTTTTAAGCTTATAAGCATATCATATTAAAACACCAGTTCTTGTACAATCACTGGAGTTAAGCAATGTTGCGACTGCTCAGTACCTAGATGGGTGATTGCTTGAGAATACCAGATGCTGTAAACTTGGATGTGTGGGTGGTGTAATGAATAATGGCTCAGAATTAGAATTTGGAGAGCCAAGTTCCAATTCCTGTTGGATCTGTTATATTCTCTTGTGTGCAAAAATCCCTTGAATCCACCTCTTCTCCCCACCCCCCTGGCTATGGATCAACCATAGAACTTATATCAGTAAAAATCATTTGTTAGTTTCAAACTTTATTAGGAATGATTGCATAACACTTTCCCCTCATCAGTTTTAAGGCAGAGGTACACAAATGCATGCTGGGATCTCTTCCTAGCCAATAAAACGGGCCAGTTCTTGGCTTCATCTGACTCAGTCCTGGTCTGTCTTGACTTGATGTCAGAATGCTATGTTTATTTATCTGAACTTGCTCTTGTGTGTCAACCCCAATTCTAAGTTTGTAAGCTTTTTGTCATATTACTGTTGCTTTGCTTTATTACTGTTGATTTGTCTTACATATATTGTTTGCTTGATTTATATTATTTTTTGCTGTGTTCTTTTCTTTTTCTTGTTATTGCAAAATTTGTCAATTCTGTTTTTTGGACAGTTACACCATTTATTTTACATCACCCCACATGATTAATATCACCAAAAATTTCTTACAATCTAAAAATATTTTCTGGCTTTAAATAACCTGCAAAAAAATTGATAAGTCATAAAAATACAAATCAAATCAATTCATCAATTTATTAAGCTTGAAAGAATTGAGAATATAGAATTCTTGATCTTGAAATGATTGGTAATAGAAGTTGAAAGGTATTTTCTTGGCTAAGCCAGTTTTTATGCACTGCCAAATCAATAGTGCATCTCATCAGTTGCTTATAAGACTTGCATTTGGGCACGTTGGCGTGGTGTAATGTTTAGCAAGCTTGTCTTGCTAGAACAATTACGACTGAGTAGTGAGTTCAATCCTCACTGGATGCCCCATACTTTTGGCTTTGTGCTACATTTAAGCTATACTTGGAAAATCTCTATAAGACTTGCTTTTTAATAACTGCATCATGGCAGATGTTTGTCTATTTATAGGAATTAAGGATACAAAAATGAAAATAAAAAATATTGTCTGAATGTAGATTAATATATTATGAGCAGTTTTTTGTTAATAATGTCTACACTGTTTTACTATATTAGACTTATCTCCCTTGCACTGACGACGCCAGGTGACAGTGTCTTCATTATGACAGTAGTGGGCCATGTTTAAAAAGCTAAGTGATGGAATGACCAATTTCGTGAAAAAAAAATCTGAGTACAACAATAATTAATGGGAAAATTATATTTGAAAAGAGCCATCATTTTTGGTGGCATTCGTAAACTTGTGAAAAAATATTGATAAAAGCTGATTAACTATTCTGTCACCTCAGAAAGATCAGAAAATAGACTGATCAAAAGTGGTGTGAACTCAGAATGCAAAGAATGAATATGTTATTTTCAGATAAACAAAATCCCAGTGTATATTGATTTGTAAAGAAGGAAAAACAAAACAAAATAAAATATACTTCTTGGCAAAAAATAGCTTAATGAAATAGTTTTAAATCTGTTTATTGTTTTTCTTTCCTTCCACTTCCTCACCCTCTTGTATATGTAGATAAGATATATATATATATATATATATATATATATATATATAGACATATATTTGTAGATCTATATAATGTTGTGATTCAATCGATCTAATTTAGGATTGTCAGTTGTTGTTGATTGGTTTAGTTTAAGAAATGCACCAACACAAGCACAAACCAAAATAGGCAAAAAAAAAAAAAAGACTGTTTAGGGGAAAAAAAAAAGAATTGCTAGAAAATGAAACAGACAAATTGACAAAAGAAATGTTGTTTGGAAGATACAAATAATACTCTTCCCTCCCCCCGATCTCCATCAATTCCTTGTCTACCCTGTTGCCCCACACTCTACTCTTTACTCTTTGTGTATTTGATTTGCCTGTCTCTATCCGGTTCCGATCATTTTCCCTTTCCTGGTCTTCATTCTTCGTTTATTCAACAATCCTAACTCTCATAATCTCTGCTCAAATATCTATCACTAACAAGCTATCTACATTTTCTTCATATCTATTTATCTATCCACCTATTTTAATTTATTCCTATGTATCTTCAACTGTTTCTATCTCAGTATATTTCATTATATTACTCTTGTTGCTATCATTTAGTACAAAAGAGTTAATAAGAAAAAGATGAGATACTCCTAGACATGGGCAGTGGAATGAGAAGGGTCTGTCCCATAGATTAAATAAAGTGTTCAGTTTGGAATTCCTTGTAGCTTACCTAGACTTGAAGAAGGCCAGAGGCACAACAACCAAAATATTGTGATTACAACAAAGATGAGGGCAATCGTCCAAATGTAAATAATGATGAATCAAAAATATATTATATATGCATATTATATATATAAATACCTGACAGACAAGGTGCTTTTATTTATATATTTTTTATACAATTTTTCATGCACATTTCATTGAATATAATAAAAGGTTTTTTTTTTTTTTTATACAATGATAAATTATATAAAAAAAAACTGTCCAAATGTTCTTTTTTATCTGAGCTTTTTGGCTATACATTTAGCTATTTTCAAGGATTAAATATTTTAACTGTTAAAAAAGAAATAGTTTGTTGTATGTATGTTTTATAAAATGTTTTCATTTTTCAAAACACGGTCAAAATATTGTGTTCATGTACAAAGTTAATATTATTAATGTTCTTTTTTTTTGTTTTTATTAATAAGGCTTCCATTATTTTTAGCCTTTTTTTTTTGCATGTAGATCTATTATATTAGTGTTGTAAACAAGTATGTTACGAATAGTGTCTGGTAGGTCTCCATGAATATTTAAATAAGATCTAGTTGAGCTATGATCAGAAAGGTGTAGGTGAGTCTGCATGTCAAATATGTTGTAGTGTGGCCTATATAATTATTTACAAATTTTGAGTGATCAGGGATAAAATTCCTTAATGGGCATTTAAATTCGTAAATAATATTTGCCCTATTTAATTTTGTTCTAGGAGGTGAATTAATATTTTTAACTATAAGGTTAGAGATTATAAGGTTATATATATATATATATATATATATATATATATGTCACATAAATACATTATAATGTTCTTAAAAAAAATTTTTCTTGTACTGATTAAATATATATTTAAAAGAAAAAATATAATATAAATAGTTAATTTATAATGATGTCTGACGAGTAATGGATATATGATATTCTGTCGATGAAATCTAGTTGGAATGTTGATATATCAATGGATCAACTAAATGGCAAATTTTATATGTGTAATTCACCCTTCTTTCTCTCTCTAAAATTATGTATGTATATATACATATATATATTTATATAATGTGGCTGTCCTCTCGTTTTTGTAACGTGACCACCTATTTTGCTTCATGTCCTCATCCCCTCCCACTGCATGTATTTTTCTATGAAACTTTCAGGCAGCCAAATAGCGAAAAATTTTGCCACAGAATTGGCATTGAAATATCAGTCAAAAATGATTACAGTGATTATTATTGCACACTATTTATTTTTATTTTATATATATACTGTTTTGGCTTTTTGAAATGTTAAAAAAGACAAGCACAATTTTCGGCATATGTCACAATTAACGAAAAGAATTTGGGACCCGGTTTGGACCCTGTTCTCTATATATATATATATATATATATATATATACACACACACATAACACAGTTGTCCTTTTTGCCACTTTGTTTCAACTTTTGTATTTCAATTGTTACAGATTTTTCAGATCTTTTCATTAAAAATATCATGGTTATTTGCTGCTTCATGATTGATTATGGTCTACTACAGCATTGGAAAAAAGTTCTTACCCAGATCTCAGGAGGAGACACACAGCCGATCCTTCAGTTGATCAAGACAGTGAAAATAATACAGCACATGCTTGGTTGTCTGAATCAGTTATACACTCCTGCCTTATACTATTAAGGAAGTACAGAACATGATTGGCAAATGGAACCCACAAATGATGTGTGCATTGCAATTCTGGAATTATTTGATGGAATGATGGAACCCTACAAAAGCCTCTTCACACAGATGAAAAGACAGTGCCAGAAACTGCCTATCAATGTTTTTTCAGTTTAACACTCAGACATTTTGACCAGCTAGGCCATTATTACCTTTTTTAGCAAAGAAATTTTTTGAAGATATACTAAAAAATTCGTGCTTTAGAAGAGGAAGTAACCTTTTGTTGTTTAGTACATCTCATTTATTTCAAACAAGTTGCATTATTTTCCTAGTTTCACATTAGGAAAATAATGCAACTTGTTCAATGAGAAAGTGATGTACACATAAGAAAATTGTGTGTGATTTTAATATATAAAAAATTAGACAAACAAACCTTGTCAGTTCTTTTTAATCAAACTTGTTTGGATATATATATATATATATATATATATTATTTACTTTTAGAATTCAATTGAAAAAGTCTAATTGAAAAGTGCCCGCATATTTTTAAGGACATATTGCATCTTTTGAACGTATAAATGTGCATTTAATGTTTTATTGCATTTTAAGAAGCTAAAAATAATAATACACTGATGATCCCATCACATGCACAGCAGTAACTTTCTTTGATGGAGCCCACTTTTTGGAGTCACTTGAGGATTATTATTTATCCATGTCAATCCACAGATGTTTATGTTAAACATTGTTGTCTGTAAGCTATTTTTTCTAACAAATTTATGTATTTTGTGGAACAATTAGTTTGGATAATATATTCTTCATTAGAATTGGTCCCCTAAAATAGAAATTACTTATGACTCAACCTGATATATATCTTGTTGTATACTTTCATCTTTTAGTTATCATTTTGCTTTTTTCTTATTCTTCATCTCTTTCTCTCTCTCAGTATTTATCCATTGCTCTCTCTCTCTCTCAATATTCTTAAAATGTGATCTATTCTTAACAATTATTTTTCTTTCTATTTAAAATATATAAAGTATATGGTGTATATATTATATACAGTAGTATCTAAATATATTTATATATTTGATGTGTGTGTTTTGTATATATATATATATATATATATATATAAATATTTATAAATTTATAAAAATACCAGGCTTTGTCACATTTAAACAAAATGGCTATTTTTGTAGTGATTTTATAACATATTTATGTTATAATTTTCAAATAAATTATATATATATATATATATAATAAATTTAATTGATGGAAAATATGTTTTTCCACTTGAAAAACATATTTTAAAATGAATTAATTTATAATATTAATGCTCTATAAATTTTTATTTGAGCAAAGAATTTTGTAAAAATAAAAAAATCTATAAGAACACTGGATTATATATTATACTTTTCTTTTTTTTATTTATATATACATACACATATATATATATATATATATATATATATATATACACATCTTTAGGCACACAATTGTTTATATATAAACATAAATATATGGTTTATATATATTTTATATATATATATATATATATATATATATATATATATATATATATATATATATTCACACACACACAAATTACATATGCACATATTTTTTATATATAAATAAATGTTTTATATATATATATATATATATATATATATATATATATATTATAAACTGTTAGATTCGAACATGCAAGTTACCACAACAAAAATGAATATTTGTTTCAACGTCCTAATATTTCTCATCAGGCAGTTAACAATGGTGGTAATAAACAATTTTATTTAAAAAATACAATTTATGAAACATCACTTCTTTTTACATTTTTGAAATTTTTTTATAGAAGGCAAAGAAACAAATATATAACAAAATTTATTCATTCCATAAAAGGAAAAGAAAGAAAATTCTTTTACATTTGGATATATGTAGTGCCGGGGTGTGATTTGAGGAACACTTGTTGCCAGCCACCTGATGAGACCGAGCGGCTGAAACTATGGTAGCATACAGTAGTATACAGTGTTTTACCTCTTTTTATTGTAGTAGCTTGCTTTACTTGTCTTTTTTTTCTAAAGTTGCTGCAGAGAGCACTTTTTTATATGTCCATTTTTTGATTACAGTAGTTTTTTCTGGCCATTTAGCATATTTTTGTTAAGACATTTTATACAAACACACACACATACACACACACACACACACACATATATATATATATATATATAAAATACATTTTACATTAGAACATGTAAATATCCATTACAAAATTGTACATTTTGTTTTGGAGAATTTCTTCAGGTGGCTAACTAAATGATTTTATTCAAAATTATGATTATTTAAATGTTCTAATGCACCAGTGTATAATAAATATTTATTGCTCTTCTTTTGTATTGAGCCCAGTTTTAAATTAACGTTTTGAACATTGAAATTTTACTTCATTCATTTACATATATATATATATATATATATATATATAGAGAGAGAGAGAGAGAATTAAAATTGAATTAGACCTTACAGGAAAAGATAATTGACATTAAAAAGTGAAAATTTACTTGGCTTATATATATATAAAAGATAAAAATTTGACATGTTTAATACTGTTTAAAATATTGTATTATAAAATAAAAATTTAAAAATGTTTTATATATATATATATATATATATATATATATATATATATATATATATATATATATCAAGAAACCAGAAGAAATAAACTTAGTGAATAATATACTTGCTTAGAAGAATTTCATTGGCTGGTGGTAGAACAGTCAAAACACTTTAAACAAAATGGGAAAAAAAACGTGAAAGAAATATGTCTGAAGAATTTGTAGTACATGCGACCACTGATATAAGAGTTTGTATTTGATCAACACAAGCATGGTTACCTGGTGGAAAGAGACTGATGCCTAAAAAACCTAAAAGTTTTAACGAAACCAAAAAAAAATTTTTAACAACTCAGAGTATTTGAAGAATGTGAAAGGATGAGCCTGAAATACAATTTGCAGGTCAGGAGCACTAGAATCAAGCAGATGCGTAAGTTTAAATATCTGGGAAGCATTTTGATAGAGGATGGTATGTGCAACACTGAGATCCGTAGATGTATTGGGATGGCCAAAGACGCATTCTAAAAACTCGGCAGAGTATTGCGAGACAGAAGGATTTCTTTGGTAACAAAGAAAAGAATACTGAGCTGTTACATGACATCTGTTTTTCTTTACGGCAGTGAATGTTGGATGATTTCTTCAAAAATGAAGAAGCGACTCGAGGCAATGGCAATGTGGTTCTACAGAAGGATGCTAAGGATATCATGGACCAAGCATGTGAGCAATGATCTTAGAGAGGACGCAAACTCAGGGGAGGCTTATACTTAAACATCAGGAAGAGGCAGCTGAAGTTTCTGGGACACATAATGAGGAAGAAAGGCCTGGAGAATCTGATACTCATGGGTCGAATAGAAGGAAAGAGAGACAAGGGAAAACAACGCATGACATACCTAGTGGGCTTAAGCAAGCGAATGTGGTCTGGGGGAGGTAGCAGGGGGAAGGAACTTGTTGAGAGCTGCAGGGAGAGAGGTGGAGAGCCATGATTGCCTATATCCTGAAAGGACATGTCCCATAAAAAGAAAGAAAGAAGGTTACAAATTTAAAATATTTGTCTTGATTTTTCTTTCTTTCACCATCTCCATCTCTTTTCTTATCTGTCCTTCTAAGTTTTTCTCTCTCCATCTCTATTCGTTATCTGTTACTAGTGATAAACGTATCTTTTTTTCTCTCTTCCTATCTTCTTAATACATCTTGGTTTCTCCTACTATGTACCTTTATATCTATCCATCTCAGTCTTCTCTTTCTTTCTTTCTTTATTTCTTTACCACTGTCTTTCCTCTAGTCCACTTCTCTATATCTATCTTAGTCACTTTTAGTCCATCTATCTTTCCCCTTTTGTCTTTCCAGCCATCTTGGTCTATCTTTTTGCTTTTATCTTTTACTCTTGCTCTATTGTCCAAATATCTTTTTCTCTTTTCTGTTTTTCTTTCTTTCCTTTCTTTTTATTTTTGCAGCTTTTGTGTCAAGAATAAGCCATGGTCTTTAACCTCCCCCCCTCCTCCTCTTTATTGCATTAGGTATTATTAAGCTCGAAATACCAGGCCCAGTTGTCTTTTTCCCTCCCCAACCTTTCTTTTCAACTCAACTTTTCCTTTGGAGAGAATTTCCTGCCACAGCTCTGACGAACATTACAAATCGCTTACGTTTTTATCTAAATGCCCACTGAGAATCTGCTACTTAGCCATTTTATCACAGACTTGTTGTTTAAACTCAAACTGTGCCATTTTTCTCACAGCTGTTTCCCGCCATTGTTCTCAGACGCTTATATCCTCTTCTGGAGAGAAATCAGAAATAAAAGAACAAGGAAGACTGAAAAGAACTCCTCCATAACCAAAATTGGTTTAAATACAAAAAATAAAAATAAAAGAAAAGAAAGAAAATACACCCCTCATGTCCAACCCTTACTCTTAGCTATCTGTTTTCAAGACTTGCTGGATGTTCTCAGTGCTTGATTTTCTCAAAGACTATTGATTTCTTCATGTTTAGAAGATGATAACTCTTTTATTTCTTTTTAAACAGAACAGGCATCTTTGCTGAGTGATGCTTTTTATATTTATTCTTTTTCATTGAAGACTGGTTCTTATTTTTCAGAAACCTGGTACACTTTGGTTGGCTCTGTTTTAAGTTATTTAAAAGAGAATAGTAAAGGCATTCAGCTACCGATTTTATATCTTAAAGAAATACAAAACTGTACAAACTGTTTCAAACAATGTTATTTATTACCTTGAAGCAGATAAATAAAAACCTCATAACATTAAGTACTCTGAACTTTGATAATCAAGGCAAACCATATAATAATTATCAATTTGTATTTATTTATATATTTCCAGTTCCATCCTCATGAAGTTAGGTAAATTAACTTAAGTTAGTAAATTTGTGAGTGATTACTTCTGTTAGTCATTCTAACAAACTTTAAAAATAAAATATTTATCTGCATTTAGATAAAATTAGTTCCCAAGCAAAATGATCTGTTTAATTAACCAGTTCCTTTATTCTTACATTTCTTAAATTGCTGTCTTATTTGTTCAAGCCTTTCATGTGAGGTACACAGTTACCTTTATCTATTAAGTGATCGTCTTTGCTTCAAATTGGCTTTGTCATTGCCCTCTTTGTCATTCTATTCCTAGTCTATTTCTCCCTAGAGATATTTCCATTTCACTATTAAACACAAAATTTTTAACATGAAAAGATATTGAGCAAAAAGCAACTAATATAATACCAGGAGTAATCATTGAATGTCTAAAAACAAAAAATATAAATGGAATAGATTAAACCATTCATTGGCTTCTACTTTAGTTGTGAATTCTTTATCTCCAGTTTATTGAATCTCAGTATATTGTTTCAAGACTTTTTCACTAAAATTTGCCATCATTTTTTATGGCATCGGTACACTAGTAATTTAATAGGTATTCAATTATACATATGAAATATTAAACATAGTATATCCAGACTGCAGTTCTTCACTTAAAGATCTTTTATTAAATAGAGTAGACAAAGAATATCTTTTGAGCCCTTTGGTGTTGCATAGAAACTTGTAAAGGAACTTGCCAAAATTGTGTGTAATGTTCTGAGTACCTTTGATCATCATCAAAGAACCTAGAATCTAAGAGGTAACCTTTGGAATGTTTATGCTCTTAATGGCTTAGAGGTTTCAAATGAACATAGGTTCACATGCTATAGTGGTGGTTTTAGGGTCACATGACTAAAATAACTTTACAGTTCAAAAATGATTTAATATTTGCACATGGAAATTAAAACAAATATTATTGATGGTAGGTCGCACATTTGGCTGAAGACCTTGAGGAGTTCTCTATTTAAGATTTTTTAAGAATTTATTTTCTGCTTCAATTCTGATTCTTTTCTGGTTTCTGGAAAGTGAACACAAACTAATTCATGGGTGTTAGTTCAGTTCTCACTGGGTATATCACTCTTGTATGTGACTCAGCTCAGCTTTCCAAATGCCAGGGCAAGAATCACTTACTTACTTGAGAAAATGTGCTCTCTGGCATCTTCCTTGGTAAGAGAAGTCATATTTTTCTTTAAATTTTATATTCTATCATATTGTTGACTTTGTTTAGTTTATCTACAATATCATATAAAGTAGTTTTGCAGGGATATTAACAGAAATTCATCAATATTTTGAAAGTATATTGATTGTTTAGGTAAAATATTTTGGAAATGAACAGATTGAAGAAATTCTAAGGAAAAAAAAAACTTTTAGTTCAAATTTAAAATTGTGACTGTCCCCTCTCCTTCATGTGCATATGTAGTTACATCAGTTTAAACATCACTTTAGTCTGATTAGAACCTTAAGGATGAAATGTGTCACACAAAGCTTTTTCCTGCTTTTTCCTGAAATACTTCTTGATATATAAAAATTTATATAATATTTTCCCATATATATATATATATATATATATATATATATATATATATAAATAACTGTGTAACGAAAAAAACCATATTTTAAATAAATCAATTTATGATATATATGATCCTGGGTATGATGCTAAACTACATCCAGCAGCAATGGCTCTGATCAGGAAATTGGAGGTTTTAAGGAGTGTAGAACCACCTCTTAATTGCTGCTGTTCCCAAGTCCACTCTGACCATAGTTGTAGCACCTGTTAGGGTCTCAGCTATGGACAAATAGCGGCCATACCCCTCAAAAAATCAACAGTGCATTTTTATAATAAAATGAGAAACAATAGATTTTTATAGCAAAATGACAATCAATGCAACATAAAAAGAAATATAAAAATATGTTCTTATTGTAAAATGATTAAAAAAACATTTTATGATCTACAAACTATATATCTACAAAAAACATAAGTTTACCCTGAAAGTATAAAATTATGTATAAAATATCTGTACTTGAAAGCATATATATTACATACAAAATATGCAAATTTTGGTATTAAATAATCCGTAGAGGTAAATATACATCTAAACAAAATCAACTAACCAACCAACTTACCCATATATATATGTGTGTGTGTGTGTGTATATATATATATATATATATATATATATATAGGGGAAAAGACAATAGGAAAAATGTAGTTTTAGCCAACACATTTCATTCAATGTGGACTTTTTCAAGGCAGAATACGAAATGAATTTATTGAAACAAAGTATCAGCAAACAAAATGTTGTTAGCAACTAGAAGAATTTAGAAACGCTGTTGTATATTCATATGGTCAAGTGAAAAATTATATCAATTTATGTTTGAAGAGAATATTTTCATGTGCAAAAATAATGTTTGTATCGTTGTGTTGACAGATTTAACTGTTTTCTTTTGATTTCTTGATATATTTGTTGTGTACATTGGCTTGGGAGAGTAGTGATTCTGTTAGAAAAGGTGATATTAGGAATTTTCTACATTCTCCTAGTTACTAACGGCATTTTGTTAAGTTGTTTATAGATACTTCCTGTTGTTTTTTTTAATCCATATTGTCTTTTTCTATAGGTTCATTCTGAGAAATTTTTACACACACACACACCCACACATATATATATATATATATGGTGTGCACATGCTTAGACTAACCATGACCAGCCGCAAAGATTCCAATGGTATCTCAACAGTTGAACCAGTGGATGAAGAGGGCAATGCATGACGGACATGTTACAGAAGTACCACTTGAAATTATAACAGAACTGGTGGTACTTCATTGCTGTTTCATAACTGGATTCTGCATGTCTCATTCCATATGTGCCACAAAGGAAGGTCATGAAATGAACTGTGTGGGTCACTTCCTGGCAAGTTGAGGTCCACCTTAAACAAATTCACAGCATTGGCACTTTCTTCGACTCTAATTTTCTTTCACCTCTAACCAACTCTTGCAAAGCCAAATGCTGATAGGGAATGGATGATGGGAGCAGGTTTTGATAAAACTGGAAGCTTCTAGTCTTGAATCTGCATGTTGGTGGCAAATTTATTCATCAACACCATCATCATAAAAGAAATGATCATCAAAGAAGAAATTAAATTCTTGGATACAAGATAAAGCCATTAAAGATGATTTGCTCATGACTAACGTTTTGTATGTGTGCTTCAAGGTCTTTTTGTATTTATGTGTAAGGGGTTATATAACAGAATTTCTCTCGTACATGTGCATACACACAGACATTTTATAGCATATATATATATGTGTGTGTGTGTGTGTGTGTGTGTGTGGAAATGGTTTTGGTAGTTCAAGCCTTGTTCTACCAATGCTGCCTCTGTGACCAAACTGATATGATAGTGACATGTTACAAGGACACAAATTCAATTCCTGTTGGAGCCACAATCTTTCTTTTGTAGAACTTCTCACTCTATGCCAGTCATTATTTATGTCACTGTTTGTTAGAACTCATTCCTTGCAGTTATATTATGCCTTGCTTAGGCTATTTGTCATGACATCATCTGTTCTTTCTCCTCAGCTGACTCCAACAGCCTTCTACTGACTCACTTTGAGTTCTTTATTTAAGACATCTTGTCTAGTTCATTTGTGTTACCAGGGGTGTCTTATTTACTCCACAACACTGTTTAAGAAAAAAAAAACAGGAATAGAGACTAAAATATATGGACCCATTAAAAATAATGTTTGTATTTATAAGAAACACATAAACGTAAAAAACATTTTTATAATATAAACACAATTTATATACATAAAAGATTTAAAAACATATACACAACTTTTCACCCCAAGCAAGGCAATAAAGCCACTAAGAAACAAGGGCTTACTGAGTGTGAAAGAATACACATATATAACGCTAACAATTTATCCTTCTATCAGTGCCATACACCCAACCCCATCTTTACACATCTTT
This sequence comes from Acanthosepion pharaonis, assembly GCA_903632075.3. NCBI lineage: Eukaryota > Metazoa > Mollusca > Cephalopoda > Sepiida > Sepiidae > Acanthosepion > Acanthosepion pharaonis. Next base: position 242,714 of record CAHIKZ030001663.1, on the reverse strand, counting down.
GTATCAGCTTACTTCTGTCAGATATCTACATTGTGGTCTTCTTGCTGTCTCTCTTACAAACTCTGACACTGATTGATATGCTGATCCTCTTGCTTCTACATATACATTAGAGATAAGTTGGCTTAAGTAAAAATGCACTTGGCAAAGAATCCATATTAATTAAAGAGTCTGATCTATTAATGACAAAAAAAGAACAAAAATTGGGAATGTCAAAGAACTTCTCTCTGGTTTCTAAAATTGCTTTTCTATAAAAGATTTCAGTTCTTAAATGAACAGATCAATAAAAGAAGTTTGGTTACTGATTATGATTGAGAGAAGCCATGAAACAAACAATAAGTCTAATTTGAAGTAGAGTATAAGATGCGCATATGGTATTGCAAGTCCTAGCCATAAAGGTCTGAACAGGTGAAAATAAAGGATGTAGCTTGTCTGAACAGTTTCCATGGCAAGTGTCTTGAAATGTTTCATAGGTGAGAAAGAGGCTGCCAGGTTGAAAGTAATACTTTACCCTCAAGACTGCATAACCAATTTGAACTCTGTCAAGGCTGAAAGGGAGGATGAAGCATCTCCAGCCTAAAGGAAGCCTACCTTGAGCAATGTCCCCATTTCAGTGTTCTTTCTTCATTTCAGATTCTGCAGTCTCCTATCTGTTTTGCTATAATCTTAATCATCTTTCTCATGCTGACTCATAAATCTTGCTTTCAACAGCAATTTTAATTTTTGTGGAAAAAACACCACATTGAGCCAAATCGAATTTGAATGATACAAAACTTTACCAAAATCTTGCGATGGTCACATAATATATATGCTCATTCTATAGCGCCAAAATTGAAACAGAGAAAATGGGATTACATATATTTTAGTTTACTTCCATTTTGACCATAAACTGAACAAAACAGTTGAAAAGAAGGTGTCTCTGGTGCCAATCTTCCAAATTGGTAGAGCCTATTTGTTGCAAAAATAAACTTCTGAAATTATTCTTTTATCCAAACTTGAAAACAGATATCTGGCACCAGTAAAAAAATATATAAATGTCTCAGTCAGAAGACATCCCTTTATTTATTAAGCAAAACTTCTTTTAACCTGTCACAAAATGTGGGGAGCTTGTGTTTGTTGACCTCATTACTTTATTTCAGTAAATTGATAGAATGTTGTAATCATTAACAGAAAATAATGATACACAGCTTTTAAAATGGTGACTTTTCTATTTGCTGTGTCTGTTACAAAAGAAACAAATATGAATGATTGATACCGAACATTAGACGTGAATTATTCCAATTCCTTTGGTAGAAAAGAAAATCCAATGTCGTAATTATTGGCGGAAAACAATGATACACAGCTTTTTAAAGGCTGACCTTTTCTATTTGTTATGTCTGTTACAAGAGAAACAAACATAATTATTGGCTGAAAACTAATGACACATAGATTTTTAAAGTGTGACATTTTCTATTAGTTATATTTGTTACAAAAGAAACAAATATGTTGTAATTGTTTGTAGAAAACAATGGTACACAACTTTTAAGAGGGTGAGTTTCTATTTGTTATTTTTATTTGAAAAGAATTAAAAAATATTAGTATTCAAATATTCCATCCAAGATACTTTGTTCAGATATCAATCATAATGAAATGGATTAAGTCTGACAATTTTTCAATATATTTTCTGTTCATACATTATTTTTATAGATACAATTTATTTAAGTAAATGCTTCATTTTTAATTAAACATTATCAATTACATTTACTGGCCTGAATGTTCGAGAAATTTTGTAGAAAATATGCGTTCTCTAACAGGAATTGAACCTGTATTCCAAAATGGAAACTGTCATTTGATCTGATGTGCTATACCATTTAGCTACAAAGAAGCGTCTGGTTAGCAAAGTCTATGGGAATACAGGTTTGATTTCCGTCAGAAAATGCATATTTTCTATGACATTTCTCAAACATTCAGGCCAATAAATGTAATTAATAATGTTTAAATAAAAACAGAGCATTTACTTAAATAAATTATATCTATAAAAATAATGTATAAACAGAATATCTATCTATCTATCTATCTATCTATCTCTATATATATATATATATATATATATATATATATATATATTTATTTATTAAAAGACATTTTTATATTTAACATTGTTTTTTATAGATACAAGTATTTAAGTAAATGCTCTGTTTATAATAAACAGTATTAAATAACATTTACGGCCTGAATGTCTGAGAAATTTTCATAGTTCGATCCTTTGACAAAGGGATTCGATATTTTCCTATACGAAACCGTCATTTATGCTGATGTGCCTTATCCGTTATTTAATACAGTTTATCATAAACAGAGCATTTACTTAAATACTTGTTCCGTATAAAAAACAATGTTAAACAAAAAAAAATGTCTTTATTAAATAAATTGTCGGACTTTGTCCATTTCTTAATATATCTATATATATATATATATATATATATAATTATTTATTCAAAAACTATAACATAAATATGTTATTAAAATCACTACAAAAATAGCCATTTTGTTTCAACACTTCTGGTGTCTTATCAAGAGATGGTGTTGAATGTCAAGACTGGTCAGTACCTAGATGAGTGACCACTTGGAAATGCCAGGTCCTGTAAACTTGTGTATGTGAGCTGCATAATAGATAATGGCTCAGAATTGGAAATTGGGGAGCCAGTTGGATTTTTTATATTCACTTATATGCAAATATCCTTGGGAAAGGAATGAATCCACCTCTTCTACCCCACAGACTGTGGGTTAATTAGTAAGTCTTGTTTCAGTAAATCATTATTATCTCCAAAAATGTCTTGCAATCTAAAAATATTTTCTGGCTTTAAATAATTGGCAAAATGTTGATAATCCGTCAAAATCAAGTCAAATCAATCAGTCAATCAAACATCTAGCTGAAGTTACTTACAACTTGCCTATATTTTTCACCCTAAATCTTTATGTTTATATAATGTTTGGTGTCTTCCAATGATTGCATATGGAAAATTGGTGAGGAAATTCAATCATTTGTATAAAAGGAATAACATATAGATTTACCCAATTCTATATGTGAAGAGAGATTTAAAATGACATCTATGTATTTATTTTAGTATTTGTTTCTGTATTTCTACCAATTTTTCTAGGAATTATTTAGCAAACCTAAAGTTTCTAAGTGTCCCCACTAAGCAATATGATTCTACTAAATGTTTCATTGCATTCACTTTGTACTAAATAAATAATGAATGTTGACACTAAGTCAGAAGACAGTCATCCAAGTGAATTGCTGTGACACTCTTGCTTATCAATTAGCTTTAATGGGATGGAAAATGACAGAAAAATACATTTTGACATTGGTATTTCTTCATGAAATGCTTGCTCTTCTCTGCAAAAATTTCATGAGTCCAAGGTAATACCTATTGCATGCTTGTTGTGGAGTAGGACTCAGCATACTTCCTGCTCTTCCCTACTACTGTGAAAATGGACTGCTCCTACTTATAAATATGGCAAGTAGCCACATTAGCATAGGATTTGAGTATATTTGATTTAAGTTTTTCTATTCTGTGCATGAATATTTAATAAACAAATATCGTAATGTTTATAGAAAAGAATATTTAAAGTGATATGTTAGTAGCTGTTTTTGTTGTGATTTTTAAGACAGAAAATCTAAAAATAATGATATATTTATTTTCTTGAAAACTATAGTGATGTAGGTAAAATGGACTTGTCCTATTTTGTACAGAGTCAAGAGACTGCTAATAAGTCAGTCATCAGTCAGTAAGAGTCAGAACTTCTACGCCACAGACTAGAAGACATCACAACAATATGGCATTGTTGACAGGATCTCTAAGACCATTGGATGAACCGGACTTTGAAGAAACATGGCTTTGTTGTTTTACTGCCCAGGCTTGTACCAAGAAGTTAAAAGACCACAAATTTGCAGAAGGGTAGAATGAGATTACAGATCTCTTTTTGGCTTTGGCAGGATGTGAGGCCATCAGAAAGATTTCTATAATGGTGTATTACAGAGAATTGGAGGATTTGATTATTCACAAATTTTGAACTTTATAAAGAGAAATATGCAGCTGAAAAAGAAGTTGGTTATTGCAAAGAGGACAGAGTTTCTTGCCAACAGACAAGAACCAAATAAATAAATAATACATGAGCTGCAAGAGTCTTCCAGATAAGGGGAGTTTGAAAAACTTGGTACTAGAGAAATGGCCATCAAAGAAGAATTGATACAGTTGAGATTAATTGAAGGTATGTGTGATGCTTCATAAAAACACAAAATTTTAGAACAGTTACAACTGATTAAAATGTCCTTGGATGCATCTATAGAGTTTCTGCAACAATTTGAGTTAAGTGGAAAATTCAGTACACCCAAGAGTAATGCCAAAGAATACAGCATATTGAATTACCTTGTGTGATGCAAATACTGTGATAAAAAGTATGAACGGAACAAGAAAAAATGTCCAGGTTTAGGACAAATATACTGGAATTGTGCTAGAACTCACCAACTTTTTTTTTAAGCAGGAAGATTTTGCTTAAATCTGGCCATAAACCTCTAGAGTTTATTTTGAACCTGAGGAAGGAGTTACCTGAAGTTACATCTTCTAGAATTTTAAGATGGACAATAAAGCTCATCGTCTTTGACTTTGTCATCGAACATGTGAAAGGAAACATTATTCCACAATTAGATGCTCTTTCAAGACTAAAGTTCAGCAATGAACCATTAGAAAGATTAGACAATTCAGAAGATAAAATATTGCACTGGATTGAAACTTAGATTGTCTTGCATTTGAACCTTTACAGGATCTGGTATTAAGCAAGATTGTATGTAGAATAAAAAGAAACAAATGGAGTGATTGTTCTAGAGAGACCCTATAAAGGGATAAGGAACAGATTAACTATTGAGAAGGTTCTTATATGCAATAGAGATGTTTTAATACCAACAGAGATTAAGAAAAGATGTAATAAAAAGTGTACACGATGATGTTCAATGTGGAGACGACTAACATTGGAAGTGTGGTGGCCTGGGTTTTTGTGTAATGTAGGAAAATACATATAAAAATGCCCAAAGTGTAGGGAAATAAACTTTTGCCGAACTAAGATACATTCATCATCTATGGAAAAAGAGCCATGAGCCTGTGTTCATGTGGATTATGTGTATGTTAAAAGCATAGGACTCTATTTCATTTTGGTTGACTCACTCAAAATGGTTAGGAAAGTCATGAAAGCTATGGTGAAGGAAATATTGCGAGTTATATTTTCCAGAAATGGGGTGCAAAAAACATTAATTCCTGACAATGCACCAGAATTTTATGATAAAACTTGGTGTTTGTCATTAAAACAAAATGGATGCCTCCCTTATAAAACACCACCATACCACCTGCAATCGAATAAAATTGCAAATAGAATGGTGCACACAGTGAAAATGGGGTTGAAGGCATTTTCCCCATCAAGAGACAGCATAGATAGTTACTTACCAAGATTATTACTGAGTTATTTAAAGTATTCCATATGTTAGTAGAATGCAAAGTCCCTCTGTATTGATGGGAAAACAAATTAGATTGCCTATAACAATGTCTTGTTCAACAAATGAGAAAATGTAGTACAAAAAAGGCAGAGAATCAAGTCCTGCAAAAGCTAACTTTATTGTACAAAACATAATTCAGCTTTAATAGCAACAAGTGGACAGAATTTATTGACTGGTTCTAATTAAAGAAAACCTAGGAGTAACGACGAAGAAGTCCAGGTGGAAGAGGAGGGGGAACCTGAAAGGGAGGAAAGCATGAGTGTTTCTGATGGAGAAGGTGAACATAATACTAAAGAAAATATGGTGGATAGCTCACATGAATCTGACATAGAGTTGGAAGATCAGAATGAAGATGAGTCCAGACCTCGATCACCAATAAAAAGAACGAGGTACACACTTCAAGATAAGAACTTGTGCTATTGTTTGGAGAAATCACAGATCAATGAAGGGCATAAAACCTCTTTATTTCTGGAAGGTATAGTGACATAAGCAAAATGGACTTGCTATATTTTGCATAGAGACAAGTGACTGCTAATAAGTCAGTCATCACTAGGTCCAAGGGGAAGAACTTCTACTTCTTCGATGAGTAGACATCCCCAAAAAAAAGCTTAATATTAATGGGAAAACAAAAGATCCTAAATTCAATAATCTTGACCTAAGGAATCATCCTCATCATCAGCCCCATAAACTGGGTATAGTCGTAGGGTCACAGCTGAACATCTAACCAGTTCCCTCCATATATCTGGGTTGAAAGACAGAGAGGTATTCATTCATGTAGCTGTCATTCTGATCAAGTAAACTCTCCAGGTCAAACCATAGCCAATGTTCACCAACTTGTAGATAGTCCTGTGTATGATGATAAACTACATCCAGCAGCAAGGCCTCTTATCGGGAGATTGGAGATTGTGAGAAGCATGGAACCACCTTTTAATTGCTGTTGTTCCCAGCTCCACCCTGACCCATGGTAGTAGCACCTGTTAGGGTCCCAGCTATGGGCAAATAGTAAATCCCTAAACAAATACAAAACAGGGTGAAAGTTCAAAAATACATTTTTATATAAAAAAATTACCAACAATACCTATTTATAGTAAAACTACCAACAATACCTATTTATAATATAATTACCAACAGTGCAATTTTATGGTATATATTTAGTTGTAGTCATGAAATTGTGCTCAAAATATTTAGTTTTCGGCATTAAGTAACCCATAGAGGTATTTATATGCTGCTAAACAAAACCAACTAACTTAGAGACTAACTTTGGTTATGAACATGTGACCATTGATTTCATCAGGGGTACCCACAACTCATGAAAGCCCTATATCCAGTAATGCAGTGCCGTCACTGTACTGACTGCATGCATAGCTATGGAGCTCAGTCTACCTCATTGTGCTAGATGACTGTTAACCCTACAAAACCAGTTACTGTTGACTTTGACCATATGTCAGGTAGGGCTGAGTTACACGGTACCAGTAGCACTGACAGAGTGACCTGATAGTATACCATGAATATTTATTGTTGTCCATATCTTTGAACAAAATCTCAGAGAATGTTGTACTTCTCATACAGGCCTGATGAAGCCATTTTGTTGCAGACATGTCCTTTCAAAATAGTTGCAGAAAGTTTGATGTTTTCAGCTAGTATATTTTATTTCAGCTAGTATATTTTATTGTTTTTATAGTTCACTGAAAGCATTCTTCAGTCTTCATTCTGGCTCTGTTGCATCCAATAAATCTTCAACCATCTTTGTCTGTGTATGTGTGTCTACAGTAGTCCCAGCTTATTTGTGGGATGTGTGCCAAGATCCCCTAGCTGATGCCTAAAACAGTGGATGAAAGCAAATGCTATATATATATATATAATTCTCAGTGTCTCTCATTCATTTGTGTGCATATGTAGCCACATCAACATAAACATAAATTTAATCTGATGAAGTCCTAAAGGCTGAAACACATCATAAAAACTTTTTCTACTTTATCGTACTACTTTCCCCTAAAATTGTTAAATAAAAAAAATTATGTATCATTACTCCATATATAGACTGCATGCCAAAGGAAGTGGCCAGCAAATTCTCTGGATTTGAACCCAATTGAAAACCTTTGGAGCATCATGAAGCGAAGACTGTATGCCAACGGACTACAATTCAGGAGCAATGCTGAGTTGTGGGAAGCAATTCTTGACATATCTTGCAGCATTATAGCAGATGACATCCTACAATTAACAAATTCTATGGATCGTTGACTTCTTCAAGTAATTTCAAAACAGGGAAAGCACATTCCCTATTAATTTGTTTTAAACCTTGCCTTTATTTGTATCTGTTATTATTTGTTTGATTATCTTATTTATTAGCTTCTTTTGACCATAAACATTCACATGCAACATTAATAAACGTTTTGTTTGCTCAATTTTGGGAATTTTACTAAACCTTCTAATAATTTGGCATGCTCAAATCACCATGCTGATAACAAATATGGCACCGGTTTGTTTATATTGTGCAGATTCAGTGATTGCGCAGGTCAGTGTTGCCAACATTGTGTGAAACTTTTGTGTGAATTTATTGGACGGATTTTGAAATATTAGAAAAAAAGTTATCTCAATAATAATTTGGCACGCAGTATATATATATATATATATATATATATGTGCAGGGCTTGTGCATACTACTCCTGAGCTCTCTGACATTGGGAAGGTAAACCTTATTGGAGGGCTGAGGCAGGGCTATGTAATACTTGCTATCTTATCAACATTTGCTTTTTTTCTACCTAAATTTATATATATTACAAATTAAACTCAGCAAAGTTGACTATGAAAGGATTAAAACATTTCTGTGGATTTTGACGTCATTCTGGAGTGGTTTTTTTTTGTCCAAAATCTATGAATTTGTTTTGCTCTTACTAAGTCTCAAGAAAACACTTTATAAAATTCATTCTTTTTCATCTATCATGATAAATGTGTTAAAATTATTCAAATTTTTAACAAGAAAAATCTTGAGTTGATGTTGATAATTGTGACAAAACATTATTTATTTAAGATGGAATGATCGATCTATTATAAAAGTCTCTAATCTGTATTTAGATACATTGTATTTATTTGAAATTTTTTGAGTTGAATTTTCACCCATATTGCATATGATCCATTATTGTACATAATCAGCTTATATCAATACTGCCTTATGAAAACTAAAATGTAGCAATACATTCTATAGCATAAATTCAATAAAACAAGGGTTTTGATGTATTTTAATTCGACATTTGATATTATATATATATATATATATATATATATATCATACTACTACTTTTTCTAAAATTGTTGAATAAAAAAAAATGTATATCAAAAATTATATATATATCATATATATAATATATATATATATATATAGAACCCAGTCTGACCTGCTATTTTATTTCATAGCTGGAGGGAGAGGAAAAGGATTCATGTAGTTCCCAAGGGTATTAGCATATAAGTAAATTTAAACAATGGATTCGAATTAATTCAAATTCGGTTCCTATATATTTCCTCAATCCAAGACCATCTATCCATTACTCCACCGCTGCCTCCTTGGATGGCGACTGGTCTATAGAAGGACAACTCTGAATTTTTAAAAACCTTTTAGAGGGTCGTTTGGAAACCTTGTGGCATTCATTAAACCAGGTCTCTGTATTCGTCCTTCAAAAGTGTGGATGGTCCTGCATATAGGCCTTTTTACCATTATAATCAAATCTCATGTGCCGGTGTCAAAACTTGGTTTCCTGAAATGACCTGCTTGACCCTCATATGTCGAATCTTGATGGGAGAGTCGATATATATATTTTTTTGTGTGTACTATACCTGAGCTTCCTGACATTGGGGAGGTAAACCTGATTGGAGGGCTGAGACAGTGCTTTGTAACACTTGCTATCTTATCAACATTTGCTTTTTCTACCTAAATGTTCAAGAAATTTTGTAGAAAAAATTATGCTTTCTCCAACAGTAATTCAAGCTTTGCTTAACTAGAGGTTCTCTGTGGCTGAACAGTCATAACATGCCAGGTTTAATGGTGGTTCCGTATAGGGTACAGGTTTGATTCCTGTTGGGGAACAAGGTACCTCACAGGTTTCATGTATGATTTCATTTTCAAGTTTTTTTTTATTGCTCTTTAGACTGTCAGAGCTGAAACTCCTCTCTCATGTGCCAAACGTCTTATGGATTGAATTGAATTTTTTTCTAATTGGTCTCTTTAGCTCTAAGTTGAAATGATGATCCCTCTTGCTGTTATGACCTCCTGATCCAGTTTTCTTCTCTACGGTTCCCTCTTTTCTAAACTTATTCACCATTCTCTTGACAGTTATTGAATGGACTTAGAAGATGGAACATATAGTTGGTACCATTACTGATGGCCTGGATGATCTTTTTCTTTTCACCATTGCTTAGTTAGGAAGACTTTGTCTGGCACAAAGCAATTTTAACTTACTCTCTTTTTAGTTGAATAACTCAAAGGGTTTTTCAATGATTCACATGAAAAATAATGTCAAGATGGCTAAATGTCTTATTTGAAAACATGTAAAAAAGAAACTCAGTTTAGTAGGGTTTTTTTTAGATATTAAACATTTTTTGGGATGGATAATTATGGTGTTAAAAGATTATAGACAATTTTGCTGTTACACCCGTTTATATGTGTGTGTGTGTATGTGTGTGTGTGTGTGTGTATATATATATATATATATATATATATATATATATATATATATATATATATATATATATATGTGTGTGTGTGTGTATTAGGATATTACACTGAAAACATGTAAAAATTGCTACACAATTGCAGTTGTGTTTCAATGTGTATCAGTGCATCTCATCAGGTGATTGTAAATTACTGGTGAGTGAATGAGTTATTTAGATTTAAAAGCAAAATACAAGCTCTTTTTACAAAATATAAAATAAAAAAAGGGTTATAAGGTTTTCGGGCTATACTGATCTGAGCACTGTTTATGTTTATTTATCTCATCATACCTGGATATATATATATATATATATATATATATATATATATAAAATATAATGTTTTAAGGTGTGCTATATTTATGGGATAAAGTGCTCAATATCAGAGATAGTGTGTATGTAAATATATATATATATATATATATGTATATATATGTGTGTGTGTGTATCCTGATCAGTACCTGGCTGGGTGACTGCTTGGGAATACTAGGTGCTATAAGCTTGGATGTGCAGGTGGTGTAATGGCTTAGAATTATTAATTGGAGAGCTGAGTTCCAGTTCCAGTTGGGTTCATTATATTCACTTAGGTATGTATTTTCAAAATAAGTGAATATGATGAACCAAAATGATTATAGAAATTTTAATGAAACCATTTTTCTCTCTCCAGCTATGGGTTAATTAGTATGGCTCATATCCCTAAATCATTGTTATCTCCAACAAAAATAAAAAATGCTTACACTCTAAAAGAAATATTTTCCAACTTTAAATAACCTGCAAAAGGTTGATAAGCCATAAAAAATGAATGAATCAATCATTCACTTTTTACCACTTTTTCTTTCAGTTTTATCACTGCCTCATTCATCATTATCATTTTGAATGTAACCCTCTCCCCTGAGTGGCTTTGACTATGCTTTCAGCTAATATTAAGTTGTCATAAAAAAATATAATTTAGTGGTTCAGACATTAAATCCTGGTTGTTTAAGACATATTCTATTTCAGTAGAGAATATTAAAGAGTTTATAATCGTCAAATTAAAAACATTAAGATCCTGAGAAGATGGTTTTTGCTTTTCAATGTATCTTGTATGGTATTTTACTGAGAAGAAGTTTATTTTATGTGTAACTCAAAGACTAAAAAATATATTTTTAGTGTGTCCTGTACACTGAAAAAACAACCGTGACATATTACTAAGAAACAGTGTATTTTAAATATATTGTGTGCTAAAAAACAAGGTGATTTAAATTAAACAAATATACAAAAAAATTTAGAATTTATGATGGGAAATATATATTTATTCATAAGGTCTAAATTTAAAAAAAACGAGGTGATTTAAATTAAACAAATATACAAAAAAATTTCGAATTTATGATAGGAAATATATATGTATTTATAAGGTCTAAATTAAAAAAAAAAACTAAAAGATGAACTAATTTTCCAATTGAGTAACAATACATTAAACCTTTTCTACCTTTGAACATTGGCTGTTTTCAAGTTTGCCTACTCTTTGGTGCCACTCAGAGTTTATAATTGTTGGCAACAAGCACAAAACTATGACAATCTAACATATTCTCAAAGATTTAATAGAATAGTGTCTTAAATAAGCTTTCTATTTTTATTCTATTTGATTTTTCTGATGAATGTTTTTTTTTTTTAAACTATTTTTAAACTACAGTTTAGTAGTATTTTTCAACATCCCTACTTTCTTCCACAGTCTCAAACATAGCATTTAGCATTTTATGTAGAGAGACATATCAGAAGTAAAAGCTGGTGGGGGGGGGTGTCAAGAACCATTGCATTTTAGGAGCTAAAAATATACAAGATTTGTTTGTCCAGGTTTTATTATTTGTTCTGCTGGGTTATTTGGTTGTTGTTGTTGTTGTTTTCAATATTTTTTCCATTTCTATTTTTCTTTTTAGTGATTGTTTGTTGGATGTAGAGAATAAAATGTATCAATGGTTGAAAAGTTGGGCAAGTATTGATCTTGTACTTGGAGCATTGTGGTTTGATGGACTTGTGTACAGACATTTTATAACCTTTTATATGGCAATGAACCAGAGACCAGTAGACGAGTGGTCAGCTTCAGATTTTGCTTCACATGTTCAGCTACCTATAATTATATATATATATATGTATATATATATATATATATATATATATATATATATACACACACACACACACACATATGTGTGTGTTTGTATATTTTTATACCTATATTTTTGAACGTATGTACATATATAGGTGTATCTATATATGTGTCTGTGTGTGTATATATATATATATATATATATATATATGTGTGTGTGTGTGTGTATGTCTGTACATATGTGTATGCATGTACACATATGTGAATATATGTATATATGTGTATGCATATATATATATTTGTTTATATATATACATATATTTGTATGTAATTGTGTATATGTATATACATGTGTGTGTGTCTATATATGTATATATGTATATACATGTGTGTGTGTCTATATATGTGTATATGTATGTACGTGTGTGTGTGTCTATATATTTATATACATATATGCGTATGTCTATATATGTGTGTATGTATCTAGATATGTGTATGCATATATATGTATGTATATACATATGTGTATGTGCATATATATGTGTGTCCATACATGTACATATATGTAGATCTATCTATCTATCTATCTATCTATCTCTCTCTCTATATATATATATATATATATATATATATATTGTAATTTTTTACATAGGGACAAAAACAATTTGCTCACTACAAAGATGCATTCTTGTTTCGATGCAGCTGCATCTTGACTGGTGAGAACCAAAAATATATACATTTTGTTCTATGTGCTATATCACTATGAGGGCATGAGCGATGTTGACTCTTTGCAACCTCCTATCCCATGCAGCCCTTATTAATTTTTGTCTTTTTACCACACCCTGTTCTGCTATCCATTTACCAAAAATTGCTAGGTAGGTAGTCTGCTGCCTCCTCCTTTTGATTTCTATATGTCCTGTGAGTGTCAGATTTTTCAAGCCTCCTTCCTCGGTATATGTCACAGAAAGAAACACATATTGATTGAGTAAGGGGTTAATGAGAAAATATTGACAGGAGAGAGGGTATTAAAAGATCAGGATTCACAGAGTTAGAAGATGATGATTGATGTTGCATTTAAATTTTTGAAGATCATAGCTGACAGGAAACAAGAGACTAGACGAGAGTTAAACAAAGAGGAAATGCAAGAGAAGAAATGATTAGCATAGAAGTCAGACATAGGGAGAGATGTAGTCATTACAATAAGTCCATAGCCAAACATTTATTTTCTACAACAAATCAAGAGAATCGCAATTAAGTTATCAGATTAGTAAAAATCCATTATTTTTTTAACAATTTCTCTCTTTATCTTTTGTATATGAAACTGAGCAGTTATGAACTTTTGGGAATCTGAATAAGAGAGATGTGCTTAAAGACAGTATAAAGCCTTGCTTAATTATGACACTCTTTGGAGCTGAGTTGATTAAGGCACATTGGATCTAATGACAGTTTCTCCTGCAAAATGAGACACCGTTTCAAGGGTACATTTTTCTTTATTAAGATTTCTAATTATTTCTTTATTAAGAATATTCAAGCTGACAGATAAATTAAAATATTGTTTAAAATAGATGAAGCATCTCCTCAAATATGGGTATCCACAAGAAATAACTTAAATTGATGAAAAAAAATTACATATATATTTTTATTATAAGAGATTATAATAAAAACATGTTGAAATTGCTACACAAAAGCTTTCAAGTTTCAATACTTTGATTGTACATCTTCAGGCGATGCTAAGTAACTAGTTATTAAATTAGATTTAATCACCAGTTACTTACCATCACCTGAAGAAGTACATTCAAAGTATTGAAACTTGAAAACTTCTGTGTAGTGACTTCAGCATGTTTTTATTATAATCTCCTTTAATAAAAATAATAATAATAATATATTGCTCTACTTTGTATTGAGCACTTTTTCAAAAGTAAATGCTTCACACAATGGATTTTTACTCCATCTGTTCTTTCTCTCATTTGATTATATATATATATATATAATGAATATGATGATAAATTAAGAAAACACCTTAAAAATCCATATCAATTATAATTTATTTCATAAATATTGTCATTTACATCTCTTCAGATTTTCTAAAAATATTGGACACTGAAGTCAACATTCAGTCTGTTTCATATTTATATTTACATATGCTCTATCCCTGATATTGAGAACTTTAACACCTAAATATAGCATATGTCTATATTTCTGAGATACGGTATTATGTACACTATTTACATTATTCAGACTATTGTTCTCATCTTTGTCGCCATATTTATTGCAACGTTTCAACCATTGTATGCTCCAGTCTTCTTCAGGTGGTTGGAATTTCGAACTGAACCCTTTATTTTGCTCACTGGGGTAGACTGTTCTAGTTCCACATGTGATGTTTGATGGATGTCAGTTATCAGTTATCTTCTGTTAATTACCCTCTTCAAGTTCTCCACTGCCTTAACCGGGTATTGAACTCACATTCTTTGGGTCCTGTCACTGGATCTAACTAATGCCTTTATCCACTGTGCCATATGTCCTTGAGAACACATGGCATGTGGAACTAGAACAGTCTACCCCAGTGAGCGAAATAAAGGGTACAGTTCAACATTCCAACCACCTGGCTGGAGCGTACAAGGGCCGAAACATTGTAATAAATATGGTGACAAAGATATATATATATAAATAAACAATCTGTAATAGATTAATATATAGATATATAGCAATAATAAAGAATTTTTCACAACAAAAAAAAAGAATATTTCTAGATGTTTTTAAGGTTTCCAGTTTTGTAATTTTATTGCTCAATATTAGGAGAGAGATCATTTATAGTAATAATTAAAATTAAATGTTCATGTACCTTATTCCTACTCAGACTTTACAGAGATTGCACCCACTCTTCAGGAGACTATTTATAATCAAGTTTTCTGATGAAATGATGTAATCTCCACAAAAATTTGAGTCAGTGAATATTTAATTTCATTTATTATTATAAATGATCTATCATTCAGCTTTTTGTATTTATTACCTTAGCACTTTCTTGCACCATTTGATTATATATAATTTCATTGAATATGACAGACAAGGGGCTTTGATTTATTTTTTTTATATAATTTCTCATGTGATCTAATAATTTTTTCTTTTCGGATGAGAAAATTATATTAAAACTGTCCTATTGTTCTACTTAACCAAGCACTTTTGGCTATACATTTAGCCATTTTCAAGGTTGAACTATATTAACTGTTAACAAGAAATAGATTGTTATATGTATGTATTTATATAATGTTTTCATTTTTAAAACATGGTCAAGATATTGTGTCAATCGGAAAAAAAAAAAATATTAGATCACATGAGAAATTGTATAAAACCTAAATGAAAGCACCTTGTCTGTGGTATTCAGCGAAATGTGCCTAAAAGAAGGATTGATGCCTAAATACACACACAGACACACACACACATATATATATAAGAAGTTCTTCATATATATATATATATATATAAGAGTTCTTTATATATATATATATATATATATATATATATATATATATATATATATATATGAGTTCCAAAAATTTTTGACAAGACTGATGTCTCAAAATTTAACCAATAGCAATAAATATCAGATTTTCTTTTTTTAAGGCTTTTTTGTTGTGCCCTTAACCTTTCAGCACCCCTTCATACATAGCCACACGCACACATGTGCACACACATATAGAGATATAGTCATATAGCTTAAATGGTTAACACATGGAACTCAAAGAGAAAGTAATGACATAACCAATATGTTGACATTCCATACTACCTTAAACATAAGATTGGGAAGGAAAGTCCCATCAATACTGGAAAGTGTGATAACTGGACTTGGGAATTCTGTTTTCCAAAAAAAAAATGTTTTGTGAGAAAGATTTTATAAATTTTAGCCAATAGGAACACTGGCTGTTTGGTCAGTGAATACTGAATGTTTCCTTATGTCTAAAATTACCATTACCATACATATATGGAGCATGTGTTCGTATCGCTATCATGTATGCGTATGTATTATCTTACTCCTTCTTTCTGTTTTCATCTCTCTTCTCATTTGTGTGTGTGTTACATCCTAAAATTAATTTCACACGTCCTCTTATATTTTTTTATCCAGATCTCGGTGTTTATTGCCTATAAAAAGAAGTGATATATTTTCTTGTGTATTTTTACAGATTATATTCACAGGTGAATAGATTGCAACAGCGCGCTCATCAATGTTTTAGTTTTGCTTACGTAAAAATATCTTTGCGTGTGCATATTTATAGCATTTCTGTGCGGGACTCCCAAACTATGGAGAATGCAGCCAGTGAAGAACTGCCACCTGTACTGACCCTTGAGCCGCATAAGCTAAGCCTGAGTTATCTCCCTTCATCCTCTTTACTTCTTAGTCCCTACCCTACTTCCTCGAAATCTACATGAATTTCTGGCCACAGGCAATTATTTATGTATCGTACATGTGTCCGTAACATTCTGACAGCTTCCAAACCCGTTTTCCTATCCGTCTGTTTGCTGCCATTATTCCCCACCTCCTCCGTTCATCAGCCGTTTGCACTGGACAAAATCTGTGTGATAATTTGCAAATAAGTTTCTAGTTAGGTGTGTGTGCTGGCTATATTTGATATCTGAGATCTGACGGGCGTTTGTATAGAGTGGCAGACAGACACAAAACAGACAATCAATATATCTTTTATATATATATATATATATAAATATACCAACTGTATCTCTATCAGTCAGATCTTGAACTGACTGGCACTAACCCTAGAAATGGACCAAGATCATGTTATCAGAGAGAGAAGGTGCACTGAAGGTAGTGAGAATATTAAGTATAAAGAAAATTGGTAGCAAAATAAGGAAATAATATCAATATTGAACATTAAAATGGTAGAAAGCCAAGATAGTTTCTAAAAATTCCTGGTCAGTGGTCATTTTATTTATTTTGTCTACCCCGTGCATGTGGAGTTAGCAGTTGAGTTTTTACGAGTATCAGTACAGTGTGCTCAAGAAACTAATATTGCAATTTGTTACTATCCAGCCAGATTTACTGCAAGTCTTTTCCCCCTTTTCATGTTATCTTCTTAAACTTTGAGACTTTAATACTGATATTTTGGTTGTAATAATAATTCCTTTGGTGCCTATGAAGATTCTGTGCATATGAAGATCGCATTTTAGAAGTTGAGGGGAAAACGACTTTACTTTTCTGATATTTTAATCCTTTACTTTTTACACATACAAAAAAAAATAAAAAAAAAAAATGGGAGAACTCATCTTAATTGAAGGGAAATATTTTCTTCTTTTAGGATTTCATTTATCACTTACATTTATTTCTATTTTCTACCTATTTTATTTCATTCTCTGCCTATGTATTTTTTTCTTTTTGTTGATGATTTACATTTGTTGAACCATTTTTTTTTATTTCCTGTCTGTGTCTGTACTTAATGGCCATTATTTTTTTTCTTCTATGTCTTGATTAATTTTTAAAATGTCTCAAGTTTTTTGTATATCTTTATTTTCATTTTAAATTACTTTAATTTTTACTTCATCAATTATTTCTTATTGAATTTTATTTTTAAATGTTTAAACTTTTTAGTTGAAGAGAGGTAGCCCAAGTAAGTTTCATAGGTGCAAAAGAGAACGGGATACGGTCTTGGTCAGGGTATAAAATTTGTATAAGAGAGGCAAAAAGTGCTGAAAATCCATATGTAGGCCTCTAAAAAGATATTGCGCGTAGCCTGTGACCATAAATACATCCATAAGTTACCATGCGATGCGGAGAGAAAGAGAGACGGTAATTTCCCCGGCGGTGTTTATAACTTAAGGAATTTATGATTGTCAGGTTTATTGTTGTTGGCGAGGAAAACAATGTACTGGGGTTGGAGGCTGTCAAAGACTGAAGTGGCTGGGTGACTGTAGGAGTTTGGAACTGAATGTTATTTCTCTTACCTTGTCCTCACATTTTTCGATCTCTTTATTGCTGGCCAGCTGGGTCCATCATCTCCTCCTTGTAAAGTTTTTTTTTCCGCGCTGTTTGAGTTGGTGTGCGGGTTTTTGGCGGGGAAACTATTAGGAAGTTGAGTAATAGGGAGTAGATAGAGACATGCCTGACTGTGACGTTGGTGTATACACATGTATGTATGGGTGTATGTACCAATAAGTGCAAGTGTATATTTATAATGGATATTTGTATATAAAGTTTGTGAATGAAGTGTAATATTTGTGTTTATTCAGATGTGTGTATGTATGTGTGTGTGAGTATATATATATATATATATATATATATATATATATATATATGCAGATATGGATTTTTTCATTGTTGATGGTTTTGCTTTCGTTTTATGAAGGATGTGTTTCTTTGGTAAAATGGGGTAAAAGGAACTTTTTTTCCAGTTGAAAAACGGATGTTAAGAAAGATGTTAGGAACAGGAGTAGATGTGTGGGGTTAGCATTGATGGAGAGGGTGCTTTGATGAGTGTACTGTGCCCATAGTAAAAAGCAAGAAATAAAAAATGTTTAGTATGGAAATAATATAAGTTTTCTGCTGGCAAGCAGATATATTGAATAATTCTGTTCATAATAAATGCTTGTATCTGCTCGTACACATGCATGTGCACTCATTGTAGATGTGTGTATGAGAAGGTTTGTACTTAATTTTCTATTGAGTTTAGTAGTATCCCAAGGCATGGCACATGGAATTAGAACAGTCTACCCCACCTCCATGGATTAAATAAAAGGTTTAACTCAAAATTCCAACAAATATCACCTGAAGAAGGCCAAAGCATACAACAGCTGAAGCCTTGTGAATATGGCAGTAAAGATGAGGACAAGAGTCCAAGTAAATTAAATAATCATAAAACCTTATCTCAGAAATATAGACAGATCCTGAAGAAAGCTGGAGTGTACAACAGCCGAAATGTTATGAATATGACAACCAAGATGAGGACAACAGTCCAAACAATGTAAATAGTGTAAATAATAATTTTCAGTTTTCTCTTGCCAGATTTACTATTTTGACCAACAGCTTTGAAATGTATATTTTCATATTGTTTTTATTTTTTTCGCAAGTTCATTTGCAGGTGAAAAGAGATTTTTAAGCAAAGGAATCCTCAGAGTAGGGAAATTGTTTAGATTTTCCATTTCTTTTCAGATAATGTAGTACTATTATCCATTTCGTTATAAGGAAATATTCGATATTCACTGACTGAGCAGCCAGTACTGCAATTTAGTTAAAATTCATAAAATTTTTCTCTTACGACAATTTTTCAGGAAAATAGGTTTCTCAAGTTTAATAACTGTTATCGCTCTTGCCAGTTATGATGGGAGTTTCCTTCCTAACCTTTTTCTCTGAAATAGGGTGGAACAACAACATCTTGATTATATAATTGTTTTCTTTTTGAGTTACATGTTCTATCCATTTTAGTTGTTGCTAATGTTGAAAGTCCTCAAGTGATAAGGTTTCTGTTATTTGGTACAGTTCTTTGTGATTCTGTAGTGCCAGCTCACAAAATTTGAGAAGGATGATCTTTGGTAAAATCTACAGTTTCATTCACCATTTTTAACCATTGGTCTGAGAAAGCAGTTTTATGCAGCTGACAGTTTAGATATTTCTAAATGAGTTTGGAACCATGCATGATATCTATATGAAAATCTCGATCTATCAAGGTTATTTAAGAAGCATTTATATAAGAATTACAAAGATATTTCATCTTAGGATCTGACGATAAACTACATCCAGCAGCCAGGCCTCTGATCGAGAGATTGGAGGTTTTGAAGAGTGTGTAACCACCTCTTAATTAATCTGTTGTCTTCAGATCCACCCTGACCCGGGATGGTAGCAACTGTTAGGGTCCTAACTATAGGCAAATAGTGAACCTCCAAACAAAAATCAACAGTACATTTTTATAGTAAAATTACCATGAATACATTTTATGATCTTTTTTAGATATATATCTAAAAAAAAAAACATACCTTTATTCTGAAAGTATAAAATCATCTACAAAATATCTGTTGTTGAAAACAAAGTTATGTAGAAAAATATTTAAATTTCGTCATTAAATAACGTATAGTGGTTGATATGCCACCAAACAAAATCAAACAATGAAACAACATGAAAGATCTCTTTCATGTCATAAATTCATATTATATCCTATAATTTCTTAAAGAAATCAAACTGTATTCCAGAATATAACTTCAACAGAACTACAACATAAAACACACATATCACCTTGTAATTATGTCCACACAAACATGTATATGCACACAAGCTGAGTATCATCTACCATGTATTCAATTGTGAAAGCAGAATAACATATTTTCTTTATTACTTCAAAGCTCCCAAGAAAATTAAACTTTGGCATTAAATGACCCATAAGGAGTTGATATGCCATTAAACAAACAAACAAAAATACTGATGTACACCCAGTTAGAAGCATGACCCACCAATCTTAGTTTCCTGACTGCATCTCCCTAGCAGTTAAATCATACAGAAATGCTAAGTCCAATGGGAGAAGGTGTGTCAGCTCATCTCAGAGCAGCCTTTTTCTGATCTCCTCTTTTACCACTATGTCTTTTATTCATCACATATGAGCAACTTTGACTCAGTGCCTAGGCTCCTTGCTTAGGTATGATGTTTCTGATTTCTTTCTTTCTATGTGCCATGTCCTTTCAGGATGTAGGTGATCATGGCCCTCCACTTCCCCCTATCCCTTGTGGCTCTCAACAGGTTTTGTGTTTCTGCCAACCCACGCCAGACCACACCCTGCCATGTATGTCATGCACTGCTTTCCCCTGTCTCTTTTTCCTTCTATTTGTCCCATGACTATCAGATTCTCCAGACCCTCCTTTCTTATCACATGTCCCAGAAATTTCATCTTCCTCTTCCTTATGTTAAGCATAAGCTTCTGCCTTGTTTGCATCCTCTCTAAGCCAAAAAAAAAAATTTTTTTTCAGGACTGGTTGATATATATATAAATATATATATATATATATATATATATATATATATATGTATATATATAAAACGTATGGCAAATACTCCACAATCGAAATGCCAGCGACTAAACCAACCACCCCTCTTCTGAGTGAGGCATCTTGTTAGCAAGCCAATAGGATGAAAAACAAGACCTAACAAAGAGTGGAAGAACTCTCTCTGAGTCAACAGCCAGCTAACTAGAGGTGGTGTCTCCATAAATCACCATGGAGAAGGCAATGGGAAACCACTCCGCTATCAGTTACAAGTATATTATGGATGTTTCTGATACAGATATTATACTTTGATATTATTAAGACATTATAATTTAATATTATTAAGACATTATGCTTTGATATTATTAAGATATGCTTTGATATTATTAAGATATTTGATATTATTAAGATATTATACTTTGATTTTTAATATTGTATCCATCTTGACAGTAAACACATACCAGGCTGCTAAGTATCCAATGAAAAGTGAAATACTATTTATGTGAATACCATTGCTAATTGCATTAAGCATACTGATTGGCCAAGTAAACTTTACATTTGAGAACCATATGATTTTAAATAATGCATTTAAATGAACTAAATTAGGTCTACCTATTTGGATATATCTACACTTGGCTTGTGTATATCATATATATATATATATATATATATATATATATATATATATTTAAAAGTGCTGGATTTACATATAGGCTTGTATGGGCTGCAACCCAGACACCCTGTCAGCTAGGTCTTCAGAATGTGCTGACTGTACTTCCAATGAGACCACTTATTTGCTGTGGGTGGCAACCCATAATGTCTCAGGATGGGATTCTGGTTTAGCCTTTTCTCTCAGAAAAAAGGTTTAGATACTTCTGATTCCCAACACACCACTTTGGCCCTTACTTGGACTAGACAGGTGGTCAGAGAGACTTGATCCAATCAATTGGCTGCCATTTGTGCTTAGAGCTGCCCAATCCTTAAGGGAGAAATCCAGCCTTTGACAGAGTTCAAAACTTTGTAGGAGATGTGCCTTATTTTTTACTCTGGAAAATAGATATAGTTGGATAAGTCAGGTTAAATTGTTTAATGAAAGACTCATTATATTAACACAACAGTTTTCGCCTTATTAAATTGCCTTGAATAATCAGACAAAAGTGAAAACTAACATCATTTTCTTATCTCTTTTGCCAGAAGAACTCTCATTAATAAGCCAATATAAAAAGCATATTGGCAGTAAGTAGCAAAAGAACTTCTTAATACTTTACAGTTCTTTTAAACAATAGATATCGTAAGAAAAATAAAGAAATTTTTTCTGCTTGGATCTGTCTCATTGATTTTCTCAAATTTAACACAAATGTATTTTTTATTTTGGAAGAAAATGCATTCAACTTAAAAAATGTTAATACTATAAATTAAGTTTTTTTACCAAATTAAAAATGCATTGTTTTTATTAATTTTGATTTTTTTTCTGTATTTAATAATATATTTTTTCTTTTAAACACTACCAAAAAAGATTTGCTTCCTAAGAAATATAGATATGTGGACTTTTTCAATTAGTTTTATTGTAATTTAAGAAGAATTATTTTCTTAGCATTTCCTATTTTCAAAACTGTTATCTCTACATTTGTTCCCAGAATTGTATATATGACAATTTTTAATAATTTTATTCTTATTTTAAAATCATGAGAATTGAGTAAAAATTTATCCTGCGTAGTTTAAATATGAATGTCAGCTTTTAAAACACAAAAAAATATTTACTTCATTTTTACATTTCAGGGAATTTCACCTTTAATTTTTTTTATGTTAAAAAGAATGATTGTAAAAATTTATCATCATAAAAACGAGAACAAATTTTAAAAAAACTGTTTGATATTTGTGTATTCCCTCAGTTTTTGATTAGAGAAGAATTTTAAGATTTATTCATTGGGAATAAATTGTTTAGATAAGCAATGAGGCAAAGTTTAACATACTTGCAAAAAAAAAAAATCATCTCAAAATGATTATCTTTCTTTTAACACTACTCAGCAATTTATTAATTATTTTAAAAAGCTATTTTTAGAATTTTAATAAAAACAAAACATATGAAACTATACATTTTGCAAATTGACAACAGTCTATTAGATTATATCTTGAAAACTAATGAACAGACACAAAATATATTGTTTTTTATATACTAACAGCTATATCTTACTGTCAAGTAAGAATTAATGCAAAGAAATATGTAAATAAAATATTTTTAAAATAAATAATTAAATAATTTTTAATTATTTATTTGTATCAAATAATAGACCATATTGGATAGATAAAAAAGACTCCCAAGTACCTCCCATGTTTGCTTATATGTTAGACTAAGTAGCTTCGTGTTTATTCAGACACTAAACTAATTGTACTGGTATTTCACTTAACTCTATAAGACTAATATTAAATATAAATAGGAGAAAGAGACTTATATTTCATCAGTTTGGGGTTTTGAATCAATAAATGTTTTATAGGTACTGCCACTGAATCATAATTGGAAAGTTTGAGAAATAATTATTAAGATCTATTTAATATAATTCCTTATTCATTTTAATAAATGAGCACTATTTAGTTAAATCATACATTTATATATCAATATGAAAGATATGATATAAAAATTGAGGCAAAGTTTAACAAATGTTGTTTCAAAAGAATGGTATTTCTTTTGACACCTTTATTACTCTATACTCTTTCAGCAAATTTTATTGTTTTAAAAAATGATATTTTTAGAATTTTAATAAAATCCAAATATGAAACTGGATTTATAGATTTTTTTCTGAGCAATGGCAAAAATTTTAAACTCTATTCTTGTAAATGAACAGTTTAATAAATAAATAGTGTTTAACATGTCTGTTGTCAATTCTTGAGAAAGAAAATTTATAAATCCAGATGCTCACAACGTTTTTAGTGAATTTATGTGACAAGAGTCAATGAAAGAAATGCCCAAAATATGCATTCTTTTTTTCTTTCTTTCTTTTATTCATTCATTCAATCAGTTAATCAATTAATCAATAAATATCGTTTTTTACATAATTGTTGCCAGAAAAGAAACAGCATGTCAAAATGATGGCTTTTCTCTTGATACTGCTATAACTGTATACTCTCTTGACATCCTCATCAACTTTTTGTTTGTTTGTTTTAAAAAGCTATTTTTAGAATTTTAATAAACCCAAACATATGGAAACAGATTTATGCTTTTCTTTTCTTGAGAACTGACATCAAAAAATGTTAAACACTATTTGTTTATTAGAATAATTTTATATTTAAGATTATAAAGTAAGATTATAAAAATATGTAAATGAAATACACAGCAGCATATTAAAGAAATAACTATGAAAATAATAATTTTTTTATTCATATATTTATAAAAATGTGAATAATGATTGGTTGATTTTGTATAGCAGCATATCAACCTCTGTGGGTTATTTAATGGTGAAATCTAAATATTTTGAACAAAATTGTATGACTTCAATTACAGATAAAATGTATCGTTGGTAATTTTTTTTATATAAAAATGTATTGCTGGTATATTTTTACTATAAAAATGTATTTTCATACTTTCATAGTCTTTTGTTTTTGTTGGGGGAGTTTCACTATTTGCCCATAGCCGGGATGCTAACAAGTGCAATTAATAAGGGTCAGTGTGGACCTGGGAACAACAACAATTGAAGACGTGGTTCCACATTCCTCAACCTTCAATCTGATAATCAGAGGCCTTGCTGCCAGATGTAGTTTATCGTCATATGTGTGTGAACAAAAAAATGCTTTTTGGGGCATTTCATTTATTTGCTCTTGTCACATAAATTTACTAAAATAAGTTGAGATCATCATTATTATTTTTCCCAAATTTATAATTGTATTTATTCTGTGTTTATTTAAATTTTGCTTGTTCTATAGTTCACAGACATTTTTAAAATTCATGAATAAAAAAAACTTTGTTTTCATAGTTATTTCTTTATAATATGGTAAATGATAAATATTGCAATGTTGTTGTTTCAGATATTTTTAGAACCTTGCAAATATATAATTAATCTTGTGAATAAACAATCTAATACATAAATAGTGTTTAACATTTTTGTTGTCAATTCTCAAGAAAAAATGTATAAATCCAGTTCCATATGTTTGGGTTTTATTAAAATTCTGAAAATTGCTTTTGAAAACAATAAAAATTGTTGAGGGAGTATACAGTAATAGTTTTGTCAAGAGAAAAAAGCCATTATTTTGACATAGATTTTTTGTGGGTACATTTGTTAAACTTAGCCCAAATCTCTTTCAAGTACAATTTTAGTTTTCAGGAAAACTAGAAATCACAGGACTATAACCTGGACTTGTGAATACAATTGTCATGTACTATGCAAGCATGCTAAATGGCATCACTGCATAATGAGTAACTACATAGGAGAGCTCTTGTTTATGCATGTGCAGTAAGGTCCCATCTGACTGGCTACCAAGTTAAAACAGGTTCTTGAAATTTCATTACTTTCTGAATAGAACTTTGTATGGATGAAGTGTTGCTTTGTTTGGCACAAGGACAAATGAGCTAGAAAGGTTGCTGTGAGGGTCTCTCAAATCGAGAGAGCTTGCCTGTATTAAACCCGAGGTAAAACATCACGCTTTGAAAGCCAGCATTCAGAATCCAGTATTTTAAGAGAGACCAATTGAAACATGATCACCAAAGTGAAGCGACATCAAGCCTGGTCAGTAGCTAGATGGGTGACCACTTTGAGATACCAGGTACTGTAAGCTTGGCCATGATGGTAGGGAAATGGATAAGTATTCAGAATTGTTAATTGGAGAGCTGAGTTCCAATTCAAGTTGGGTCTGTTATGTTCACTTATGCACAAATACCCTTGGGAAAGGTATGGATCCCCAGCTGTGGATCAAATTAGTAAGACTTGTATTCCTAAATTCCTTCTTTTATTCCTCCTGTTTGGCATAAGGCCAATTATAGGCTTTCAAAATTGGCCTTATGCCAAACAAGAGGAATAAAAGAAGGGAAATTGCTGTAACCTAGGGAAGATTACTGAATAGAATAATCTCACAAAGGATGGTAATAAACAAGAATAACACATATAAGATTCACCAGCCACATGTATAAGTAGTAGTCAACTGCTAGAAGTGAATCAAGTAAATTCTACAATGAATCTCCAACTGCAGGATATTTACCAACCACCCCACATGGTCAGATGTGACACAAGGCTGAATTTAATGTGGGGTATCCAAGCCCATATATAATTCCCCGTAGGTGTTTCCCGAGATGAGATAAGACAAGACTCTTCCCTTCGACATAGCCTTATCTGGGAATCCTCTCTGCCTGGAGACAGAGAGTTTGACCAACACAGCTGGAGATGAATCTCTAACTGCAGACCAACATACAGTATTTACTACTGTATTTATGTGAATGGGGACATACCCATTATCGTCTGTAGGTATGCTACAACAGAAATCATGTTGCACAAAGCTCCCCAATGGTGATAGAATGCCTGTTTTGACAATCAGTGTTTGAAAGTATTTTTTTTTTTTACACTAATCACTGGAATAATATAGGCAACTGTTTCAGCCACAAGTCAAGCCTAACAAATGGGATTTATGGTATATCAAAGGTTTTAACCAAACATATTAAGATGAAAATATATTTTTTTCTTGTTATATGATAAAAAATAAGTTTCACTCATGGAAACGTCTAAAAGGAAAAAAAGGAAAAGATGAGGGCCATATCTTTTCTGTCAGTTATTATTATTATTATTATTATTTTCTTTATCAACCTCAAAGAATTTTTTGATTTTGTTTTTCTTTTTGTAATTTAATGACCCTTAAAAAGGGTAGTTATGTGTTGCACTTGATACAATTGTTTGATTGGCTTTGTGTGTTTGTATGGAAATCCTGATTGTGTTTCTAAAACTTGGCAATCTATTTGTGTTTTGCCTTGAGGGTTGATTAGCTTTCATGACTTTCTCTTCAAATTCTTCACTTAGAAAAAGTGGTCATTGTTTTGGAACTGATACCTTTTTTTTTTGTTGTTTTATGAGAATTTCTTGGTTTTAGTATGTGGGAGGGGAAGAGTAAAAGTTTTTTTCTTGTGCAATTTCTTTTTTTTTTTTTTCATATATATATTTTTGGTTTTGTTCTTATTGGGATTTTTTTGGTTTTGTATTTTCCAGTATTTTTTTTTTTTTTTTTACTTTTCTATTTTTTTCTATTTATAACATTCTATATATTTTTTTTTTTTTTTTTTTGAGATTTTTTTTGTTGCTCTTTTTGCTTGACTTGTGATTTTTTTTTTTTTTTAAAAAAAAAAAAAAAAGCATGATAATCTTTTATTTTTTTTTCTTTATTCTTTTGTTGTTACAATTTGATTGACACTTTCTTTAGGAATTCTGTCCCCTGGAAGCTGTCACACTAATAGTTTGTCTATGTCTTGACAATGGAACTTTTCTTTTTTTTACATATTTGGATATTTCTTTTTAACCAGTTTTATTTTATTTATTTTTCTTTTTTTATTTTATATATTTATTTTATTTTAAATTGATAGTTGGATCTTTCTTTTTAATTGCTCTCTGTCTAAGCCTGTGAATTTTTTTTTGTGGGTTGGTGATGGAGTGACCTTTAAAGTAGCTGTCATGATGTTAACCTCCTATTTACATTGTCATTTGGTGTCTTGAAAGTTCTTTGAATTAAGGGACTTTTTCAAAAAAACCTCAAAAAAAAAAAAAATGATAAAAATCATATAAAAGACTACTTTCATTCTTCTTGTGATGTCATGTCCTTCTAGTTTTGTTTGACTGATATCCACAGTGTGTAAATGGTTGGCAGTTAAGTGATACTAGTAGAACTCGATTTGAGGAATTAAGTCAAAGTTGATTTGAATAACTTCATAGTGCAAGATAAAATTCAAGTAACCAAAAGCTTTTATTACTGTCTCAATTGGATATTTTTTAATCATTTCACTCCTAGCAAGGGAATAAAGCCACTAAGACACAAAAGGGTTACTGAGTGTGAGAGAATATCAGAAAAATAAACATTATTGAAGAGATAGAGCAATAAAAGAAAATGAATTAAAATGACAAAACATAACGATTGACATTGCATTTAAAATTTTGAACATCAAAATTGACTTGAAAGCAAGAAACTGAAAGAAAGTCCCACTAGTGAGAAGTGCAAGAGAAAAAACTGTTAGCATAAAATTTACAGTTACATTTAGTCATTTTTAAAACTGACTGTAAAATGGTGAAACTTTTTTATATATGAATATTTATTGGAGGAAAAATGTATGACAAAATGGAAGAAGATTTTGTGTGACACGTTTTGTTCTTTAGGATTTCATTGGACTGTGTTTGTTTATGTTGATGCGACTACACATGCATACAAACGAGGGATGCTGGGAATTTTAAATTTAAAAATTTTTTTTAATGTTTTTTGGGTATATATGCAATTTCATTTAGATTCTTTTTCTTTTTGTTTTGTTTCCATCCTGAATGGTGATACATAAGAATATGGACACAAATTTGCTGTGGATGAACTAGCATTTAAAGCACTTTCTAAACATTTTCATCTTAGTGAATTGTTTTCTCTTTTAATAGTATTTTTAATAGTATTTCAAAGTTGTGGTCAGTCTCATCACATTGAGCAACCAATGTGTTTAATGTATTGTTTTTTAAAATGTCCCTTTTGTGTTCATATAATCTCTTATTTAAAATTCTTGAGATTTCTCCAATATATTTTTTCTGGCAATCCTTATTGGTGATAGAGTAAATTCCTCCTTCAAGTTTTGGCTTGTTGGTATGTTTTTTATTGATTAAGTCTTTATTGTTTTAAATGTAGTTGTGACAAATTTTATGTTGAGTTTAGATAAATTCTTTTCCATTATAGTTCTGATAGAGTTGGTGGATAAAACAATATATTTTTTTGATTCGTTGGCTTTCTCAGGAGGAGACACTTTTCTATTTTGGAATATTTTATGAGCCTTTTGTTTTGCACTGAATATGAAATAGGGTATTTGAGGAGATTGAAAGTGTTTCACTGTATTTCTACTCTTCATTTAAA
Organism: Acanthosepion pharaonis; assembly: GCA_903632075.3. Classification (NCBI taxonomy): domain Eukaryota; kingdom Metazoa; phylum Mollusca; class Cephalopoda; order Sepiida; family Sepiidae; genus Acanthosepion; species Acanthosepion pharaonis. The sequence goes on along the minus strand of CAHIKZ030001663.1, from coordinate 213,366 downwards.
TAGTGAGGGCTGCAAATTTTGAATGCTCTTAAGTAGAATCCGGTAAGTTTTCTGGATTTTATTTTGAGGAGACATGGTGTAGTAGTGGATAGCAGCTCAGATTGAGGAATCGGAGAGCCAAGTTTGGATTCCAGTCAAATTCATTACATTCACTTGCATGCTAATCAGTTTGGGATAGGTAAGAATCCTCTTCTTCTCCACCCAGTTATGGGTAAATAGCAGAACAGACTGGGTTCTATAGCTTTGGATGGCAACTGGTCTACCACAAAGAGAAATGGCAACCTACTGTGGGAAAAAATCTGTCTCATCAGTCATATATCACACATGTCACATAACTGATTGACTGATGGGAACAGAAATTTATTTTTGGGAGATACTAAGTTTTAAGCTGAAGTTAACACAATATCTAGGCAAGGTAAAGTAGTGTTTTCTTTCATTACATATGTAAATTCTGTTGTATGTTTGACTTTTAGTTTATCTCCAAGATCAGATAAATTGATATCAAGAGCATAAATAGTTTCAAGAACCTCCAATACCCTAACTATTTCATATTCAATACAAAACAAAGGGCTCATAAAATATTCTAAAATTCACCAGAACTACTTAAAGACAAATACTTACATCACAAGAAGTTTTACAACATAGATAGTTGAAAATTGTCCATCTCAAGCTTGTGGACTCTTCTGGTAGCATATAAATATACATACAATCAAAATAAATATATAAGGACATATATATACTCTACTCGGCTCTCCTGTCAAATTTGACGTATGAGGGTCAAGCAGATCAGTTTCCAGGAAACCAACAACCCAACAACAGCACATGAGATTTGATTATAGTCATGAAGGTTTCATGCAGGACCATCCACACTTTTTGAGGGGCCGAATACAGAGACCTGGTGCACTACGTGCCACAGGGTCCCCAAAAGATCCTTCGCAGGTTTTGAATTCAGAGTTGTCCTTCTCCTAGACCAGTTGCCATCCAAGGCTATATAACCCAGTCTGTCCTGCTATTTACCCATAGCTGGAGTGAGAAGAAGAGGATTCACACCTTTCCTAAGGGTATTAGCATGTAAGTGAATGTAATGGATTCAACTAGAATTTGAACTCAGCTCTCCGATTCCTCAATCCAAGCCACTATCCATTACCCCACCTTGCCTCCTCTCTCTCTCTCTCTCTATATATATATATATATATATATATATATATATATATATATATATATATATATATATATATATATATATATATATATATATATATAAAAAATAAAAGTTACCAAACATTGCCTGATGAGAAAAAATGGAGAAAAAAAGAAAAGCACCAGAAACCTCCGAACAGGGCAAAAGAAATCGTTCGGTACCTTAAATCTCTGGTACCCCCCACCCCAGTGTGTAATAAGTTCACCCTGATGATCCCATGTGGTGAAACCTAGATAATACCTGGCTCATTAGTATTTATTTATTTTATATATTTTTATTTTACATATATATAAAAGCAATTACTGAAATTATATATATAGAATTTCAGAAATTGCTTGGACACACCACCACATGCCTGTGAAGATGCCTACCACTATAGGTCTTTGGTCAGAGCTCAATATGATCAACAGAGTTATGCAGCATATCTGTTAAGAACATGAATGTGATATGTACCTCCCATTGCAAAATTAGTTTAAATGTCATGAAACCTCATTATAAAAAAAACAAGAAACCAACGCTTAACAACATTACAAACATGGTCACAATGTACTTGCTGTATTTGGAAATTAAGAATGTATCTACTTTCAGAAACTTTTACAGAATAACAGTACTTACACACCATTTACAATAGGACAGCCAACATCCTTAATAGATTGGCCAAAAGTGCTCTGAATGAATATTCAGTTGGACAATTTCTACACACACTAAGTCCAGAAGAAGAAATATCTTGTTCGCATACAAGAAAAATGCAATAAAGAAGTCCCTTGTCAGTTATTTTTAATGAAACACACACACACACACACACACACATATATATATATATATTTTTTTTGTATGTCTTTTGTAGTTTTGACATTCAAGCAACACCAAATAACCCTGCCATTGTTAAATACATGTTGTGTTGCATAGATCAAAAGACATTTTTGACGATCCTGACCTTCAATTCTTGGTGTGTGGGCAGATTTATCCTGACACTTCTTCTTGGCTGATCTTCTGTGTCCTATTGGTTGGTACCCAAAGCCATTAAAGTTGCTACCATCGAACAATAAAGCTTTGATATGAATCCATTACTTGTCAGCTAATCAATTAACTCTGACTTCTGTCTATGTCTATGCTAGTATCTTTGCATTGATCTTTGTCAATAAAATCAGAGAGCCATTCTCTTTCCTGTTATTTAAAAACAGCGAATTGGCCAAAAGAAATCTTAGATTTCAAGTTTCCATCATAATGATTAGAGTGAATGATACATTGCATTCATGCATGTCTTTAGGAACATTATGACAGATGAAAAAAAAACAAAAAACGACAGATTCTAGAAATAGAATTTAGAATGCAAATATAATTAAAAACAATTAAAAGAGCATTTTTGCATAATAAATATAATGAAACATTGGAGAGTATCAAATGTACAAGTTATTCTCTTCACTCATCAGAACTCAAATGAGTTCCAGTGAATAAAGTGTGATAACTAGTTAGCTCATTTTTTTTAGTTTTTTCTTTTATATTAATCTACTGCAGTTGTTTTCACTTCATAACCCCTTTTAATTATGTCTGTTCTTTTTCCTATAAAATTTATTATTATTATTTTTATAATTTCATTATAAAAATGTACAGATTTTTGTTTGGGAGTTCACTATTTGCCCATAGTTGGGAACCTAACAGGTACTCCCACCCCAGGTCATGGCAGACCTGGGAACAACAGCAATTAAGAGGGGGGTTCAGGCTCCTGAAAACCTCCAATTTCATTTTATACTTCTAGTCAGTCAGTCTGTTATGTGCCATGCATAATACATACTTAGGCAATCAAGTATCTTTTGATACATGACTGACGAGGCATATATTTTCCCGCAGTAGTTTCCCATTTCTTTCTGCAGTAGACCAATTGCCATCCAAGACTATAAACCCAGTCTGTCCTGCTATTTACCCCATAACTGGGCAGAGAAGAGGAGAATTCATACCTTTCCTAAGGGTATTAGCATGTAAGTTAATATCATGGATTCGACTTGAATTTGAACTCAGCTCTCCAATTCCTCAATCTGAGTTACTATCCACCATGCCTCTAACAGGATCTTAAAATACTCTCTATATATTTTTTCATTTTTTCCTTTTATGTAATGTTCTACATATGATATATTAGGTTGGCCAGAAAGTCTTGACTAACTTAGGAAGTGGAAAGAAAACATCAAAATTTTTTTTGAGCAACACCAACATTTATTCTTCAAAATAAAATCCGTCATTCTCACTGATCTTCTGTCAGTGATCAGCCAGCATCCAAATCTGTCCCAGATACATGTCTGCTGGCTTTGACTCAAAAACTGTAAACAAGCTTCTTTTGCTTCATCAAAAATGGTGAAGCACTGGTCACGGAGAAAGTGTGCCATTGAGCAGAATAGGCCATAGTCACTTGGAGCAGCATCTGGACTGAATGGTGGATGTGGAAGAATTTCAACATCATCCATCTGTTTGAACTTCTCCTTAGTCAATCTGGCAGTGTGTGGCCTCGATTGACCAAAGTAGCATACTCCTTCTTAGCTACTGGCAATAAAGTTTAGCATTGATGATGTGACCATGTGCAACAAGCTTGAAATGCAGTACTCCTGGGAAATTCCACCAGACATTATTTATTGTTTTCTTTCTGCTTCCTAAGTGAGTCAGGACTTTCTGGCCAACTTAATATTTCAATAATCCCAGCTCTCCTAAAAAATTATTCAAATTTTGGTTGTCTTACATCTTAAAGCATTATAATTGACAGATGATGATCTTTTACTTCTGGGATTCTTTTTTAATCATTTCACCCCAAGTAAGGTGATAATGCCACAAAGGCGCAATAGGTGATTGGGGGTGGAAAAGATAAGAAGATATTAGTAAGGAGAAAGGACAATAAAAGAACAAGATTCAGGAATACAGAAGATCGCGATGACATTGCATTTAAATTTTTGAAGATTGTAGGTTGCAGGGAAGAAAGAAAGAGATTTCCACAGGTTAGAAATTTATTTAATTGATTGATTTGTTTTCTCAGATTTATCAACCCTTTGTAGGTTATCTAAAGTCAGAAAATATTTTTAGATTGTAAGAATTTTTTTGAGATAGTAATGGTTTACTGATACAAGTCTTACTAATTAACCCATAGTTGGGGAAAGAAAAGGTGGATTCATACCTTCCCCAAGGGTATTTGGGCCTAAGTGAATATAATGAACCCAATAAGAATTGGAACTCAGCCCTCCGTTTAACAATTTAGAGCCATTATTCATTACACCACCTATACATCCAAGCTTACAGAACCTGGTATTCCCAAGTGTTCACCCATCAATGTACTGATCAGGCTCAACATTGCTTAACTTTGGTGATCATATGAGAACTGTTTTTTCAATGTGTTGTGGCCATAAGCCTGAGAAATATGAGAAAAGAAACTATATTTTATAATTGCTCTACCAGTCTCCCAATATCCATGATTGCTGAAAGTGTCAGCTTGACAAATTTGGTAAAAGAATAATTTCATTGAATGTAATTCAAGACTCTACCAAACTGGTCTGAGTTTTGATCATACATTTTCTACTGATATGATGTAGATTGATTATATTGAATCAATTTCTCAGTCTACTACTAGGATAGTTGGTTCACTGTGACAATCTAGACAATTTGTCTCATTAGAATCAGTCTTACACATTTATAAATCTACCATTCATTCATGTTTTGAATATTGCTGCCATATTTGGTCTGGTGTTCTTGCTATATATCAGGAGATTCTTGACAAAATCCAAAGAAGCGAAAGAGAAAATCACCTACCTTGGAAAATAGTTTGTGCTTTGTGTGTGGTCTGCAAAATGAGAATTAAAAAAAAGATAGCAAAAACCTGCTCCTTTAAGTATCAGAGAAACTATGCTAATGTTCTTTCATCCTTGAATGGCACCGACAATCAAAAAAATTGCTCAGTGAATAAAGGCCCTTGTTTTTTTGTTTTTTTTTGCTTACCAAGGAGAAGGTTTTTTGAGTTTTGTGGGTGAAAGTGTGGTTCTGTTGTTGCAAAGTGAACGTTGGATTTCTGACCCCGATTTCATTACTACATTGCCTGCTGGAGTTTTATGACAGATTTTCGATTGAACTTTGTGACTAGTGTCGCAGACAAGAGAAATAGAAGAAACCGATTGCAGGCATTAATTGCTACAATAAGTTTAAAACTGTTTTTGTTTTTTTTGCTACAGTTCTGTTATAAGTTCTAACTTGGCATTTCAGTTTCACTTACTTCCTCACTCTCATGGCATGTGGCTCCTATTTGTCATTTTTCTATAAATATTTTAATGGCAATTGTTTTAATGAACTTTCTTCCATTGCACCTTGATTGCATGAATTTAAGCATACTATTAAATTAACAACTAGGTCTCATCATTCTATAGTTTAACTAGCTAGATGTAACCATAAGTTTGATTCTAATAGTTTATTCTCTTGCACTTCTCACCTTGGGAACTCTCTTTCACTTTCTTGCTATCCTGCCACCTGCAATTTTCAAAAATTTAAATGCAATGCCAATTGCCATCTTCTGTTTTCCTGAGTCATGTTCTTTTATAGTTCTCTCTCCTTACTAAACTCTTTTCATTCTGTTTCAATCTTAGTAACCCCTTGTGTCAATTTTCAAAAATTTAAATACAATGCCAATTGCCATCTTCTGTTTTCCTGAGTCATGTCATGTTCTCTCTCCTTATAAACTCTTTTCATTCTGTTTCAATCTTAGTAACCCCTTGTGTCAATTTTCAAAAATTTAAATACAATGCCAAATCTCAAAATTTTCATTCTGTTTCTCTCCTTAAAACTCTTTTCATTCTGTTTCAATCTTAGTAACCCCTTGTGTCAATTTTCAAAAATTTAAATACAATGCCAATTGCCATCTTCTGTTTTCCTGAGTCATGTTCTTTTATAGTTCTCTCTCCTTACTAAACTCTTTTCATTCTGTTTCAATCTTAGTAACCCTTTGTGTCAATTTTCAAAAATTTAAATACAATGCCAATTGCCATCTTCTGTTTTCCTGAGTCATGTTCTTTTATAGTTCTCTCTTCTTACTAAAGTCTTTTAATTCTGTTTCAATCTTAGTAACCCCCTATATCTTAGTGACATTATCGCTTTACTTGGGGGTGAAATGATTAAAAATAAAAATGACCCAAACTAAATGTTTGAGATTTGAATCCCATGGATATAAAACTGTGATAGTGATAGATTTTCTTTGTCTAAATTTTGCTACAAGACTGAAAAATATGTGGAACCAAGTTTGCAGCAGGTGATAAGTCAAGAAATTGATGTTTACCTGAGCCTTCCTCTCCCAGATTACTTTGCATGCCTCTGGTTGCACATATGAAAAGTATAGTACCTGGTTGACGTATTCACATCTATTTTCTCTTTCTCTCCCTGTCCCTAACTTCCTTCAAGAAAGGATGCTAACTACATCCTACCTAAAATAAAGTGAGACAAAAGAAATCTGTGGAAAATTGTCTAGTGTTGATTGAGTCTGTTGGTGCAGCATTTGGGTCCCAACTGAGAAATTGCTCATAGATCAGCACAATTCAAACACAAAATAGAATGCAACACCATGTACCAATTAGATATCCAATGGAATGATCTAGTTAGCAAATGCAGCCTGTCATAGTAAAGGGTTTGTTAGAGCTGATGTCCAATATTTGAAGAACACTGGTCATCCCACATAGAATGTTGGCAAAGATAGGTTTTTATTGATTCCAGTTTCTGTTTCACATCAGTCTGTCAATGGCATCTGAATCTGTTGAGGACAAATAAAAATGGCTGTTTCAGCAGCCATAATAGTCCACTTTTTTCACCAGAACCTTATTGTATTTTTGTGTGAACATGGCCATGCATTTGCTGTAAATTCTGTTTAAATTTTCTGTTTCAAAACATAAAACAAATTATGTAAATTTTTATTTTTATTCAATACTCAACAGGAACCAGATAAAGAATCATCCTTGGTATGATGATAAACTACATTCAATAGAAATGCCACTGATCGGGAAATTGGAGGTTTTCAGGAGCCTGAAACCCCTTCTTAATTGCTTTTGTTCCTAGGTCCACCATGACCTGGGGTGGTATTATTTGTTAGGGTCCCAACTATGGGAAAATAGTGAACTCTCAAACAAAAATCAGTACATTTTTATAATGAAATGAGAACAATACATTTTTATAGCAAAATGACAATGTAATGCTAAAAAATATAAAAATTCATTTTTTTAGTAAGATTACCTACAGTATATTTTATGATCTCCAAACTATATATCTAAAAAAAAAAAATTCCTTTACTTGGAAAGTATAAAATTATTATAAGAAATTTAGTACATATTAAACGCAAGTAAGTTTCTTTTCAGAATTTGTAGTCCAAAGTTAAGAATGCATGTTATACACAAATATTTATGATACCTAAAAGTAAATAATAGAACCAGATATTGAAATGTTATATTACAACGAGGCAAATTCTATAATCATGATTTCTATATCAGCAAAAGAATAAGGATGAGAATTTATGATGTTGAAAGTCAAATATTGGAATATAAAAGGGTGTTTCATTAAGAGGGATCAAAGTCAGCAGTAAATAAATCAATGTTATTGGTGAAAACTTATTTCTTTATTGAATCATATTATTTAAGTAATGGCGATTATGTTTGAAAAATAATATTGCCCAAATGTCGGCCAAATCTGAAAGGAAAGAAAAAAAATCATTAGACGCTTAAATTTAATTCACATTTAAAATCAACCCAAATTATTGGAAGACCCTTTATATTTTTTATTGTTGCATTTTTGTACAAACATAGCCATGCATTTACTGTAAATCCTGTGTAAATTTTCTGTTTCAAAAGTTAATGTAAATTATATAAATTTTTATTTTTAGTTGTTATAAACAGGATAGTTGTTATAAACAGGATATATGAATTGAATATAAAATTGAACAAGTATTAAACTTAGTTGCTATATAAGTTTTACAAGTCAGTGTGTATTACACAAGATTTTTTTCAGAATTTCACATTGTAAAGATAGAGTTGAATATTATGCACACATAATTACAGTAACTGTTGTAACCTAGGGAAAGTTACAGAATTGAATAATTGCATGAAGGTTGGTAATGAACAATAATACTTAGGTCAAGAACACCACATATAAGATTCAACAGAAGTAGTCAACTGCTAGAAGTGAGTCGAGTGACTTCCACAATGAATCTCCAACTACAGACCAACATACAGTATTTACTACTTTATTTATGTGAACCAGGACATACTTATTATTGTCTTTAGGTATCCTACAACACTATTTTAAATGATAACAAGAACAAAAATGAGGTAAATCTGAATTTATAGATAGAATATAAAGTCTGAATATATAAAATTATCTAATAGGATTATATATAGTATATATGATCATATATAAGATAAGATTATAGATAATATATATCAGATTATATATAGTATATAATATATATTTGGTTGAGCCACATTTATGACTCTATCATGCCAAACATCACATTAATGAATGAAGATCAAGAAAGTCATCAGGGTGACATTCTGTGTTATAATATAGCAGATTGCTAGGTGACCAACCCATCTTGCTTCATGACTTGGTATCCAGAGCGATACATCACTTGCATGTTCTTGTTTTGCTCACCAGCAGTCTCCTGCAAAATTCATTCTTCATTTGCATAAGACTGTACAAATATCAGGGATGGTTACATAGAGGTGTAATTTTGTTGGATGCTGTCTCCAAGAGATGTTAAATATAGCTCTCAATATCTGAGTGAAAAGTTCCCATCAAGCTTATACTCTAGGTTTTAGTTAATGTCCAAGCAGTGGTGCCATACATTAACACTGCCTCTACAGTGGCTTGACAGATTCTCCCCTTGAGGTAGTCTGATAGATCAGATTTCTAAATTACATACATTTTATTCGAGTTGGCCCTGGATTTAGCAATTCAAATTTTTGCATCTTTTTCAGCAGAATTTATTTCACTTCCTAGTTATGTAAAAGGTTCAACAGATTTTATTAAACCTTGCTAGTTGAAGCCTATGAATTCAGTTTTAGAGGCATTGAGATAGAGTCCAACATTATTGGCAGCATTTTCTAGATGATGTAGAAGAAATATATAAGATTATCTTCTATAAGATATAAAGTCTCAAGATATATATGATAGTCTAATAAGATTATATATATATATATATATATATATATATATATATTCATTTGTATGGATATGAGTTTGTGGCCCTGGGGTTCATTCTTTTGCAATCATCAAACAAATCATCAGAATTTGTCTGAAAAGTGGGAAACCCAGGGTTGCAAACTCATATCCATACAAATGAATATGTTAGCTCTATCACTGATACTGAGCACTTTCAAATAAGTACCATGCATATATATATATATATAAGTGAACATTGAAGTCAACAGAGACAACAGGCTGTTTCATACTAGACACAATCGTCAGGCCATGGCAATCGGTGGCCTGACAATTCTTGTCGCCTCTAAGTGTTGACTTCAATGTTCACTTTTATATTTACACACGCTCTATCTCTGATATTAAGCACTTTATCCCATAAATATAGCACATTAAGAGTATTTTTTTTTCATATATATATATATATATATAAAATTATCTAATAAGATTATATATAGTATATAATATATATAAAAATATACTAGATTATCTTATATAAAATATAAGGTCTTAATATATAAGAATATCTAATGAGATTATATGTCTGAATATATTGTCTGAATATTAATAATGATAATTCCTCATCACAAACTATTTTTAAATGGTTTGTGAATTTATCAAATTAATGTTTGTTTTTTTTTTCCATCATTAGTCTCATGATTGTGTGTGGTCATAAGGTTGCTATGTAGTTGAGCCCCTGACCAGTTCCCTTCTCATATCTGGGTTGAAAGCCAGAGAGGTATTCATTCATGTCATGGCCTGTCTTGGGTAAGTAGACCTAGCAGAGCCCATCCCTCTCCAGGTCAAACCAAAGCCAATGTCCTCTAACTTTTACAAAATACCTGTGGAATCCAATTGCACTGATGAAGAGACACTCAAATTTTTACTGATATGTAACAGAATTGAAGAATCATCTCTTTGTCTTGGATGTTTAAAAATGGCAGACAGAACAAATCTTCTTATGTAGGCATCAGTAGAATAATCCTGAGATTTTCTTGGATTTCATCAACATTAATCTGGGATAAAAATGGCAATCAGTTAGAAATTCAGAAATAACAAACATTTTATCATTTTTTTTTTGGTTTTTGTCTTTTCTACTTTAATTACTCTTTAAAAATGCCATGTTCCTCCCAGATATAGGCTATCATGACTCTTCACAGCTATCTTTTCTTTATTATCTTGCTGTCATGATCATGATGTCTCAGCTGTTGTATTCTCTGGCCTTCTTCAGCCTAGCAGATTAAATTGTTTTATTGGTATCTAATTGTGTAAAGGAGATGCTGACAAAAAGAATCTGAGAATGTGATGAGAGGAATGAGTATGAGTGAGAGTGATATGATGAATGAGTACGAGTGAGAGTGATGAGATGAATGAGTGTGAGCGAGACAGTGATGAGAAGAGTGAGTGTAAGTGAGAATGATGAGAGATCTGAAGGTCAGTAAGAATGTGAGTGAGTGAGAGACTGATGAGAGGAATGAGTGTGAGTGAGACTGATGAGAGGAATGAGTGTGAGTGAGAATGTGATGAGAGGTGTGAGTATGAATAAGACAGTGGTGAGAGAAATGATTGTGAATGAGAATGTGATGATAGGAATGAATGTGAGAGAGTGATGAGAGGAATGAGTATGAGTGAGAACGTTATCAGAGGAGTGAGTGTAAGAATGTGATGAGAGAAAAGAGTGAGTTAAACAGAAGAATGAGTGAGAGAATGATGATAGGAATGAGTGTGAGAGAAAATGTGATGAGAGGAGTGAGTGTGAGGAAGAATGTGATGAGAGGAATGAGTGTGAGTGAGAATGTGAGGAGTGGTGTGAGTGTGGGTAAGAACAAGAGTGTGTGAGAGATTGGTGAGAAAATGATGAAAGGTGTGAGTAAGAATGTGATGAGAGGTGTGAGTGTGAGTGAGAGTGTGATGAGAGGAATGAGTGTGAGTGAGAATGTGAGGAGTGGTGTGAGTGTGGGTAAGAACAAGAGTGTGTGAGAAAATGATGAAAGGTGTGAGTAAGAATGTGATGAGAGGAATGAGTGTGAGTGAGAATGTGATGAGGAATGAGTGTGAGTGAGAGTGTGATGAGAGGAATGAGTGTGAGTGAGAAAGTTAAGAAAGGAATGGGTGTAACTGATTGAGTAACAAGAAGTATGATGAACAGAAGTGCAGATGAGCAGATGGCAATAGTGAAGATTGTGAAGAAGCAAGTGAAAAAGGAATGAATATCAAAAGAGGGACTAGTGAAATGTGTTTGGTGATGTGTGTCAGAAAGAATGGATGTGACTAATGGAAGGATCTTGAAGGGAGAGAGTGTAACGGAAGAAATGAATATAACCCAAGGAGTTGGACGGCAGAGGAAGAATTGATAAATGCAAGAATATGAAAGAGTAAACAGGAGAAGGAGGCAAATGATGCTACCACCAAGCAATAGCAGCAATTGTCCGGGTGAAAATGTTCGTACATAAAATCTATTTGATTGGTAGTCAGTCTGTCAACAAACAACTGTACCTGAATAATAAAAATAGGAGAAAAGAAAAAAAAAAGAGATTAAAGAGAATATCTACATTAATGTAAAAAAAAAGTAAATAAAAAAATAGTGGGAGGATATAAAGATAAGCATAAAGAAAATGTCTATGGTTGGGTTTCTCTTCTTCCTGCGCAAGTTCTCTTCTGGGTTAAGACAGCTAAAACAGCTTAAGCAATCTATCAAAATGACTACTAATACATATGCGTAAACAACGTTACCAAGAGAAAAACCATAAATGCCTCATTGATAAACATCAAGTGAGCTCATTCAAGACTCACTACTTTACCTTGCTTACTACCTTGAACCTTACTCACTATGCTTATCATTTCGGTATTTCTCAACTTATATCCATCTCTTACCATGTTGCTTCATTATCTTGAGCACTGATTAGACTTTGTGTTTTAAACATGTAAACAGTTCATTAAATGTATGTTTGTTCTGCAAGGATTGACTGATTCATTTTCTGCAGCTTATCAACCCTTTTATAGGTTATTTAAAGCCAGAAAATATTTTTAAATTATAAGAACTTTTTTCGAGATAATAATGATTTAGTGATACAAGTCTTACTAATTAACCCATAGCTGGCTAAGAAGAGGTGGATTCATGCCTTTCCCAAGGGTATTTGTACGTAGGTGAATATATAACAAACCCAACAGGAATTGAAACTCAGCTCTCCAATTAATAATTTCCAGCTGTTTTCATTACACCACCTACACATCCAAGCTTACAGTACTTGGTATTCTCAAAGGGTCACCAATCTATGTACTGACCAAGATCAATGTTTCTTAACATCTGTGATCGTACAGGAACTATGCTCTGTGAGGGGATTAAATGGCTTAAGACACTTCCTCTTTCATAACAAAATTGTGGGATGAAGTATAAAAAAAAATAAGGGATAAATATTTGGATTAAAAAGGAACTCTGGTCAGGCGTGTTTAATAAAGAAAGGTTGCAAAAAATTTCTGTAAAAGTTTTGATTTGAAAATCCAAGTTTGTGGCAAAGAATAAAATAGTTTAAAAAAAGCAAGTAATTTTGTTTTCCAGGAAATGAAGGAACTCCCAAGAAAGACAGAATCTCCAAAGAAAATGATATTCTATTTCTTTCTACATTGTTATCTACAATTAGCTTCAGTTATAAGTAATTACTATTTGGGGAACTAATTAGAATGATAAATGTTTCATCCTAACTACTGTTGAGATGTGGCAGTTCATAAATATAAAATCCACTAATATACCAATTGTAATCACAAATGTATCAGTGTAACTACTAATTAGATGTGGATGTTAATATATATAGAGTACACTAATGTACCAAATGTAATGATGAATGTATCATTCTAACTACAAATCAGACATGGCAGTTAATAAATATGGAGTGTACCAATATACCAGTTATAATGGCAAATATATGACACTAAATACTAATCAGACATGGTAGTTAATAAATATGGAGTGTACCAATATACCAATTATAATGGCAAATATATCACACTAAATACTAATCAGACATGGTAGTTAATAAATATGGAGTACACTAATGTACCAATTGTAATGCTGGATGTATCATTCTGATAACAAATCACACATGGCAGTTAATAAATATGGAATAGACTAATATACAAATTGTAATGACTAATGTATCATCCTAACTAATAATCGGATGTAGCAGTTAATAATATGGAGTACACTAGTATACCAATTGTAATCACTGTTGTGGCCTGGTTAGGGCCAGAATTAATGATACAAGAGAGGAATTGAGTTAAACAAATATATTAACAGAAAACTGTAATACAGATGTATACAAATGAGAGTGTTACAGCAAGAATATTTGGTCCGACTGTCAGAACTGACTGCTGGAAACTTCCTTCCTCCAAAAGGCAGTACCTGCTCCTATTTATAGCTGGGAGAGTCCATGTGTGCATGGGTAAATTACCATAACAATAATGAACTAACTACTAATCAGATGTGCAGTTTATAAATGTGGAATACAGTAATATACCAATTGTAATGATGAAGGTATCATCCTAACTAATAATCGGATGCAGCAATTAATAAATATGGAGTACACTAATATACCAATTGTAATGACTAATATATCATCCTAACTATTAATCAGATGTGGTAGTCATAAATCCAGAGTACACTAATATACTAATTGTTATAACCACTGTAACAGTCTAACTACAAATTATACATGACAGTTAAGAATAAATTTATCTTTTCCATGCATCATATTCACCTGACTTTACACCAACTGTTTATTACCTTTTTATCATTGCACAATGTTAGGAGGGGAAAACTTTCTCTAAAGAAAACCAGATCCAATTAAAATTTTACTTAAAATGTATCAAAGAGCTTACTTACTTACATGGACTTCTTGGGGCATTCACTTGTCAGTTGAGCTGTCTGTGGCAAATTCATTTGCTGCATCCTGAATGTATGCCAAACAAGCATCGCGAACATGCTATTCCTTTGAAAATGCAAATTCATAGTATGAGTTTTCTGTGCATATTTATATACACAAGCAGTCCCCAGATGCATATATATATATATATATATATATATATATATATATATATATATATATATATATATATATACTTTAGGATAGTGCAATCTGGGTGTTTCCTGCCTGACAGTGCTAAACCTGTCAGGCTGTTTTGAATTCAGAGTTTTCTTCTCCTAGAGTGATTGCCACCCAAGTTAAGTCTGTCATGCTATTTTAACCATAGCTGGTGGGGGGGGGAGAAGAGATGGTTTCATACCTTTTCCAAGGTTATTAGTATGTAATTGAATGTAATAAACTCATCCAGAGTTTGAACTTGGCTTTCTCAATCCGAGCTGCTAACCTTTATTCCACTGTACCTTCTGATAAGTGGCAATAAGTCATTACAAACAGTGGTGAATATATAATTACATAAAATATAATTTGATAAGTTGATAAACAAAAAAAGGAAATTATTTGTGACTCAACCTAGTATAATAAGATGTGCAGGTAGTGAATGGTTATCAACATGGGAAAAAGAATTAGTGAACTGATTTCAATTTTTAGCCTTATCTTTTGAATTGAATTTCAAACTAATGCCAATGGGAAAGGCATGCATCCACCTCTTGTTCCACTAGTGATAAATTAAATATAAGGGTAAACTAGGCTCTCTAGCCTTGTATGAGAACCAGTCTAAAAAAAGGACAACTCTAAATTCCAAACTGTGGAGAAAGCAACAAGAAATCACGGCAATTCACAGGTAATCAAGAAAAGGAGTGTGTAGATAGCCATGACAACTATATTCTAAAGGAGCATTGAATTTTTATATTATCTACTATAAATATGGGATGAGTAACTATCATCCCTTGTGTTATTATATGTCTTTTGTATTCAGACCAGCATACTTATCCTCGAATTGTTTACAACATGTGTAGTATATTATTCATGCCAGTAAATACCTGAAATCTGAATTGAATTTAATGTCCATCAGGAACCTTAATCTAACAAGAGTTGATCTATGGTGACCCCAACATGTATTGGGTTGTGTATGTCTGTAGTATGTGATTCATGCTAGTAAATATCAGATATCTGAATTGAATTTAATAGCCATCAGGAACATTGATCTAAGAAGAGTTGACTGTCCTGGGTAAGATGATAAACTACATCCAACAGCAAGGCCTCTGATCAGGAGGTTTTGAGGAGCGTGGAACCACCTCTTAATTGCTGGTGATTCCATGTCCACCCTGATCTGGGGTGGTAGCATCTGTTAGGGTCCCAGCTATGGGCAAAGAGTTATCCCCCCCCCACATTGGGGTTAAAACACTATGGAAGTGTAAAAATAGGTTTTAATACGAGCAATACATTTATGTAAAAATATTACCAGCAATGAATTTTTGAAGAAATAAATTATTACCAGCAATACATTTTGGAAGAAAAAATATTACCAGCAATACATTTTTTGAAAAAAATAAAACCAGCAATAAAAATCTTGTTGTCATTAAATAACCCATTGAGGTTGATATACTATAAAACAAACCAAAAAAACTAAGAAAAGTTGATATGTGGTAATCCATAAAGTAAGACTTAGGTACTCCAGGGTTTGACTTAGAAGGTAACCTCAATGCTACTAAAAGCAGAAAGGGGCCTCAAATGTTGTTGGCGAGTTCACCAGCATAAACAAAGGCATGAACCTAACTGAACTTAGGTTATACATACACAAGTCAATCAGATCATAGGAAGTTATATAAGTGCCTGACCCTACAAGAGAAGAAACAGAATCCCTCACCTCCTTGTAAGAAGATCAAATACTTAAAGGAAGACTTGAAACCACATACACTTGATTTGGCCAGTGTTAATTTGATGGAGTTCAGAAGTGAAGAAAGAAGTCTATTATATATGCAAAATTTAACTTTATATTTTACAGCTTTCCTTAGGTGTACTATCTGTATGTAAGATGCTTCTATGATTAAGCTGGACTACTTTTGACTTCTGCTTCGATGTAGGCATGGGATTCTGTGTCAACAACAATTGTGCTAACTTGCACCTTTTATATATATATATATATATATATATATATATATATATATATGTCATTCACAGACAGTACTGCTTTGCTGTATCACAGCTCCTCAGTGCGACTAGACAACCGAATGCCTGAAGCGCAGATCTAAATCCAACTAATTTGGTGTCAGTCAGAGCTTCTACCACTGAGCCATCTACACTCGGCAGTACAAGTCAGCCAAATCTAACATATTGTTTTTACAAATGTAAACAAATGCTAAGCAGCCATAGTGCTCCATTCATTTTACTGAAGAGCTTCACATAATCAAATAAATAAATATAAATAAATGTACATGCAAGTGTTCACATACAAATATATATATATATATATATATATATATATATATATATATATATATATATATATATCCTTTGGTCTAAGTAAAATAATGCTCAATGCAAAATAACAGTGCTATATATTTCATTTAAATTCTTTCTTATTTCCATCACCTTCACTATTTGATATCCCACATTGTAATAATAGAAAATCTGCCAGGAATGGTGAAATGTTGCAAGAGCAAGGGCACAAATTTAATGTGGAGGATATTGTGCTCAAGGCACTCTCTAAACATTTTTGTCTTAGTTAATTGTTTTCTCCTTTGATCAGAGTAACATATTTTTTATGTCAAAATTGTGGTCAGTCTCATTATGCTGAGCAACTAATTCATTTAATGTATTCATTTGTAAAATGTTCCTTTTGTGTTCATATAATTTTTTATTTAGAATTTCTCAAGGTTTCTTCTATGTATTTTTCATGACTATTATTACAAGCAATAGAGTAAATTCCTCCTTTAAGTTTTACCTTATTTATTTATTGTTTGGTATTAACTAAATCTTTTATTGTTTTAGATGTAGTAGTAACCAATTTTATGTTGAGTTTAGATAAGTTCTTTTCAATTGTAGTTCTGATAAATTTACTTGGTAGGACAATATATTTTTTTAATTCATTGGTTTTGTCAGGAGGGGCCGTTTTTCTATTTTAAAATATGAGCCTTTTATTTTGAATTGAATATGAGATAATTAGAGTACCAAATAAGTGTTTTTGATGTATTTCTCTTCATGTAAATACTAAGAGCTACAAATTCTGAGTGTTCTTGAGTAGAATTTGATGATTATACTGGATTTTATTTTGTTGTTATGATGGAAATAGAAATTTATTAAATCATTTTTTTCTTGGTTGAGTTCTGATGTAAACCAAATGTTTTAAGCTATAGTTAATGCAGTAAAGCATAATATCTAAGAAAGGTAAAGAATTGTATTCTTCCATTATTTTGTATGTAAATTGTATTGTATGTTTGACGTTGTTTAGTTTATCTACAATGTCAGATAAATAAGTATCACAATTATATATTAATAGAGAATCATCAATATATTGGAAGTCTGGATAAAATATTTTGGAAGGGACCAGATTTGAGAAATTCTAAGAAAATATATCCATCACTTTGTTAAGAGATGATCCCATTGTTAATCCAAATTTTTGTTTGTAAAAATCATTATTAATTGTGAAATAGCATTGATTGTTAATGAGACAGCAAACTTTTTATTATTTTAGCTATTGGTAGGGAGATGTTTACCTTTGTTTGTGTTAGATACTTTTTTAAGAGATTTAGGCATTTTTCATTTGGCAATTCTAAACAATTTCTTTATAGATGAAGGAGAGTTAAGATTCTACTGATGAATCTTAAGTATAACATGGACAGAACATGTGAAGAATGAGGAAGTTTTAAAAATACTGACTACAAAGAAATTTATTATTGCAATCAGAAAGAGATAGCTGAAATTTCTGGGACACATCATGAGGAAAGAGGGCTTGGTGAATTTAACACTCAGAGTATATACAGAAGGAAAGAGAGGTATGGGAAAGCAGCAAGTAAATTTTAATGAGTTTGTGTAAATGGATGGCAGAATATGGGCAAAGAGAGACAGTAAAGATTTGTAAGTTATGCAATAAAAGAATTTGTGGAGAGTCGTGATCACTTTTGAAGGGTACATAAAAGAAGTAGTAGTTATTGGTACAATACCATAAATTGTGGCATACAAATGGAATTTTCAAACATGAAAAAATATTCCCCCCAATCTGTCCTGTGAGATTTTCCAACCCTTATTTCCTATTTTTTAGAAATTCTTCCTGATGTTAAGTATAAGTTTTCATTTTCTTTAAAACCTTGTTCAGTCTATGGTATCCTCAGCATCCTTCTGTAGAACCCTATTTTTGTTGCTTCAAGTCTCTTCTTCATCTTTGAAGTGATTGTCCAACATTCATTGCCATATAGAAGGACAGGTATTACATAACAGTTAAGTACTCTTTTCTTTGTTTGTGACAAAGCTTTTCTGTCTCTTAATACTCTGCTTAGATTTTGGAATGCACCTTTGCCTGTCCCAATAGGCTTTTGGATTTCAGTGTTGCACTTTCTGTTCTCTGTTAAAACACTTACTAAATATTTAAGTCTTTTTACTTGTTTCATTTTGGTATCTCTGATTTGTAATTTGCATTTTTGGGCTCATTCTTTTATGTTCAGGGGTCAACCTATACACTAGCTATAGGACTAGCTGAGAATTTTGAGCTAAAAATCTTGAGGTCGACTTGTACGCCACAGTTTATGGTAGGTATAAGCAACTAAAATTTGAACTTAGTCTGCAATTATGTTTTTTTTTTTATTGTTGGTAACTGTTATACAGCTTTGAATGTTTCTATGTTTGATCTTAAACAGTGTATTATGGAAAACGAAAAGAAATAAACAAGAAGAAATTATTGTATCACAAATTAATGTTTCTTATCAAAATTTAGAAACAAAAAAAATTTTTCAGACAAATTTATTTACAGATTTCTATTGTAGTAAAGCTAGAAATCTATCACTGACTGAGAGTATCTTTAGAAAAAGTATATTTGTTTCTTTGAGAGACAAAAAAAGAACAAAAAACAAAACAGAAATACGAGGAGAAAAAATGTCAAAAAACGCAGCTGTAGACGTAGACAGAATGATGAGATAAAAATACTTATTTTCAAAATGTTATATTTGAAGTTTTTTCCTTTTTTTGTTTTTGTTTTTCATTTAGAATTTTTATTTATTCAATTCTGTTTTGTTTTTCTCTTAAAATTCATGAACTTTACCAGGAAATATGTTACGGGTTCCTTTAAGTCTCAAGCAACCTTGGTAGAGGTTCTTTTTGACTAGATTTTAATATATAGTTCCATGATTTTACCAACAGCCTGAGTACCTTGTTGATTGGCATCAGGAATGCACATCTCTATACAGAGGGGTATACACACCCCAAATAAACCACCTGTTTGACTCTCATGCAAACTAAACAGATATCTACCTTTTTGAATCTAGTATAAACCATACATGTCTCTACCTTTTTAACTTTTGTGCAAACTAAACTTGAGTATACCTTTTTGAATTTCATGCAAACCAAATCTATGTCTAAATTTTTGAATTTTGTATAAACTAAACTTGTGTATAACTTTTTGACTCTCATGTAGTAGTAGTGGTACTTGTAACAATTAGCCCTTTCCCTATAAGGAAACCTTTGGCCTTGATTGACTGAGCAATCAGTAATGCTTTTGGTTGAAATTTATAAAATCTTTCTCTTAAAAAACTTTTTCAGGAAAATAAGGTTTCTCAAATCCAGTAGCTGTTATCACTCTTTCCATTAGTGATGGGAGTTTCCTATTGTACAAACTAAACTAGTGTGTACCGTTTTTACTCTCATGCAAGACAATTCTCTGCCTACTGTTTTTACTCCCATGCAAAATCAAATCTCTGTGTAGCTTTTTCAATCTAATGCAAAGTATACCTGTGTTGAATGTAAGTAATTTGACTTTCATGCAAAACCAAACCTATGCTACCTTTCTATTTATTAAAAAAGACAAAATTTGGTATTACATTATCTTCAAAGAATGTTTCAGAAAATAGCTGATAAATAATTTCATTTTCTTTCCTATCCATATTAAGAATAATATGATTGAATGATAAGGAAATTGATAGTTTATGATCTGTTAACTGGAAAATTTTTTCATAAGTTCTTAGTGATTTTTCTATGAAATTTCTCATTCATTTTTCTATGTAATTTCTCATTCATTTTTCTATGAAATTTCTCATTCATTTTTCTATGTAATTTCTTATGCATTTTTTATGTAATTTCTCATTCATTTTTTATGTAATTTCTCATTTATTTTTTATGTAATTTCTTATTCATTTTTCTCCATAATTTTTCCACTTTTCTACACAATTTCTCTATAATTTTTGTTCATAACTGCTTTCATTTTTCTATGTAATTTATCATGCATTTTTCTACATAATTTTTCTATAATTTTTGTTTATAATTGCTGTCATTTTTCTATGTAATTTCTCATTCATTTTTTTACATAAATTTTCCATTTTTCTACACAATCTTTCCTTTATTTTTCTGTGTAATTTCTCTATCATTTTTGTTCATAATCACTCTCATTTTGTATGTAATGTTGCATTCATTGTTCTATGTGATTTCTCATTCATTTTTCTACATAATTTCTCATTCATTTTTCTATATAATTTTTCCACTTTTCTACACAATTTCTCTATAATTTTTGTTCATAACTGCTTTCATTTTTCTATGTAATTTATCATGCATTTTTCTACATAATTTTCTATAATTTTTGTTTATAATTGCTGTCATTTTTCTATGTAATTTCTCATTCATTTTTCTATGTAATTTCTCATTCATTTTTTTACATAAATTTTCCATTTTTGTACACAATTTTTCCTTTATTTTTCCGTGTAATTTCTCTATCATTTTTGTTCATAATCACTCTCATTTTGTATGTAATGTTGCATTCATTGTTCTATGTGATTTCTCATTCATTTTTTACATAATTTCTCATTCATTTTTTATATAATTTTTCCACTTTTCATTTTCTCTATAATTTTTTTTCTTCATTTCTCTTTAATTTTTTTTCATAATTTATTTCATTTTCTACATAATTTTCTATAATTTTTGTTTATAATTTTCTATCATTTTTTTATATAATTTCTCATCATTTTTCTATGTAATTTCTCATTCATTTTTTTTTTTTAAATTTTCCATTTTTTAATACACAATTTTCCTTTATTTTTTTCTGTGTAATTTCTCTATCATTTTTGTTCATAATCACTCTCATTTTGTATGTAATGTTGCATTCATTGTTCTATGTGATTTCTCATTCATTTTTTACATAATTTCTCATTCATTTTTTTATATAATTTCTCATTCATTTTTCTATAAATTTTTCCAATTTTTTGTTCATAATTTCTATTTTTTTTTGTTCATTATCTTTCATTTTTCTATATAATTTATCATAATTTTTTCTACATAATCTTTCTATCATTTTTGTTTATAATTGCTGTCATTTTTCTATGTAATTTCTCATTCATTTTTTTACATAAATTTTCCATTTTTCTACACAATCTTTCCTTTATTTTTCTGTGTAATTTCTCTATCATTTTTGTTCATAATCACTCTCATTTTGTATGTAATGTTGCATTCATTGTTCTATGTGATTTCTCATTCATTTTTCTACATAATTTCTCATTCATTTTTCTATATAATTTTTCCACTTTTCTACACAATTTCTCTATAATTTTTGTTCATAACTGCTTTCATTTTTCTATGTAATTTATCATGCATTTTTCTACATAATTTTCTATAATTTTTGTTTATAATTGCTGTCATTTTTCTATGTAATTTCTCATTTATTTTTCTATGTAATTTCTCATTCATTTTTTTACATAAATTTTCCATTTTTGTACACAATTTTTCCTTTATTTTTCCGTGTAATTTCTCTATCATTTTTGTTCATAATCACTCTCATTTTGTATGTAATGTTGCATTCATTGTTCTATGTGATTTCTCATTCATTTTTTTACATAATTTCTCATTCATTTTTTATGTAATTTCTCATTCATTTTTCTATATAATTTTTCCACTTTTCTACACAATTTCTCTATAATTTTTGTTCATAACTGCTTTCATTTTTCTATGTAATTTATCATGCATTTTTCTACATAATCTTTCCATTTTTCTACATAATTTCTCTATCATTTTTGTTCATAATTGCTGTCATTTTTCTATGTAATTTCTCATTCATTTTTTTACATAAATTTTCCATTTTTCTACACAATTTTTCCTTTATTTTTCTGCATAATTTCTCTATCATTTTTGTTCATAATCACTCTCATTTTGTATGTAATGTTGCATTCATTTTTCTATGTGATTTCTCATTCATTTTTCTACACAATTTCTCCCACATTATTCTACATAATTTCTTTATCACTTTTCTACACAATTTGTCAATCATTTTTCTTCATCATTTCTCCATAGTTTTCCACATGATTTCTTTATCATTTACCTATGTAATCTCTCTATCATTTATCTCTATCACTTTCTTTCATCATTTCTCTAAGATCTCTCTATCATTTTTCTCTATCATTTCCCTCCATCTTTTCTCTATCATTTCTCTCTTTCATTTCCTTTTATCATTTCTCTAACAACTCTCTATCATTTTTTTCTATCATTTCCCTTCATCATTTCTTTAACATCTCTCTATCATTTTTCTGTTAGAGAATTGATAAAAGGAAATAATAGAGAAAAATGATAGAGAGATGTTAGAGAAATGATGAAGGGAAATGATAGAGAGATGTTAAAGAAATGATAAAAGGAAATGAGAGAGAAAATGTTAGAGATGCTAGAGAAATGATAAAGGGAAATGATAGAAAAAAAATGAAGGGAGAGGTGTTAGACAAATAATAAATGATTTCCCTCCATCATTTTTCTCTATTATTTCCCTTCATCATTTCTCTATCATTTCTCTCTTTCATTTTTGCACCGTCATTTTTCAACATAATTTCTTTGTCATTATTCTTCATAATTTCTTTCTCCTTACAATCAAGTCATAAATATGCAGGTAGATTTGACTTAGCAAAACTATTTGCAAAATCCTGATTAAAATACCAAAATGTATTTGGGTAATGTGGGAAACTTTTGAACAAATTTAAAATGATCAAGAAATGAAATTTTCAAATTTTGAATTGTACCTTTGTGTGTTGTTTATCTTTTTTTATTCAAATTATTTTTTTCCTGTTGATTTGAATGTAAAGTATGTCTCAAAAAGACATTTCAACTTGACAGAAATCAAGAACTCGTGATAATTGCAATGTGGGAAATCTTTCAGGCGTTTGCAGATGTGAAACTTTTTCTTTTCCATTTGTTTCAACTATATATACATATATATATGTGTGTGTGTGTATGAATGTGTGTGTGCATAATTTAAAAAATATCAATTCATATTATGTATGATGTGTTGCTTTTGTACTTACATATATAGCCCTCTTTATGTGTGGGGTATATATATATATATATATATGTATATATTATTGCTCATATATTTTGAAAATAAGTATAATTACATTAACACAAATTTCTAAATGTTTGTAATTTGTGTGTGTGTATATATATATATATATACACACACAAACACACATCTCTGTACATATAATCTGTACGATTTATTCAAACAACACTTTTTTGTTTGTGAGTTTCATATATATCTATATCTCTATCTGCATATATATATATATATATATATATACTCAATTTGGCACTAAATCTATATATATATATGTTTCAATGTGATATACTTATGCATAATATATTACAAAAAATCAAAGATGAGACACATACTTCTTCCTTATAAAAATATATAAAAAGTACAAACGTATAAATTGCTTTAGTTGTTTTTGTTTTGCATATATATGTATATATATATATGAATGCATAAACATGAGACATTTAGTTTTAACTATTTTTCTATTTCATTTTTCAATCAAAATTGTTGGTGAGAAAAATTTGCATCTCGTAAGTTTTCTTGCTAAATCTTTTTATTTTTATTTGCAAATTTTTATGTGCTACATCTGTTAGTCTCCCTTATTTAAATATGTTCATATCTGTGATATATATATATATATATATATATATATATATATATATATATATATGTGTGTGTGTGTGTGTGTGTATGTCATAGCATCAATGTAAACATGACTTTTGTCTGATGAAAATGTCTCATATGAAAAGTTATTTCTACTTTGTCATAGATTTTCCTAAAATTCTTCTGATATATAAAATTTATATATCATTTTCCCTTCATATGGGGTCAGCTTGATTTTTCTCTTTTCCATCACATTACAGCCTGATGGTGTTCCTGCATTCTTATTTTAAGGGGACAGTCTGTTTCTCCTTTGTGTTTCTTACCACAGTTGCATGGGATGGTATACACACAGACCTTAATCATGTTCTTCTCTATGGGAGGTCTTACTCAGAAGAGGTGTCAGCAAAGTTTTGAACAACTTTTGAAGATTGTCCTGATGTTATATGGACCTCAGATCTTTTGTATTTTTTCTGATAATCTCTTCACATAGGATAGGCAGGTTGAGGCTATTTACTGAGTGTTGTTATCCTCTTGCACACTTCTATCCCAGTATTAAATCTGCTATCATGTACCCAGGGTAGTTGTTGCATTGTAGGCTACTTATACTGACCATTTCTTGTTCATATGTCTCTGGGTCACCACTTATGACTTTTTCTCAATGTTGTAGGCCTTTTCTTTACACTGTATGGGTGGTAGGAGTTGAAGTTGAGGTATTGTCCAGTGAATGTTGGCTTGTGCTGTACAGATGTCTTGAACCCATGCTCTGTTTGAGATATTAGTACATCCAGGAATACTAGTTTGCTTTTTTTTTCTCTCTTCATTGTGAACTATTTGATCGTCTTGAGTTCACATGGTCCAGTAGTAGCTGGACCTCTTCCGGGTGGGCTGAGAGTATGAAGGTGTCATCAACACATCTCAGCCCTAGAGTTGGTTTTAGTGATGTGGATTTTAATGCCATTTCCTCAAAGTATTCCATATGTATGTCAGCCATTGCTGATGATAATGGTGAGCCCATTGCTAAACCTTCATCCTGTTGAGATATGTCTGATCCTATTCTAGTCCACTTTCATATTTACATATTCTCTATCCTTGATATTGTGCACTTTAATCCATAAATACAGTACTGTGTGTTTTTTTATCATATAGCATTAGTATAAATTTAAGCTCTGTTATACAAGTAGAAAATACAAGTATAATAGCCTCGCCCACATGTTAAAAATGATTAACAATAATGGGAGCACTAATAATAAAAAAGAAAACGCTAACACTCAATAATACTAACTATAAACACTAGCTCAAAATAAAAAATAAAAATTGTCCTTGATAATGACTTAACGAACGAATAACCAAAAGTGCTTGTATATGCAGAACTTTTGGGAAGTTTTACATACTTTGTATCCAGCAAAGAAAACACTTGTACAAACACAAGAAAAATATGAATAAAAAGTTAAATCAGAGTACCTTGTCAGTCATATTTAATGAAACTTGTATAAAAGAGGGATTATTGCCCAAATACACAATATATATATACAAGGTTTATCAGAAATACTTTTATAAACTTTGCGAATGGGTTGCTCACATGAAAACAAAGTAAAATGTCCAAATAAACATATATCCAAAAGCCATTATTGTACCTCCACACAGCAACTCATAACAAATGTTCAGAATGTCTTCTGCTTGCTTTTATACATGTATGTACCTGTCAGATCAATGACTGGTGGACCTTTTCAAATACCTCATATGGTATCAAGTGGTTTTGCAGTCCCCCATGACATGCTGATGAAGCATCTCTGAATTATTAATATCTGCTGCATAAACCTTATTGTTTTAGGTGGCTCCCACAGATAAAAATCTAAAGAAGTGAGGTCAGAGGAATGTGCAGCCCATAGAACCAGTCTTCCCCTATCTATCCGTCTTTCATGATAGATTTCAGCCAATGCATCCCAGTATGACTAAAATGTGCTGCAGACCCATCATTCATGAATTACGTGTGTCTTTGTATAAGCAGGTGTACATCCTCTAGCAGGTCTGGAAGTGTGTTTGAAATAAACTCCCTGTAAACAGCTCTTGGGAGAACATATGGACCTAACAGACAGTTACCCACAAATCCAGCCCACACATTAATCATAAATTGATGCTGGTGTCTAGCTTGTATTGTACCATGGGGGTTCTGATCTACCCACAAATGTTGGTTGTGTAGATTTGTTATTCCATTTCTTTCAAATGTTGCCTCATCAGTAAACAAGACTGAAAAGACAACAGATTGACATTTTGTGCAATAAACCATTGGCAAAAGTTCTCCCATGGTGAGTGATCAGAGGGTGAAAGACCCTGCACACATTGCAAATGATACAGACACAGAAGTACTCTCCATGTGGTACTATGAGATGTACGACATGCTAGGGCCACTTGATGTGTGCTGATACCTGGATCATCTCTGACATCTTGTAGAATGTGTTCTTGTAGTCAGGCATACAAGCAGATCTTGGTCTTCCTTGATCCATAGTTTGCAGTGCCATGGATCCTCGCTCAGCAACATGATGATAAATAGCAACAAAAGTTGGATGACTCAGCTGATACTTCTATGCAGCCTTGTGTCCATTACCATTCATGTGGCCATGTGTAAAAATCATATCTGCCTGTTCACAATATGAATATCCTGCCATTGTTAAATGGAACACTCCTCAGTTAACTCATTATTACACATGTTAAACGTTGAAGACAGACTAGCCACAAATGTATACGAATGACAAATATAACCTTGTCTATATGCAACACAGCAATATCCACCATAAAATTTCTTTAAACTTAATAACTCAAAAATGAAGGATATGTGGACATATATTTATATAGACTTTTGTTCTTGTTTTGGTAGGAGGTACCTGCCCATAAAGTTTGTAAAAGTGTTATATACTGTACCTATGAACACTAATGGGTATGTCCAAATCTGCATAAATATGTTGGACACTATTGTAAGTCGGGGTAATATGGTGTCTAAGTAGTCCACCACTAGCAGCGGTTTACCTACTTCAAACCACTGGTGAGTATTGTATTATATTGATGTTATAGCAATTACCATTTCATTTCCAACCTCTGTTTTAGTTATTCTTCATTCAGTAACCCTTTCTAGGTTACAACAAAAAGTATTTTTGATACACTCTGTGTGTATATATATATATATATATATATATATATATATATATATATATATATATGCACACACCACACACAGCCACTCTTATTAGCATACATATGCTTGAAACATCTTTATCATTTTTCTGTTTAACTTCCATCTTTAATCTAAGAAATAAAATTAACTTTTATCATTTTAAAATTAAAACATTCACAAATCAAATATAAATAAGTTTTGAGAAATAAAGAAATAGGAATCTGAAAAAGTGAATATTTTTTCCTGATTAAATCAATTGTTTTTTCTGATATCTTTGACAAGTTTCTTGAACAAGTGCCTTTCAATACAGACCCAATAGATTTGAATTGATCTTCTTAATACTCATGTAATGATGTCTGTTAGATGTTGAATAAACCAATAGAAAATTCAATCTGTTTATGCTAATTGTGTTCTATTCTATTGTTTGGTCTTTGGTCAATTTAATATAGCTGTAATATATTGCTATGTTTAATATTGCTATAATGTATTGGTATATATAATACAGTTCTAAAATATATAGGTGTATTTAATATAGATATAATATATAGTTATGTTTAATATATATGGGATCCAACCAATGCACTTATCACAGTGAATGAAAGCATTGGTTGGATTCAGTAACTTGACCCAAAGTGTTGTGAGTTCAATACCTGGATACAGCAGTGGTGAATAAAAACTTGGAGAGTTGAGTTAAAGGGAGATAACTGAGACATCCAGAAGTGGCATGGCACATGGAACTAGAACAATCTACCCTGGTGGATGAAATAAAGAAATCAGTTCAAAATCCCAGTCACCTGAAGAAGGCTGGAATGTATAGTGGCTGAAACATTGTGAACATGACACTAAAGATGAGGACAACAATCAAAAAAATGTAAATAATGTAAATAATTATAATATCTCATCTCAAAAATATACATATATATATATATATATATATATATATATATATATATATATATATGTAATATAACCATAATATATAGTTATGTTTAATATAACCATAATATATAGTTATGCTTAATATAACCATAATATATAGTTATGCTTAATATAACCATAATATATAGTTAAGTTTAATATTGCTATAATATATTGGTACATTTAATATAAAATATAAAGGTGTATTTAATATAGATATATTATATAGATAGGTTTAATATATCGATACTATGTTATGTTTGGATATGTTTAATATAGCCATAATATGCAGGTAAGTTCAATATAACTATGATATGTACAGTCTATCTGAAGTTATAAAATTCAGATAAACTTCAATAACTCAAATTTGCTTCAAACAAATTTTGGTCAAAATCTAAATGATTAATTTAGATGTCAAAACAAAGCTTGAGTTAAATTTTCAGGTAGCTTCAACATTTTTTATATAAGTGATTGAATATATAAAAACTACACTCTGATTTTAGGCAAACCCAGAAAATCACTTTTTACTTCAATAACAAGTTAATAAAATCATCAATAAATGATCAACACCTATAATAGAACAAATAGTATATATAAGTCTTTGAAGCATTTATGTCTTAATATGGTGAGTTTTCTCAATAACAACCAGTAGTCTGTTATCCATAGCTTTTGTTAATTCTTTTTTTTTTACTACAGCAGGTTCAAATTTCAAGATGGTGTTTTTAATTGCTTCCCATAGATATGCTTTGTGGTCATATTTATTTGTCCCATTCATATGATTTCATCTTCCTAATTGATCATAGATTTTTGATTGAATTCTGATTGGAACTTGTAATATGCTATTATAGTATTTTAAATATTTCTGTAATGATAATAATAATGCCTTAATTCTAATTTCAAATAGTTTCTGTTTTTGAAAGGTTTATCTATTTTAATGTCTTATGTTGTCATTTTGAAAAAGGAAACATTCTTTTTTGTTATTACTTTTTGACTTGTTTATCTTTCATCTTTATTATTTTGTTGCAACATTCATATTGTCTAACATTGTCTGTTAAGTGGCTGATGGTAACCTCCAGGTGAGTGACTCATTTTGCATTGCTGGGTCAATGTTTTCCTCTGACATGAAGTGGAAAGATTATATTGAATCAATTTCTAGGTCTGCTGCTAGGAAGTTGGTTCACTATGATGTGCTAGAAAATGTTTTTCTCCAGAATATATCTTAGATATTTATAAGTCTACCTTTCATCTGTGATTTGACTATTGCTAACACATATTGTTTGATGCTCCTAAAGATTCTTGATAAAAACATAAAGAACCTGCAATGTTATTGGTTCTGACCTGGCATCTTGGTTTCAGTTACTTTTCCATTGCTTGTATATAGTTTCATTGTGCCTTTTATATAAATACATTCATGGTAATTGTTCTGATGAACTTTATTCTCTGGTACCTAGTCTTTATGAATTAATGTGCAGTACTAGATGGTCTCTTCCTTTTTTAGATACTAAATATTTTGTGGGATGGACAATTATGCTGTAACACCAATAATATATATGTTACTTTACTATATATCAGGAATAGATATAGACTGGTGAATGCCATAACAGAAATTTTAATACCATTCCTTGGAAGAATCAGATTCCCTGTGCCTTTTCTATAAATATTTTCATGGTAATTATTCTGTTGAGCTTTTTTCTATGGTATTGAGGCTTTATGAATTAAAGCACAGTACTAGATGATCCTATCATTTTACAGTTAAAATGGATAGATGTATTTGTAAGTTCTATGCTAAGAGTTTCTTCTCTTGCATTTCTTACTTGTGGATCTCTCTTCTGGCTTCTTGTTTTCCAGTCTAGTTTGATCTTCACAAATTTAAATGTCACTTGTTATCTTCTTAATTCTAGTTCTTTTATTATCCTTTCGCCTTAATGGTAGTTTTTCTCATATTTTCTAATATTCAGTAACTGTTTGCATCCTAATGGCTTCATTGTTTTGCTTGGAGTGAAATTATTAAAAAGAATAAAGAAGTTTCCATCAATGATATTTGCCTAAAAGTTTCATCTATCACACCTCACACTTGTGGAACTCTTTTCTAGCTTCTTGCTTTCCATTCAACTTTGATCTTTAAAACTTTATATACAATGTCAATCATTATCTTCTGTTTTCTTAATTCCTTCTCCTTTATTGTTCTCTCTCCTTAATAATGTTTTATCATAATTTTGTCATATTCTTTCACACTCAGTTACTCCTTGCATCTTAGTATCTTCATTGCCTTTTTTCGTGTGAATTGATTAAAAAAATAAAAAGTAGTGATCAATGATATTTGGGTTGTAGAAGTAGATAAGAGAGGATATTGTTCCCCTACTTCAAGCCAACGGCTGAAAACAAGTTGAAAATTCTAGTTTTTATATAATGAGTGTTTGGAAAGCCTTGTGATTGGAGATCCCTCTTTTCAGGCAGAACCTCCCTATTACATTACATTCTGATGTCTGTAGCAATGAGAGAGTGATTTAAGAATATGTCCTGAAACCCATGTAAAAAAAATGACCCCCTTTTTTTTCTTTTTTTTTTTTTAATTTGTGGGTATATAAAATGAATATTCACAAAAAATAGGTATGGTTAGGAATACTCTCTCTTGACTGCAGAAACAATTGAAACCTTTGGTGAAAATCAAGTTAATACAAAAAGCATCATCTGTTTTGTGTTGTACATATGCACAAATAGCAATGCTATAATACACATGTCTATCCAAATCTTTTATGCTAATATCTAGAGCTATCTGTAAAATAAAAGGAAAAAGTACTGAGGAATGCATCAGTTGAAACACTGTCATCAAAAAGAATGACATTGGCATCAGATTATTCATTTTTATCTCTAATAGTTTCTTCATCTTTGTCTCTTCTTCTTCTTCTATGTGCTGTGTCCATTCAGGCCATTAGTGATCATGGTTCTCCACAACTTCCTGTCCTTTGTAGCGTTTAGTAAATTTTGTCTTTTTGCTATCTCTCCTAATACCTGTTCTGTCAACCATTTACACAAATTCATTAGGTAGCATATGAGCTGCTTTCCTCTATTTTTCCTGTCTTCACTATATCCTCTGAGTGTCAAATTCTCTAAGCCTTCTTTCCTCATTATGCACCCTAGAAATTTCTACTGTCTCTTCCTGATGTATAAGTGTCTTTTTTTTGTTTCCATTTTTTCTAAAAGTTTGTTGTCACCCAAATACTGAGTTCATGATATTCTCAGCATCCTTCTGTAGAACCATATTTCTATTTCCTCAAGTCTCTTCTTCATCTGTAAAGAGATTGTACACCATTCACCACCATGTTGGAGGATATTCTCAGCATTCTTCCATAGAACCATATTTCTATTTCCTCAAGTCTCTTGTTCATCTGTAAAGAGATTGTACACCAATCACCACCATGTTGGAGGATATTCTCAGCATTCTTCCATAGAACCATATTTCTATTTCCTCAAGTCTCTTCTTCATCTGTAAAGAAAAATGTAAACCAATCACCACCATGTGGAGGATATTCTCAGCATTCTTCCATAGAACCATATTTCTATTTCCTCATTCTCTTGTTCATCTGTAATCACCACCATTCACCACCATGTTGGAGGATATTCTCAGCATTCTTCCATAGAACCATATTTCTATTTCCTCAAGTCTCTTGTTCATCTGTAAAGAGATTGTACACCAATCACCACCGTGTTGGAGGACTGATATTACATAATGGTTCAATATTATTTTCTTTGTTTCTGACAAAATCTGACTGATCTTTGTTTCATATTTTGTCTGAATTCTATCTTGAGCAATTTTTCCATCTCTCTTTTTTGGTATTTTTCTCTGATTTTATACAAATTGTTTTTCTTTGTCTTTTCTCTTCCACTATCCTTTGTCTTGGACTGTTCTTCTCTCTTTGATCTCTTCCTTTTTCTGATTTCTATATTGAACTGTCCATCTCCGTTGTGGTCTCTTTCTCCAGGTTCTCTCTTTATTTCTTTATATGAATATTCCTTTCTCTTCCTCTCTGTCTCTCAATTTTAGTCTCTTTTTCTATTTTCTGTTTAAACTGTTTCTCTTTCTTTATCTCTTCTTTTTTCTGATTTCTATCTTGAACTATTCGTATCTCATTTAGTTTTTCACCTTTTTTCTGTCTCAGACTTTGTCTTGTTATCTTACTGTTTAGCTTATAGTATATACCTCCAATAATTTGCTGAAAAAAAGAGCATAGCATGATGAAAAATGCTTCAAACTTGATAAAAACAAATTTTAATCATCAAAATGTTTATGTTATTATTAAGAGGAAAGGCCAAAGCATTTTTGATTACTTTATTAAATTTCTGAATCCTTTCTAACATGTTTTAAATTCTGGTTAAAAATCTTGTTTTTCTTGTGTCAGCGGGGTCACCAAAAATTAGCATAGGAAATTTTAGCATCTTTTTTGCTGTAAAAAAAAAAAACAAAGATTTTTGGAAATTCTTGAAAAAATTAAATAATTGTTGGATCTTAATGAAAATTTCAGGACTTATTCACAAATGAATAAAATTACTTTAGAAGATTTTTTTTTTTTGAAAATCTTGTTAGAAAAATTTTCTTTTTACATCTATTACCTATAATTTTTTTAATTAATGAAATTTCGAAAAATTAAATTTTGTCCCTCATTGGAAAATGTAAATCATGAATTTTTTTTTTTAAGCCATTAACTAATTTACTGAAAATCTGCTCTGAATCATAAAATAAAAAATGCAACAAACCTAAGACATTATTTAATTAGAAAATCTTTTAGTTGCTTTTATAAATAAGATATATTAAAGACACTATTATCTAATGAAAATTTTTTTTGATTAATAATAAATTTTTACATGAATTGTTTTCATTTATTTTTAATTAAACATATATAAACATGCCAATTTTTTTTATATACAGTCGACCATATATGACATTATCAGACAATAAGAGTGATGACTCTAATAAAATTACAATTAAAAATATTTAAAATTCAATAAAAAATTAGATTATGGAGAATATTTTCTTAAATTTTTGAGATTACTGAATACTTAAAAATAATATATAAAAGGTGCTCACATTAATTCAATTACTTTTTTAATGCCTCAATCCCTCCCACACCAGAAGAATATTAGATGAATCTCAATATCTCATCATACTGTCAAACATGCCAACACCTTAAATAAACAACTAGTCAGCTTAAAAAAAATTACTTGAAATAAATAATAGTTTTTCAAATCAGATTAATTATACTTTAATCAGCTAATACTCCTCAAATAAAGTTTCGGAAAAGCATGATTTATTTTTGGAAGAATTTTTAATAAAGAGAATTACATTGTGATGAAAGATGACAAAAAAAAGAGTGCTAATCAGCTATTTTAGCAGAAAAAAATCCTTCCAGTCAATTTAAATTAGTTTTTGAAACAGAGCCAAATATTTTGCTTATTGGAAATATTAAATCTAATCTATTAGCTTGAAATTAAAACTAAAGTGAAAGATTCAAGAAAGATTTTTCATTTTTAAAAATTCATTTTAAACTTTAGGTATCACAAATTATTGGTTGTACTTCTTATAGTAGCACATTTACTATGAACAATAGTATTCTTTAAATTGTCATGAGAAGCAAATTTTTGTGGCAGAATTTTCTCAATATCTTGGCGTTTTCTTTGGGAAGCTTTCTGATTGGTGGGGGATACTATGACGGGGTGCTGAAAAGTTTTTTGGCTTGACCCACTTCTCACACTCTTTAATTCAATGACCAAAAATCAGAATACTGATTTTTGTGAAGTAGGTCAGATTAACCAAGACCTTTTTCAGCACATATTAACAAAACAAAACAAAACAAACTCTGGAATAAGAATAATTTCATTTCTGGATATAAAGCGTGAGAGTTTCAGAAAGAAAGTCCTTAATTTATGTATGGAGTTTGAATGTAAAGAGAAAACATACTAGCAAATAGTGTTGCTTCTGTAGGGCAAATGTAATGGAATAAAACAAACACTTTGTCTTCATACTTATTTTTCTCTGTTCAATCAAAAGACAGATTTTTTTAAAAAAATATTTCAATCAGTCAGTTCTGAGCTATATATGATACACACTTGAGAAATCATGTATCTTTTGATACATGACTGACGAGACAGATTTTTACCCCCACAGTTGCCATTTCTTTCTGCAGTAGACTAGTTGCTAACCAAGGCTAAAGAGCCCAGTCTGTTCTGCTATTCAACCCATAGCTGGGGGGAGAAGAGATGGATTCATACCTTTCCCAAACGTATTTGTGCATAAGTGAACCTAATGAACTTGACTAGAATTCAAACTTGGCTCTCTGAGTTCTTGCTCTGATCTGATATCCATTACATCACAATGCACATAAAAAACTTGTTCATTTTTACATTTAAGTGTTTAGACATTTGCATTTTCATTTTCAGATTATTATTTTGTGAGTGAAGGGTATTAAAAACTAGTAGTTTTTTTTCTTGACTAAACATGATTTTTGAAGGGCTCAATTTTAAACTGTTACTATGTTTGGTATTGGTTATATTCATCTCTTGATTTTTTGAAATCCTCCTTAAGGATTTACCTACATGCTCTAGGTAAACTGTTAGATTACTTCCTTTTGTTGCATCCTCCAAACAATGAGAATGTAAAACAATCTATGTCAACTTAGCACATCTCCAGAATGACAATATACAACGTGATGTTTTCGTATCAGATACCTGGTGAAGCCTTATCATTTTAAACAAGAAATCACTGTTGCTATTCCCATCTTTTAAATTTTGTATCTGCTTTTCATATATGATGAACTATCCTGTTGTCTTTGATGTATGAGCAGTTTAGCTCCTAGAATTATACAGGGTGTCCATAAAGTTCGTGTGCACTTTAAAAAATTTATAACTTTATTTGCATTTGCGATAGAAATAATCTGTAAAATGTTATAATACAGTGTTTCAACAAGATGGAGCTCCTTGTCACTTTACTCTGTGTGTTAGAGAGTTTCTAAATCAGGAATTTCCTAACAGATGGATCAGAAGGGGTGGATCATTTTATTGGCCTCCACGTTCGCCAGATTTGACTCCGTTAGATTTTTTTATGGGGACATGTGAAAAAAATTGTGTATGCAACCAAACCTAGTTCATTAGAAGATTTGAAAGCTAAAATAACTAATGTGATTTCAGGTATTACTGTAAATCAGTTGGCAAATGTTTTCCGTGAACTGCAAAATCATATTACCCTTTGTATTGCTAATGTTGGAGACCATGTGGAAACTTAAATAAAATTTCAATAAAACCTTAAAAAATATAGATTTACTTTTTCTAATCCTTTTTACAAATTATTTCTATCACAAATACAAATAAAGTTATAAATTTTTTTAAAGTGCACAGAAACTTTATGGACACCCTGTATATTTATAATTATATATATTTGATTGTAGTAGTGTAAGATTATACCAAAATATCCACACATTTTGGAAGAACAATACAGAGAACAGGTGCACATAATGTGCTATGAGGTCCCCAAACAGCTCCCCTCATGTTTTAAATTCATTGTTCTTCTCTTATACTGATTACCAACCAAGGCTAAATCTTAGTCTACTCTGGTATTTAAGCCTAAGCTGAAGGAGAAGATATGGATTCATACCTTTCCCAATGATATTTATGTGAAGGTGAAAGTAATAAACTTCAGTGGAATTTGAATTTGGCTCACTATTTTCAAATCAAATCATTTCACACACACACACACACACACAAACACATATATATATATATATATATATATATATATATATAACGTCATCCACAGACAGACTGTTTCTGTCTGTTTACAGCTCATCAGTATTTGGCTAGACTTCGATTGCCTCTAGCTAGGATCGAAACCCGACTGAATTGGTGTCAGTTGGAGCTTCTAACCACTAAGCCGTCGGCTTTAGTAGGAATGAAGGTGGATTTTAGCATATTTGTTTTT
Source organism: Acanthosepion pharaonis (assembly GCA_903632075.3). Lineage (NCBI taxonomy): Eukaryota > Metazoa > Mollusca > Cephalopoda > Sepiida > Sepiidae > Acanthosepion > Acanthosepion pharaonis. Next base: position 176,907 of record CAHIKZ030001663.1, on the reverse strand, counting down.
TTTAGAAACATGCCCAGTGACTGACAGTGACTCAATTCATTTTTATTTTTCTGAAGAGTCTACGCAGCTATATAGCTATAATAGTCACTGTTTTGACCGAATTTTTCACACCTCACCCCCAGAGTGCTCAACTGAAATTGATTTCAGGAGCGAATATATAAACTCCACTGTAGAAAATAGAAATGTTAACCATTACATGACCTGCAATATACCAGACTCAGGATGTCAGACAACCTCCAGAATGCATCAATTCCCAAACACTTCTATATAGATCAATGGGAAGAACTTGAAGTATGTGAAGTCATTTACATATTTAGGAAGCAATATGAATGTGAATGCATCCCTTGATAACAAAATAACAAATCAGATCACCAAAGCTGCAAGTGCATTTTAGAAGCTTCACCCCCACCTATGGAGTGAGAGAGGCATCAAATCAGACACCAAAATACGGGTTTATAAAGCACCTGTTTTGACCACACTGTTGCACAGTTCAGAATCATGGACTCCATATAGGTCCCATATCAATTGACTAAATGTTTTTCACAAAAGTTGTTTCTGCCACATCTAGTCTACTGCTCCTGCTGTATATTTAGATATTCTTGATAAAATCCAAAGAAGAATCTGCAATGTTATTGGTCCTGATCTGGTATCTTGGCTTTGGTCCCTATCCCATTACTGTAACAGCTTCCCTGTGCATTTTCTATAAATATTTTCATTGTAATTGTTCTAATCGTACCTAGTCTTGATGAATTTAAGCACAGTTATAGATTGGCAGAAAGGTCTTATCATTTTATAGTTGAAAAATGCAACCGTAAGTTCTATGCTAACAGTTTCTTCTTTTGCACTTCTCACCTGTGGAACTCTATTCTGGCTTTTTGCTTCCCAGTTAACTTTGATCTTCAAAAATTTAAATGCAATGTCAATCATTATCTTCTGTCTTCTTAATTCTTATTATTTTAATATCCTCTCTTCTTAATAGTAGTTTTTTTCATATTATCAGTAACCTCTTGCATCCTAGTTGCTTTATTGTTTTGCTTGAGGTGAAATGATTATATATATACCGGGTGTAACAGCAAAATTGTCCAATTGTTAGATTAAACTTTGAACCATTGTATCTTAGAAATGATGGTTCTTGTATGGATTTTGAAGATGGAAACCAGAGTATGAATGTTGCTACCATTACTGAAGGCCTGAATGATATTTTTCCTCTCGTCATTGCTCATTTGGGAAGACAGTGGGGCTGACACAAATGATTGTAACCTGTTTTCTTTCTAGCTAAATAACTAAATGTTTTTTTTAGTGATTCTTATGACAAATGTTATCAAGATGTCTTATGTCTTATCTGAAAACCTGGAAAAAAGAAATTCAGTTTAGTGATTTTTTTAGATACTAAAAATTTTGTGGGCTGAACAATTATGCTGTAACACCCAGAATATATATGTTACTTTACTATATATCAAGAATTTGTAGCACCCGACTCAATAGATTGATGAATGCCATAACAGAAATTTTAATACCATTCCTTGGAACAGATTCTTCATATATTAATTTCCTCTGAAAATTTGTGTGTGGTACCTAGATCTGATGGGTATTAGTATACATATTCGATATTATAACAACTTTCCACCAAAAAAAGTTAACAAAACTTTGTTTTCAAGGGTGGAAATAATTATAAGACAGTTTTGAAAATTTGCATATCTGGTTTACTTCAGAATGCCAAAGGAAGAATAAGTGCATGCGCAGATTATAAAAAGACTCTTATCATGATTTTAAGCCACGTGAGTCCTATTTAAACATTTCATAATTGAATACAGTTACTGCAAAATGCCTAGGAACTCCCCCTTAATGAAAATGAAAAAGGGCAAATTTCTGCCTATAAACTGGAAGGAAAATCTATAAGTTTCATTGCAAGAGAACTGTCGAGGTCCCGAACAGTTGTGAGAAATTATCTAAAGGACCCTGAATCATATGGCACCAGAAAACGTCCAGGTCGTCCACCTAAAATTACAAATGCAGCCAGACGTCGACTTTTTTTGAGAAGCTTCTAAAGGACAATCAAGCTCAAGAGATCTGCAAAAATCTCAGAATTTACCCATCACTCCAAGAAGAGTTCGTCAACTTCTCCATGAATCGCCAAATCTCATGTATCGAAACAGGAAGACAGCCCCTGCTTTAACTGCTAAACACAAGAAGATGCGTGTAGATTGGGTAAAGAAAAAAGTAACATGGACAAAGGAGAAATGGGAAACCGTGGTGTTTTCTGATGAGAAAAAGTTTAATTTGGATGGGCCCGACGGCTACCAGTGTTATTGGCATGATTTAAGAAAGGAGAAGCAGCTGTTTTCAAAAAGACCATTTGGAGGAGGATCTGTTATGGTTTGGGGAGCTTTTTCTGCATCTGGAAAGGCTGATTTAGTAGTGATGGAAGGAAACAAAACTCTGCTCGATATATCAATGTGTTGGAAAAAAGTTTTGTCCCATTTATGAATCATCTAGACACCAATAATGCCATTTTTCAACAGGACAACACAGCCATACACACTTCTAAGCTCACGAAAGACTGGTTTAAAACAAAAAATATTGAAGTTTTGGACTGGCCCACTAAGTCTCCAGATTTAAACCCAATAGAAAATTTGTGGGGAATTTTGTCAAGAAGAGTATACAAAAATAAACGTCAATTTGAAGATAGAGAAACTTTAAAATCTTGCATTAAACAGTATTGGAATGAAATTCCATCTGAAACTCTCAGAAAACTTATTGATTCAATGCAAAACAGGTGTGTTGAAGTATTACAATTGAAAGGAATAAATGTAAATATTGAATTTTGTACAATTTTGCTGTTAAATACAAATTTTCAAAACTGTCTTATGCTTATTTCCACCCTCGAAAACGTATTTTTATTAATAACTTTTTTTGGTGGAAAGTTGTTATAAAATCGAATATGTATACTAATACCAATGGACCAAGGTACCACACACAAATTTTCAGAGGAATTTGTTATAAATTAAATATATATATATATATGCCCTATTGATTCAAATATTTCCGTATATATATATCTATATATATATGTCTGGGAATATATGTATTTATTGAAGTCCGTATAATTTATCTATATATATATATATATATAAACTGTATATATATTTATATATATAAAACCTGATATATCGTATATAATTTTTCAGTTTATATATATATATTCCTGGTATATATATATGTGTTGTAATATATATATATATAAATTGGTTATATATAATTGTCATATATTTTATATAGTAATGTTTATAAACAATTTATATATGTATATATATATCTTTCCCACCACTGGTCATATATATATATATATATATCTATATATATATATATATATATATATATATATATATATATATATGTATATATATATATATATATGGTATGTTATCTCTATATATATATAAACCTTATATATATACAATATATATATATATATATTTTTGTATATATATATATATATTTGTTATATATATATATATATATTCGTATATATATCGCGTATATGTATATATATCAATATATATATATATATATATATATATATATATCGGTGTATATATATATATATATATATATATATATATATATATATATATATATATATATATATATATATATATATATGTCTATATATATATATATATATATATATATATATATATATATATATATATATATATATATAATATATATATATATATATATATATATATATATATATATATATATATATATCTGTATAACAAATTTATATAAATATATATTTCCATACTGTAAATCTAATGTTATTATATCAACCTAAATTTTGTTGCATACGGTCTTTTTAGTTTTTATAAAAGCTTTCGTCTGGGACTACAGACATCATCATATAATAAATATGATTTGTTTTGTTTTTTACTTCTCAGTAATAAAAGAACAACTTCAATATAGGTTACAGAGAAAAATGTTTTTAGAAATGTGTTCATTAATTAAAAGTCATTGTTATATCTATTATATATATTTTATTTTTTATTTATTATATAATAATAATAATACCTAAATAAAATTATTTAATTTAACGTATGTCAAGGCGAGCAGAAGTTTGGCAATATGCGTGTTATTATAATCTTCCTAAAACCAGATCTTCTGATTCATGTTACACAAATTTCCACCGCTGGCTAAAAATACCCCCTCTTACCCGAAATTCAAGACTGAACTAAAATTCCGTCAACTGCGCATCGGCTCCGCACATACCATCCGTTTTCCTTCATACTCAAAGAAAAATACAATCCAGAATTTCCATTCAATTTGCACCCACTTCCACTTAAAAAAAAAATAAAAATTGGAGCTGATCTGAGCCTAAGAAAAATGACATAAAAGCCCATCAAAGGGACATTTTCGGCAGTCGGATGGTACAACAGCCAAGATTCACAACGCTCGTCAGAACGCGACCTCCTATCTCCAAAGACAAAAAACTGAAAGACCGTCGCCGCAGTAAGTCACAATTCACAAATTTCATCTCCTACCGTACGCCTCTGTGGATGACTTTTACGATTCTATATTATCTTTTCTTTCAACGAGAGACATTTACACCGATTTTTATTTGTTGTATTTTTTTACGTTAATACAATTTTTTATTTCTTAAACCACTGTCGTTTCTTTTGTTCTGCCAACATACGCTTAATATAACAGTGCTCAATAGATAACTTGTTGCAGGGATAAATTCGTTTATGTTAGACTATCCCCACAAACAATTTTGATAGAAGTTTCACAAAAAAGGAAAACTGCCTCTAACGAAATTAGAATAATTAATAATAATCCCAAATTTTTTATTGGAAAAATCAAAGTAACAAAAAAAAACGAAAATTGGTGTTTTGAATTGCTCAGATTGGTCGTGTTGAAAGTTGTCATCGGTCCGAGCTGAGCCAATATTTAGTAGACTGGTGATGTAACTGGAGTTGCGAGTTTGGTTGCAAACAGGCGTGGAAGCGGCCTGTGCGAGGCGTTGGTATAGCTAGCGGCTTGTAGGTCAGAAATTACTGCCTAAGCTGCGAGTTATGTTGTTAAAATCATTTGCTGCTTCAGGTTAGACAGGCTGCAGAGCTGGTAAGTCTGCTTCGTTGTATAAATTGGAAGAAAACTTTTATGCTCGGAAAAGGGCAGTTTTTTTTTTTGTTTTTGTTTTTTTTGGTAGCGGGAGAAGAAGAGACTTTTGTGGCCAGGAAAGAACAGTCGGTTTTTGATGGCGGAAAGAAGAGACTTTGTGGCCAGGAAAGAACAGTCGGTTTTTATGGCGGAAAGAAGAGACTTTGTTCCCAATCCAGGACAGTCGGTTTTTGGTGGCGGAAAAAACTTTGTTCTGAAAATAAACAGTCGGTTTTTGGTGGCGGAAGAAGAGACTTTGTTCTTTAAGGACAGTCAGTTTTGGTGGCGGAGAGAAGAGACTTTGTTCCCAGAAAAGGACAGTTCGTTTTGGTGGCGGAAAAAAAAATTTTGTTCCCAGAAAAGGACAGTCGGTTTTTGGTGGCGGAGAGAAGAGACTTTTTTCCCAGAAAAGGACAGTCGGTTTTTAGTGGCGGAGAGAAGAGACTTTGTTCCCAGAAAAGGACAGTTTCTTTTGGTGGCGGAGAGTAGAGACTTTATTCCCAGAAATGGACAGTCGTTTTTAGTGGCGGAAAGAAGAGATTTCGTTCCCAGAAATGGACAGTCGGTTTTTGGTGGCGGGAGAAAAGACTTTGTTCCCAGAAAAAGGACAGTCGGTTTTGGGTGGCGGAAATATGAGAATTTGTGCCCAGAAAAGGACAGTCGGTTTTTGTGGCAAAAAAAGATACTTTGTGCCCAGAAAAGGACAGTCGGTTTTGGTGGCGGAGAGAAGAGACTTTGTGCTCTGAAAAGCGTAGTTAGTAGCACCGGATCTTTGGTTTTTTTGAAGCAAGAAAAAATTTGGTTGGTGCCTACTGGAGCGACGGATGATCGAAAGCTGATGATGACAGTGGCTAAAAAGCTGGAACTGCTGCTTTTGGCTGTAACTGTGGGTTGGCTGATCGTCTGCTGGAACAGATACTTTTTACACTCATCCTCTTCGCCCGGCAGTTCCGTATCTTTATGTCCTTTTTATGACGACAGAGCGTTAATACATTTACGGATTTTTAGACTTCAAATGTTATTGGTCTTGACCTGACATCTCAATATTTCAGTCACTTTCCACCGCCGTAATGCAGCTTCCTGTGCCTTTCTATAAATACTTTCATATTTAATTATTCTGATGAGCTTTCTTCTATGGTACGTACACATTCTAGATTGTTGTGTCTTGCCAGACCCCACATCACAACAGCTATGTATTCTTGATAAAATCCAAAGAAGAATCTGCAATGTTATTGGCCCTGTCCTGGCATCTCTTGTGCTTGTCGCTTCTCTTTGTCTTTTCTGTAAATAATTTTCATGATAATTGTTCTGATGAACTTTTTTCTATGGTGCCTAAACTTTTATGAATTTAAGGCACTACTAGATTGGCAGGAAATTACCAGTAGAAATGGCAAAGATATAACCGTAAATTCTCAACTGGCAGTTTTTTTATTGTCTGGCTGTTGATCTCTTTCTTCTTCCAAGTCAATCGTTATCTGCTGTCTTCTTAATTCATATTATTTTATTATTCTTCTCATAATAATGTACTTTTTTTATAATTTATATTGTCTCGTAAACTAAGTAACATCCCTTGTGCTTTAGTGGCTTTATTGCCATTCTTAGAAATTGATTAAAAAATCTATTGTTTTATATATATATAAGCATATATAAATATATATATTTATCATAAACACTGATTCGTAAATATGTTTGTGTTTTTAATTTAAATATTTCAAAAGAGACTGTAGTGAACAAAACAAGATCTAGATTTAAAATTCAAATATAAGCACTGACTCATTGATTTTGTTAATATTAAAAAGACTCGAATTTACAAACTTTGCTTAACATTACCAAAAAAATCCAAAAAAAAAAAGTATTTGAAATTTAACGAAATTTTGTTTTGGATTCGCTTAACATTTGAATTTTAAATCTTTCTTGTTTTGTTCACTACAAGACTTCCACTTTTATGATTCTGTATTTCATTAATATCGTTCTCAAACAAACTAAATAACAGATTATGAATATAAGATATTTAATACGTTTATCTGCTATTTGTTCTACATTTCAAGCTGTTTTTAAAAATGTTGATGAACTAAAAGGTATATTAGCAACAAAAAGAAATTCAGTAATATATCCCCATAGAATTTGACCAAGATAAACATGCTAAAAACAACATTTTTTGTGTCTGCTTTTGGCGTAACGTTTTCCACTGACATGAAGTTTTATATTGAATCAATTACTAGGACTACTGCTAAGAAAATGGGTTCATATATATAGATATCATACTCCTCTTGCACATTAATAAATTTACCATTCGTCCGTGCATTTAATATTGCTGCCATATCTGGCCTTGGTGCTCCTATTATATATTTCGTTTGTTCTTGAGAAAATCCAAAGTAGTGTCTGTAACATAAGATAATCCATCCTGAACCCGGCATATCATCAGTTAATTTCCCAACCGCGACGAGGCTTCCTCTGCCTTTTCTACAAATATTTTCACATGAACTTTCCTCCTTCATACATCGAAATGCGTGCTACTAGATAATTTGCAACTAGGTCTCACCGTTGAAATAACTAGTTGCAACTGTCATTTTCTTTCTAAAATTTTTTGCACTTCTTGACTGTGGAACTCTTGATTTCTTGTTTCTCTGCCAAATATAATCCTCAACAGGTTAAATGCAAATTAATCGCTATCTTCCGTGTCCTGAATTTATTGTTCCTTTATTGCCCTTTTTCTCATTAAAATAACTCATTTTCTCTTTCACTCCCAGTAACTCCTTTGCTTGTTAGTGGCATTATCGCCTTGCTTTTTTTGGGGGAAAAGAGCAAAATGTAACAACTTAAGAATGAAACCATGATTCATGAACTGGACTAGAAATTTGAATACAAATATTATAAAATTAATAAAAGACATGGAATCCATCAATATCAATGAAGGAAAAATTTTTGAAAGAAATGTTTTTATTCGATAAGAATTAACTAAACTGAGCGATTAGGTTGTTGAGAAAGTAATGTCCGATTTTAGAATAAGCATTTTAATTAATCTAATATATTATTATAATAGTTGCACAGAAATATACAACAATAGAAAACCAAGGTAGTAGTAGCAATAGTAGTAGTAGTAATAATAATAATACTATAATAAATATATTAATTCTAGCAGCTCAAGGTCAAAATGTGCTAATGAAATCCTACCAGGCACATATGTTAATGAATTGGACAAGTCCAGAATTTCGCTTTTGTACAGATCTACAAAATGTGCCTTGCCTATCAATATATTAGTTTGTCCCCCAAGCCCTTCATGAATTCAAATATAGACATGATAGGGTAGAGAAATACCTTTGCATTGGAAGATAAAATATAACATATAAGAATCTGGAACAAAAATTGCAAGTCAATTTTTTAAACTAACCACAATTCCAATAATTATAGGAAACCTAGGACTGATTTAAAATAATATTGATATGCAGTTCATTAAGAAAAACGAGGGGAAATCTATTATTATCTGAAATACAAAAGAGTTTTGAGACTCTTTCTTATTTTCAAAAAAAACTCAATGTAGTTGGTTCAAAAAGTTTCATCTAGAAAACCTTTGGTTTATTTCTGGTTTCAAAAAAACTTGATAAAGTCATGTACCAAACTAAAAATACATTCTTGAAAATAATAATCCAATCGGTTGTTAATAATAATAATAACCAATAATTGGCTGAATCAGGATTTAACGCCTCAAAAAGGATGAAACTTAAACCTATTAATCTCAGGATGTCCTTCCCTGGCCCCCATTAATATGTCTGATACATAACAAGGTAGCAACTCTATGTCTGCTCGAAACTCAACATTGACTGCTGACCTGAGATGGAACAAATACATTGAGTCAATTGCTTCGTCCACCATGAGGAAAGTTGGCTCTCTGTGACGCGCCAGGAAATTTTTCTCCCCGGAATCAACACTTCAAATATACAAATCAACCATTCGCCCTTGCATGGAGTATTGCTGCCATATATGGTCTGGTGCACCTTCTGTTTACCTCGGAGTTCTTGACAAGATCCAGAGACGGATATGTAATATAATTGGCCCTGATCTGGCATCCTGTCTACAGTCACTCTCTCACAGACGCGCCGTCGCCTCTCTCTGTCTTTTTTACAAATACTTTCCATGGTAATTGCTCCGATGAGCTGCTTTCACTGGTTCCCAGACTCCATGAATTCAAGCGCCCTACGAGGCTGGCATCCCGCTCCCACCCTTTCACTGTAGAAACCTTTAAATGTAGCCGTCTCTTCTACTCCAATAGCTTCATACCTCGCACCTCTCGCCAGTGGAACACCCTTCCCAATTACTGTTTCCCTGAAAGCTATAATCTCCAACTATTCAAATGTAATGTCAATTGACATCTCCAGTTACCTTGATCTACCCACTATCCTTCTCCTCTTCCTTTCTTCTATCACACCTATCTGCTCTCGCTCCAAACCCCAACCCCCTGCATCCTAGTGGCTTCACGCCTTGCTTGGGGCACAATGCTTAAAAAAAAAAAAAAAAAAAAAAAGTTGGTTCAATATATCGAGCAAGGAATTTTTCTCACCAGAATCTATCTTACATATTTATGTCTAGCATTCGTACTTACTGCATCTGGTCTGATGCTCCCATTATATATTTAAAGATTCTTGATAAAATCCAAGAAAGAATCTTCAATGTTATTGGTCCTGACCTGGCATCTCGGTTTCAATCAATTTCCCCCCGTAAGGTTGCTTCTTTTAATCATTTCATTCCTAGCAAGGCGTTAATGCCACTAAAGCGCAAAGGTTTACTGGGAGTGGAAGAGAATGAGAAGAATTTAGCGAGGAGAAAGGGCAATAAAAGAAATTCTTCAGAGAGGCAGAATAATTTTTTGAAGATTGGCAGGGTGGATATGGGTTGTGGTGTAATGGATATTGGCTCGGAATGCGAAATTTGAGAGCCGAGTTCAAATTTTAGTTGAGCGTTACATTCCTTACGCACAAATGCCATTGGTAAAGGTATGAATTCATCTATTCTCTCCAGCTATGGATTAAATAGGAAAACAGACTGGGTCTTATGGACTTTTCAGCAACCAGTCTACCGCAGAAAGAAATGTCAACGTACTGCGGTAAAAAAATTCTGCCCAGTCAATCATGAATCGAAAGAGAGACATGATTAACCCAATGTGTATCACGTATGCCATATATCTGACTGAGGTGTCAGGGAATCAGAAAGGCCAAAGTAAGTGCCACAGGCGAGAAGTGCGACAAAACAAACTATTAGAATCGCAGTTATAAAATATATATTTGTAATGGTCACTCTAATGTAGGGATTACTACCACTTTGTCGACCAGGACGCCGATAGGTGGCGTTGTTCCAGGATTACAAAAGGATGAACAAATTCACTCACTCTCTCTCTCTCTCTCTGTCTCTCTCTCTCTCCATCTATCTATCTGTCTATCTATCTATCTCAGTTTATCGATGTAGAATGCAGTAGGTACAACTTATTGTTCTATTAACGAATTGAAAACTGATCCCCTTTTCATCATTTAACGTCATATATCAAATTCTTAAAATCAAATGAAAGGAGAGATTGTAGGGACATTATTTTTATAAATAAATAAAAAATAAAATAATAATAATAATGAAAATTATGAATAAAATAATGATAAAACAGTAACATTTAAACTTTGTATGAAATAAATTAATATAGATATAAAAAAATATTCCAGCAGCATGCAACAAAACTGTTCCTGTCGGAAAACGGATATCCCGCCTAAAGACGTTAAATTCAACCTCTTCGCTATAAATCTTCTGACGTCTCCCAAAATCTCTGTGACATTGCTTGTAATAGTACGGAGTGACTTCTCCCTTTTATCGCATGCAACCATGAAACATTTTAATAAAAAATACACACACCAGTACACATAAAAATAAGTATATTGTATGATATTTATGATATTGTACAATTTACCATACCTTCCCTGCTATTTCTGTGTATGTTTTATTGCTGTAAAGTGTGTTTTTAATTCCTCTGAACACGAGGCTATTTCTACAGCTATAATTTGAGTGACCACCACAAGACCTTTCTTACTTAAAGGCTAATGCTTATTTTGAAACCATTTTAATTACTCAAAGTCAAGTACTCTTAATCCCAATTATTTGTTTATTAATCAATCATTTTATTTTTTTTTTTTACGATAGTTTTTGTCTATTTATTTCATTCATTTAGCTTAATTGAGTTATAAAAATGTAGATGTGCAGTTGTTGCAGTGCTTAAAGGCTCGGAACGAGAACTCCTTCAAACCGAGTTTCGCACAACTACACTTGGGAAAGGTAAGAACACATCTGTTCGTCCTTCAGCTATTTAAATAATAAGGAAGACTGAACTCTCTAGCCTAGGCCGTCACTAGTATAGTATAACTCTAGTCCGTTTCATTTCTTCCCTGAAAAACTATTATCTTCAATAATTTAAATGCAGCGTCAATCGCCATTTTCTGCCTTCTTGAAACCCGTTCATCTGTTGTCCTTTTCGTTAATTCTCCCTATTTTTAGTCTTCTCTTTCACTTTCTTTTCTCGTAATAAAAAAAAATTAGTGTCATTACCCCCCTTACATGGGGTGAAATGATAAAAAAAATAATTATATATTTTATTTCATTTTATTCTGCGATTTTAGCTCAGACATTCACGAGTCTATCAGGCCAACCAACACGGTCCCACATCAAAATGAGAAAGATACAGTATACAATTTTGTTTTTTTTTGCGTCGGGGTTCCTTGAAATCTCAAAACATCCATATATGTTTTCTGTTTCGTATCCAACGTAAACAATTTACTCCAGAGAATGGATTAAATCCGACATATTATTATAATTTTGTTTCGACGTTATTTTTATGAATACGCATATTCAAGTAGAAACTCTGTCTTTTAATTAAACAGTATTTTTATCCAACTGCATCTACCGGCATATATTCGAGAAACCTTTTTTTAGAAAGAAATTATATATTACTCTCTCATTGTTCAATGCTAAATGACGTTTCATGTAATGGCAGACGCTGTTAAATGTACAATCCAGATATACAATCTGATCCACCAACAAATGTTGGTTGTGTTTAATTGTTTATTCCATCTCTTCCAAATGTTGCGTCATCTGTAAAACAAGACGGAAGAGACAAACAACAGATCGGCAGTTTGTGCAATATACCATCGGCAAACATTCTCCTGTTTGAATGATCAGACGGCGGACGACACCTGCACACGTTGCAAATAAGACGGATACAGGAGCTACTTTTGAAGTACCTTCCATACAATGCTATGACATGAACGACATGCTAGGGCCACATGACGTGCTGATATCAGAATCATCTCCGACAGCCTTTAGAATGTGTTTTCGTGATCAGGCGTAGTAGAAGATCTCGGTATTTCTTGATCCATAGTTTGTGGTGCTACGGTTTCTGTCTCAGCAGCGCAACGATAAACAACAGAACAGTTTGCATAAATCGGCTGGTTTCATTCTGCATTCGCAATCTGGTACAACCGTGCAACGTCGCATCCATTACCATTCGCGCGGCCGTATGTAAAAAATCATATCTGCATGATCACAATATGAATATTCCGCCATTGTTAATCGGAACACTTCTCAGTTAACTCACAAAATTTGTAAAAAAATTCTTGATACACCCTATATATATATATATATATATATATATATATATATATATATATATATTATTTCATTTCATTTGGTCGAGTTAGCTCATTTCTAATAGCATTTTCGGATACAACAATACATATATTTTCGTTGTCCTCTTATTACTGAGAGTAAAAAACAAGAACAACATCTATTCCATACCTGAAGATGTCTGTAGAAACAGACAAAGAGTAGTAAAATAAGAACCAATGCAACAGAAATTTATAAAAACAATTTACTTTTCATTCATAACAGGTTCGGGGTTTTTGTATATTTTTAATTGTTCGCGACGATGGATTTCGCCAATTAAATCATTAACCTTTGTATTTGTTTTTGTATGAATAATTTATGAATTTGTAAATATATATATATATATATATATATATATATATATATATATATATAAACACACACACACACACACACATATATATATATATATATATATATATAAATAGACATATATATATATATAAGTAGACATTAAAGTCAATACCAAGCATTTTGGCAGTCTGTTAATGCTTGAACTAACCTTTATACCCCCAACACACACACACACACACACACACACACACACACATATATATATATATATATATATATATATATATATATATATATATATATATATATGTTGAGGCATATTTCATTGAATAATTTAGACAAGTTTTGCCTATTTATTTTCAATTGGATCCTTTCATATTCACGGAGAAAAATTGTTTGTGCCATTATTAAAGCAAGAAAGAACATTACCGTGTTGATACGTATTATCGACATTAGAACAATGTAATCATCAGGGTGTTGCTTATTTCAAGACAAATATTGTAGTGTTTGCCATTTTCTAAGACAAAATTGCTGTGTTCATCTGAAAGTTAAAAAGAGATGTTTTAAGACATGAGTAACTAAAACTATTACAAATCTCGATATTTTAAAATATCTACTTTAAACATTCTTGCAGTATTGATAATTAATTTTATTAAGATTTGGTTTTCAAACTCTCGACAACATCATAACTTTAGTTACCTTTTCCCTGTTTTATATTGCTCAAGCCAATCACATATACACTCAACTCATGCTTCACTTCACAAAAAAATTTTACTTTCAGATGAACATAACAATTTATATATATATATATATATATATATATATATATATATAAAAGAAAAATACAGAAAAAAAAAAAAAATCTGAATATGCATTTATGTAGTATTAATGTTAAAATAAAGTCGACGTCGGACGTTTCGGTCTATTTAAGACCATCTTCATGGACATTTTCATTTAAACATAATTAACATTATAACTTATAAAAATTTAACACAAAAAGACGATGGACATAAGAGCCCAACTAATTCAAACAGATAACTGAAATTTTATACAGATCAGCGTTCTGTTTAAATATGATCACGTAGTCGTCACGTGGGCGATGTTGTTAAAACGTATTCGAAGATGATTTCCAAAAATTAAAATATTAAAAGTCGATTGAAAAATTTTTTATAAACAGTTCAAAGAAATCTCTTCCGTTGATGTTGGAATACGTAGTGATCAATTGGTTCTTTTATCTTTGTAAGCTTTTAAGTCCTTCCCGTTACAAGGCAAATCTAAAAATTGACAATTTCCAACGATGGAACAGTTCAAAAAGAGTTCTTTGAACTTTTTAATCTAAAATTTTTTCTTGATCTTTGTAATATTTTAAAGAGATTTTAATCATCAAACTATTTATTTTAAATAAAAACAAATCTGTATAAAATTTCAATTGAATCTATTTAATACTAGTTAATTGAATGTTCAGATTTTTTTTAGTGTTAAATTGTTTTTTTTCATTATGTAAAATTATATTATGTTTTTATGAAAATGTCCATGAAGATGGTTCTTAAAAAAACCGAAAAAAGATTTATCCTTTTAAATTTATTTTAATGGATTAATAATCTTTAAATTCAAATTTTTTTTTTTTTTTTTTTTTTTTCAAACTGTCGGATTTATATCCATATATTTGCTTACAAATCCATTGAAAGTCCTATATATTTCCAAATATATTTTATTAAAATATTTTTTAAATTCTTTTTCAATTTATTTATATAATAATAATTTCATTTGAATTTCATTCTTTTTATTTATTTTCTTTCCATTCAGATAACAAAAAAACTAAAAAAAAAACTAAGGATTCTTGTCAATCTTTCTTGTTTTAAAAGTCCATTTTCTTTTGTCTTAAATATTTTAATTAAAAAAAGCATTTAAATCCTTAATTAGACCTCTTTTTTTGAACATACTCCATTTCAAATTTTTTTTGAAATATTTTATTCTTTTCTTGATTTTTCTTTCCTTCTTTTTTATATATTTATTTATCTATATGACGTTTATTTTCAATTTTCTTAAAATTTTTTTTTTAGTTTGTTTTCAATTTTTTTTTTTGTTTTTTTTCAGTCCAAATTTTTTATATAAAATTTTTCCTCTTTGTTTTATAATGTTCCTTTTTTCATTTTTTGTTTTTAAGTTTTAATTTGTTCCTTTTCAAGCTCCTTTTCAGTATTTTTTTTGTTCCTTTTTTCCTCTTTCAACTAATGTTCCTTTTCAGTATTCATTTTTTTTCCTTTTTTTAGGTTTTTTTTTTTTTTTGTTCCTTTTCCTTTTTCACCTATTCAATTTTTTTTACTTTTTCCTCTTTCTTTGTTTCCTTTTCAGTATTCATTTTTTGTTCCTTTTTCCTCTTTCACTTTTTTTTCTTTTTCAATTCATTTTTTTTCCTTTTTCCTCTTTCACTTTGTTTCTTTTCGTTTTCATTTTTTGTTTTCTTTTTCCTCTTTCACTTTTTTAGTCCTTTTTCGGTTTTCATTTTTTTGTTTTTTTTTTTCACTTTGTTTTTTTCGGTTTCATTTTTTAAATTTTTTCCTTATTCACTTTGTTCCTTTTCTATTCATTTTTTGTTCTTTTTCCTCTTTCACTTTGTTCCTTTTCGGTATTCATTTTTTTTTTTTTTCCTTTTTTGTTCCTTTTCGGTATTCATTTTTTTTTTTTTTTTCAGTTTCATTTTTTTTCAATTTTTTTCTTTTTCACTTTGTTCCTTTTCGGTATTCATTTTTTTTGTTCCTTTTTCCTTTTCACTTTGTTCCTTTTTCGGTATTCATTTTTTTTTCCATTCCTTTTCCTCTTTTCACTTTGTTTCCTTTTCGGTATTCAAAACAAATCCTTTTTCCTCTTTCACTTTTTTTGCTTTTTCAGTTTTCATTTTTCTCAAACATCTTCCTTAAAATTATTTCATTTTTTTCTTTTCTAAAATTTTGCTCCTTTCTCCTTCTTTTCTTTCCTTTATCACATTCTTTTCAATTTTTTTTTATCCATTCCTTCTTTTTGCTTTTGGCTCGTTTTTCCAACTTTTCTTTTTTTTTGCATCAATATTAACTAATTTTTTCCTTCCTTACATTCAATCTGTTTCATTCTTTTCTTCTTTATCTAAATTCTTTCTTCTACTTATTCATCTATTATATTCTTTCTTCTTTTTTTTTTTTGTTGTTCTTCATTTTATTTGATCATTCTTTTTGTTTTATTAATAATCTCCATTTTTGTCCCTTTGTCTTTAAGAAAAGTTTTTTTTTATTCCAAATTCTAAAGCTTTTTTTTCTTTCCATCTTTTTTATTTTGTTCTGTCTTTTTCCCCCAATTTTTTATTAAATAACTAATTTTACCTTATTTTCTCATTCATTTGTTATTCTTTCATTTTTTTTCTTTTTCTTCATTTTCTTTATTTTTTTTCTCTAACTTCTTCATTGTTTAGTTTTAAATTTGATTTTTTTTTAAAGTGATCTTCCATCTTTTATTTTTCTTCTAGATTTTCTCCTTCTCTACTTGCACATATTTTCTATTTTATTTTCATTCTTTTTTCATTCAATCTTCCTTTTATGTCTTCTAATTTTTCTTTTGAACTTTGTTATCTTTTCCTTATTTTCTATTCATCTCACTTTTTTTTTTCCTCTTATTTATTTATTGTCTTACTTTTTCATAACTTTTTTTTTTCATTCTTTTTTATTTTTCTATTTTTTTTTTTTAAATGCAGACTGTCCCTATTCTTTCTTAGCCAATGCCTTTTTTTTCCAACATACCAAATAATTAACCAATATACTATTGCTTTTGTATTGATTTTGATTTTGATTTCTTTCTTCTATGTTTTTTTATTGTGATCTTTCAATGATCGCCTTAAACTCTCTAACAGTAACCAAAATCACACATATATTGTTTGAATTTTTTCTTTCAAAAAATTTTTTTATTTTCCATTTTTTTCCCCAAAATACAAGGAATGACAACAACAAATAATCAAAGAATTTATCAATGTAAAAAAAACCTTTGAAAAGAATTTCCTCTTTCTTTCAGATAGTATAAAAAGCTCCAAAAATATTGTTAAGCCCTTTAAACTCATAATTGATATGGAGGATTCTTCAAAATTAATAATAATAATAATACACAAAGATCTTTCTATAGATATAAAAAAACTTTTTCTTTTTTTTTAGAGACATTAGACCTTTTCTCATAATACTAAGAAAACAATCCCCATTGATCTTTCATTTTAGACAGAAATTGTCCATCTAATATCTGAATTTATATTTGGACAAATGTCCTCATCTTTTTTTTTGTTATCAAATAGTACAGACTTAGTGGAAACAGAGTGAGAAATAAAACTGAGTAAAATTTTTTTTAATCATTTCAACTCAAACAAGACAATAAATTCAGTAAGATGCAAGGGGTTACTGTGTTTGAAAGAATATGAGAAAAAAAAAAAACATTGAGAAGAAAAACAAATAAATTGCAAAATTAAGAAAGTAAGAATTGACATTGCATTTAAATGTTTAAAGATCATATTTGATTGGGAAACAAGAAGCTGGAAAAAAGTTCCTAAGTGAGAAGTGTGATAGAAGAAACTGTTGGTATAGAACTTATGGTTACATCTAGCTATTTCAACTGTAAAATGACGAGACCCTAGTACTGTGCTTAAATTTGTATAATCTAGGTACCAAAAATCTAGGTACCAAAGAAGAAAGCTCATCAGAACAATTACCATGAAAATATTTATAGAAATGTCAGAGGGAAGATATATTACAGTAGTGGGAAGGTGACTGCATCCAATATTCTAGACCAGGACCAATAACATTGCAAATTCTTCTTTTTGATTTTATGAAGAATATTTAAATATATAGCAGAAGAACTAGACAACAATATTCACTACATTGATGAATTGTAGACTTATAAATGAAGAACAAGATGTTATATGCCTAGACATGGGCAGTAGAATGAGAATAATCTAGCCCCTTAGATTTAATTCAAAAATTCCATTAATGTTTCTCAAACCGACAGACACCTAAAGAAGGCTGAAGTGCACAGCAACCATAATGTTAGGATTATAACAACAAAATAAGGACATTAGTCTGAGTGTAAATGTATGTAATGATTACTCATCATCCCTAAAATTCAAGCAGATAATAACTTAATGGTCACATTTAAGCTATAAAGTTTAGAGATTTTGAGGTAAAACCACAAAATGAAACAGTTAATTTAATGATGGTCATTTAAGATATACATAGCATTTAGAAAAAAAAAAAAGATGACACTAGCTACAATAAGAAAAGTTAGAGTTATACCATGAGAGTCAGGACTGGTGTGTACTAATCCTGACCCCAACTCCCTACCAACCATGGAGGCAATCAAGCAGTGCTTTATGACCCTCACTATCTTATCAGTGTTTGGTTTTTTCTAACCTACATTTCTATGCATTATAAATTAAACTAAGCATAACTGACTATTAAACATTTTTGATAATTTTGATGTCATTCTGTTTTTTTTTTTCCAAATCTGTGAACTTGTTTTTTGCTTATGCTAATATTATAAAAACATGATAAAATTCACTATTTAATAATGTTGGATGTGTTAAAATTCTTAAACCTTTTAACAAGAAAAATCTCAAGTTGATATTAAAAATTGCCACAAACCATTGTTGATTTATTTAAGATGGAATGATCTGTTATGATGTGTCTCTAATTTGTATTTAGATACATTGTATTTATTTTCAATTTTTCTAATTAAATTGTTCACCTATATTGCATATGATCCATTATTGTACATAATTGATTTACAATAAAATTTGTATTTTATATTCATAGTAATAAAAATTTGTACTTTATATTCTTAGTATCTTATGAAAATTGAGATGTAAAAAGAGTGGTGATCCCATATCATAGATTTGGTAGGATGGAAATTTCTTGCGCCAGCCCTGAGGAGAGTATTAATAAGCACCTAAACTTGCAAGCTATTGTTAGTGCCTTATTATCTCAATAAGTTTCTATGCAACATTTGCCTTTAGTCAAGAACCAATTCTAGAACAATGTTATTCATGCTAGTCTTGCAAATATTACTAGTTTAGAGTGGTTGACTTTATATGTAAATCTTGCATTTTGTAGGAGGAACAGTGTTTTTTGACTTCACTACTCAATAGTAATGTTAGGTTATTTTTGTTTGAGTTTATGATATGTCAGCCCTTGGATTATTTAATTCTGAATTTTGTATGGGTCACCTAGTGAGGATCAAATTCACTACTTTGTAGCAATGGTTAACAAAACTAACCTTTTTAACTATAACCCCATGACAAGGCACTTATGTTACGTTAGTTTGGCTGAATTTAATGAAAATGTCAACCCTAGTATCATTGCAGTGAAGAAATCCACTTGAAAAAAAAATTCTGAGGGCATGCACCTGCTGATGTCATTCACTTCATGATACATAGAAAAACCAGGGAAGACTCATTACATCGTTTATAACAGAGAATGGTTGATGGAATAAACTAGATGTGCTGGCTTCAGATTAGTGTACATGCCTTCAAACTCATATAAAGTTAGTAGCAGTGAACAAAAAATTTAGAGGAAAACAGGCTGACTAGTGAGACAAAAGATTTGCAACTGTGGCTCTGTGAATTTGTGACTCAGTTTGCTTTATTTTTGCTATAATTATTTAATGTTGAATTTTTGTGTAGGGCACCCAGTGAGGAACAAACACTACTCAGTACTGACGTTCAATAAGACTAACCCTGGTAACCATTACTCCATGCTAAGGCACCTAGGTTAGCTTAGGTTGGTTGATTTTATGATATGTCGGACCCTTGGGTTATTTA
Organism: Acanthosepion pharaonis; assembly: GCA_903632075.3. Lineage (NCBI taxonomy): Eukaryota > Metazoa > Mollusca > Cephalopoda > Sepiida > Sepiidae > Acanthosepion > Acanthosepion pharaonis. The sequence goes on along the minus strand of CAHIKZ030001663.1, from coordinate 156,935 downwards.
ATTTTGAATTGTATAGGTCACCTAGTGAGGTTCAAGTTCACTATTCAGTAGTAATAGTCAACAAGACTAGGCTTGCTAACCATTACCTCATGCTGAGGGTACCTAGTTTAGGTTAAGTTAGTTGATTTTATAACATGTCAACCTTTTTTGTATATTCAAATTTTTTTAGGGCACCCAGTGAGCATCAAACTCACTAATCAGTAGTAATGCTCAACCAGATTAACCTTGCTGAAACTGAAGCACCTCATCTATTTCTAGAGAGTTTTTTTACTAGGTACTCCATGGATGGGAAAATATTTAAATATCTTATATACTTTGTAAAATAATACTTACCTATTCTCTTTATTTTATACTCCAGAATACAATCAATGACTAGCTGCTCATTTTCACGTCTATAGTCTAAGTAAGTATTTCTAGGGTGATGACTTTATCCCTGTTAAAAATGCCAGCTGAAGTACATTCGTGTCTCTTCAACACCAACACAAAAAAGAAGAAGAATGTTTTATTCATTAAGATTTAAAAATGATATTACTACTAATAATACTATATGAAATTCAAGTGAACATGAAAGAAATATTAAAAAAAGTTAATATTGCTTGATCTAATAAAAAAATATAAGATCTTATTGATACCATCTTTGTCTTACCATCAAATTCAAGTTGATATTACTAAAACATTATTTTATTTTTTTAATAAGATTTATTTAATATTTCTGAATACTTTTTTGAGATTAAAAACGAAGAAACAAAATTTAATCTAGTTTTCTTAATCTGTAAAACAGCAATGAGAGGAGAAAAAAAAAAATTACAGAAAAAAAATTACTGATCTTATAACTCAACTTTTGTTTGCAAATGTTTAAATTGCATTATACATATGGAATGTTGAGATGGTGAAAAATTGTCCTTGTAACAATATTCAACTTTCCCATAAAAAAAAAAATGGAAAAGAAAAAAAGTAGATAAAATGTCATTCCAACATTTTTTATTTCAGAAATTGTTGAATTGTTTTACAAAAAATTGTTTCTTTTTTTTAGTCCAGTTTCTTAAGAAGTCAGTTCTCATATGGCAGGAAATAAACTAGACACAGGAAGATTTCTTAATGTCTCCTCTTATTACTTCAATTCTGACTGTTACTCCAACTATTACCGGACTATCATGCAGACTCAGTATTTGATTCATTGTTCATTTAATTATACTTGATGTATAGATATAACAGTAGACACATGAATGTGCATGGCTATTTAACATAAAAATGCTCAGCTCAATTTGAATGTCTGTTTCTTAAAAGGTATAATATTCTTTGTAACTTAATAACAATACAGACTTAAAAAAAAACTTTGTATGAAAAGATTTGATATATGTTTTAAATGCTGTGTTTTGCCTTTCTCAATAAATAATATATATGGAGGCAAAAGATTGAGATGAAGAGATTTGCCTTATATATCGATGAAGATATGACCTTGGGACTATTTATAATAGTGAGCACAACTGCTTTGCCACTATTCATAATTTGGTTGATGATCTTCTAGAACTCTTGGGATTGAATTTGTTTTTCAATTTTGGCTTGAACTGCTTGTATATATGGTGACACTTTGCCTTTCAAAAATTTTCTAGCAAAATTGCATATTTCTGAATGATGTAATAATCAAATTGCATTGTTCCTTGTGACTATAATTGAGCTATGGTTGCAGTCAGGGCTAAACCATGGCTGACTATTTAAATTTTCTGGAATTTTTGTGGGTATAAAAAACTCTCCATTCAGAAAGGATCCATTCTGAGATGAGGCCAAATGTTTTGGAGGCATCATGCATTGAAGAAGTTTGAGAGGAACTTCCACTATATAAGATCTAAAGCTATTCAGTTTTCCTTCATGTAGTGAAAATTTATTCTGTGGAACAGTAATTCAGGAGATGCCTTTGGTTTGGCATCAATTTGGACACACTGTGATTTATAGATTATGCAAAAGCATTTCATAAAGTACATCTTAAAGAACTGTTAGAACTGCAATGTAACCTTAACATATTTGGAGAGGATATTAGAATAACCAAGAACTTATAATTGAAGCATATGGATAAAAAATGAATTCAGTAAATATACAAAATTAGAAAGGAGTGTGAGACAAGATATTCAGTTTTCTTGCCAGACTTATTCAATCTATACTGTGAGATAATTCCTAGAGAATCAGAAAGAATTTCCAGGATTCATTATTAGCAATAATATCTTAACAACATAAGAAACATGGAAAGGAAACTACAAGAACTGATAGATTATTGAAGGTGTTGAAGGAAAAGCAAAAGAAAGGACTAAAATATAAATTGTAAGAAGATAAACTGCATAAAAATTTACAAATTAGAGATACAAACATCAAATAATTGTGTTTTAAAAGACGATGGAAAGTGTGACACAGAAATTAGAAGGTATAGTGAATGATGCCTTTCAAAAGCTAAGTAAATTATTAAGAAATAAGAAAAATTTTATTAGAAATAAAAAAAAGGTATTTAACTCTTATGTAATATGAGTTCTCCTATATTGCAGAAATAAAACCTAGAAATGTGGTTCTACAGAAGGATGCTGAGGATAGTCAGAACAATTAAGCAACAATGAAGTTTTAGAGAAAATGGAAACCAAAAAGGATACTTATATTTAACACATGAGGAAAGAGGTCTTTGAAATTTTGTTACTCACAGGAGAGATTGAAGGCAAGTGGGATAGTGGAAAACAATGCATAAAACCACTAGTGGGTTTTAAATGGATGGCATAGAAAAATTTTGGGAGATAGCAAAAAGATATATTTTATTAAAAGCTACAAAGACAGGAAATTGTGGTGAATATGAAAATAATGAACTAAAGGAATATATAATAGAAGAAAGTATTATACTTTCAATTTATTTTTATATTTTGATTTTTTGCAAGAATATAAAACCTTACATCAAAATGTTTAATATTTGTTTCCTATGTTGGTGGAATAAAGCCCTTAATGGCTGTTTGATATTTAGGTGACTGTATATTCTATATCCTACTAAAATGTATCATACTAACATGCATATATATATATTTTTTTTTAAGCATTTCACCCCAAGCAAGGCAGGAGTGCTACTAACATACAAGGGGTTACAAAGAGTGAGAGCAAGAGTAAAGAGGAGTGATTGAAAAAGGATGAAGAGAAGGACAGGGAATTAGATCAAAGCATCTGAAGATGTCGATTGACATTACATTTGAATATTTGAAGATTATAGCTATCAGAGAAGCAAGTAAGAGGAAGGGAGTTCCACTGACGGGAAGTGTGAGAGAAGAAGCTGTTGGAGTAGAAGAGGCGGTTACATTTAACTGCTTCGACACTGAATGGGTAGGACTGAGATTCCAACCTAGTAGTACGCTTAAATTCATGCAGATATGGTATCAGCGAAAGTAGCTCGTCCAAGCAGTTGATATGAAAATATTTGTAGAAAAGACAGAGGGAAGCCACATCACATCTCTGAGAAAGTAACTATAGACTAGATGCCAGATCAGGACCTATCACATTGCATATCCATCTCTGGATTTTGTTGAGGACCTCAAGATGAACAGGGGGGGGTCCAGACCATATATGGCAACAGTATTCCAAACAAGGACGAATGGTTGATTTAAGATTTAGTACCATTTTTAAGATTTCATTCGACACAGAAACCAAATTTTTCTGGTAGATCTTATGCATTCATGTTTATATTTTATATCTTGTTACTGAAAATATTCAAACCAATAATTTTCAAGAAGATAGCAATTCTTTGTGCCAATAACTTTTTTATTCTTTTGGAAATTATGAAATAAAAAAATTTTTGTTATTCATATATTACGAAATGATTTTTTTATTGGTTATAAATTCCCCCGAATTAACAAATAACATGAATATACATCTGTATTTAATATTTATCAGGTTTTTCTTGAATTTAAAGAATTAAAATATTTTAATGAATAATTCAGTATCCAGAAATATTGTTTAAACTTAAATGAGAACTTGTATTTGAATCTTGCATATATATATATATATATGATTTGCACTTATCATTTAAATGTGATATTAATTTTAAAATTTTTTGGGTTTCAGAGGAAGAATGCAGTTTTGAAATCAAAATTTTGGCAATGAAAGATTTTGCAAAATTCATTCTACATTGAACTTGTATGCATCTTTATTCCATAAACCGACACAGTCTCAAGCCATCAGCATGAATGAATTCAAAATAAAATTTAGAATGTAAATATAATAATATAAAAGAATGTGATCAACAAGAAGCAGATATAAAAATTGATGTTTTATAAGCTTTTTTTTTTATTTAAAAAAGAGAATGCCGCCAGTTTTTTTTTCCGGTTGATAAATATATTTTCAATTTTTGGACATATTTCCAGTCTTATAAAAAACCCCTACTGAAAAAAATTGTGAGATTTAAAAAGAAACAGATTTAGCATTTTTAAAAAAATCATTCAAAAAAAAAATTCTAGTCACAAATACTTCCACTTTAAATTTATTCAAATAAAAAAATGTCAGTGCAATTTCTTAATTACAAACGTCTCTTAAATAGTAATATTTGAATTTTATCCAAAAAAAAAAAATTAAAAGCTATAATTCTACTAAAACTACCAATTAAAATAAAATTTCAAAGTTTGCATTTTTTATAGTAAACTAAATTATGCAAACATTCTTTACTTCAGGGCCAAAATTTAATTACCAACAATAACATGTTAAAAAAAAATTTTTTTGGATTCAATGCTGGGGAATAAGCGTCGCCTGACATACATGAAGATATTATTTTTTTCCCATTTTAAAAACATGGTTTATATTTTAGTCAGATTTGATCTGTTTAGTTTTTAAAGTGCAAAGATTTTTCATGACAAAAGATCCTACAGATGTCTGGTCAAGAATTTTTAAAATTTTGTGAAGATGAATTTTTTATTTTATTTTGACAGTTAAAATCGGCTAACAATGAATGTTTCATTGTTCAATTTTTTGTATTTTCTCAAAATTTGAAGACAATGCATTGTAAATTACACAGAATGATAACAAATTACAAACATACTGAAATTTGGTTTTAAAAATTTTGATTTATTTTAAATATGGAAAAAAACTTGTTCCATTTTTAAGATGAAAACTGTTTTCACTGGCGTATTTTATGGCATATGAATCACGTCGGCAATAATAAAATTTCCAGAGGACATCTAATTATTTGATTTTTCAATATTTCTCTGTTTTTATTTTTCATTGTTTAAGTGGATAATTTCAAAAAAAAATGATATTCATGCAAAACCTTAAGTAGTCCCTAATTTAGGCTCCGGCAAAAACATTTTAAACCTCAAACAAGGGATTTCATTATTGACCTTTTGGTTCAAAACAGAAAGGTTTCAAAGCTAAATGCAATGAATTTCACCTACAATTTGAAAATAATCACACTAACCGGCATTCTCTTAGAATTTTTATTTTTTTTTTAAATATCAAAACAAAACATTGTAGACATTAACTTAAAATTTTACGAACATAAATTTCTCTTTTTATTATGCACATATTGCCCCTTGTTATTAAAATCACAATGTTTTTGATGGGACAAATTTAAAACACCTGAATAAACTGAAAGAATTTGAATAAAGCATTCTAATGTCGTCATGAAATTTTTAGATAAAATAATATTGCTATTTCTATTTGATTAAACTTTGAATATTTTATAACTACTTCAAAGATTGAAATTTCCAAAAGTAGACTTTGAAACCGAAGGCCAGAAATATGCAGCATTTTTTAAAGATTATCAGGATCGAACTTTGAATATCCACGAACTTTAAATTGAAGGGAATAAATTTCTTGAAATTGAATTTTTTTATTTCTTACAAACTTTTTTTCTTTAAACATTAAAATTTTTAATAAGTCAACTCTTCTCCATTTTTATAATCTTTGTTTAGGTTATTTTCAACGGTTTAAAATATTCTTTTAAAAGATATGGATAAGATACAGGTAACCACCTGTATAGAAGAGAATATTAACCTAAGAATTTAAATGTAAAAAATCTATGCTCCGAAATTTCCATTTTATATCCCATTTTAACCAGAAAATATAAAAAAATGATCCCACTAAATCTTATTTGTTGATTAACTGTAATTGCGTCAAATATTCCATTGCCTTTTGAATTTGAAATCCATTATTTTTGGTATTATTGTGGTATCCCATCCATTTACAAGCAGTCCAAAACTTTATAATTTGGAAATCTTGAATTCCTGTAAAGTTTCTTGTGGTAAACGTTACAGGAAATAAACGTGGAACCTGTGACGGTAAAAAACAAGATATCCACAAAGATCAGGCAATTTCAGAATAACTAGATATCTTTATCTAACCATAATGAATGGTTTATAATTTTTTTAGAATAACGAACTGTGTATGTGTAAGTTAGAAAAATAATTTCGCTTTTATTAATGATTGATATGAAAATCCATTTTGCAAACTTTGTTTATGTCTAAAAATTACAATCCAAATTCATTTTTTTTTTGTTGAGAATTTTTAAAGATATAAATTACAAATTGAGAAACACAGTAACGAGAGGTTCATAGTCCTAAATAATTTTAATAAAGGGAATAAACCAAAATTATCAATGAGTATTGCTTTTTTACAAAATTTTTATTTTGTAAAATTTCCACATCCGTTGATTCAATGACCATGAAAATTTCTGAAAATTAAAATTCTTGACGTTTTTTTTTTAATTTTCATTAATATTCAAGTAAATAAAAAATTCTCCTCATTGCTCATAATTTCTTCTGATGAAATTTCCCTCTAAACATTAAACACATAATTATTGGCACCAAATTCTTAGACATGGTTGGAAACACAACTGAATAATTTATAAGAATGATTGAAGACTCATTTTAGAATGCTAATTTGGTGGAATTAAGTAAATATGAATATAAAATTTTTTTAATCTTTAATTTATTGTTTAATTTAACATTTTTTGATCTTTTATTTAAATCTTTCTAGATCTAACTATATCTGTTTCTATTGTGCAATGAAAAATAAAAATGATAAGGATTTTTTTTGTAAAATCTTTGCTTTTCAATTCATTAATCTTACTTTTCATATTCATTCATTAGATCTTTCTAGCAGATCATTGATATTTTTTAACAAAAGGCTATTTTGTCTGCATGTTTCTTCAAATCACATACTATCTATCTACAAAATATCTATTCATTGTGAATTTTTTGAGTATGTCAAATAAACAGTTTTGTTTTTATTTATTCAAGATAAGCCTCTTAGTAAATATTTTAAACAAAATTCCTAAATAAAAATTTCTAAGAACTGAAGATATCCCCTGTTCATTATTTAGAAATAATTTTGTGAAAAATCGTGTGCACAGGATTTTGAAATGGATCTAAAAATGCATTGAAAATTATAAATTATCAATGGAGCTTTGAAATATCGAGTTAAAATTATTTTACTAACAGTTTATAAATGAGAATTTGGTATTTGTTTTTTCTCAAATATATAAAAATTAATATATATATATATGTATATTCTATATATATATTCTTATATATATTATGAAATTTAAATATTTCCTATATTTATTCCCTGAACATCCTAATATAACGTTATTTCATATGTATATATTCGCAAAATCTTTAATTCTAATAACAGAACAAATATCTCTACTTTCATGTGCCAAAATTCTCAAAACTCATATTTCCTTTTAATTTTTATTGACTTTGTCATTTGAACTTTCATGTATCTATCTTTGCAAATCATTTATAACGCAAATATTTTCAAACTTAAAGAAAACTGATTTCAGGCCATTCTATCATGACTTCAATTGAATTTTCCACATTACTAGATAATGGCTTCTTTTCTCATTTTTTTTTATATGTAAATTCCTTTTGTCCTTCTGATTTTTAATTCTACTTAAAAGGATGCTTCCTATGACCCTTTATGATATTCTCAAGACTGGTCTCCAGTCAATCATTCCTGCTGAATCAAAAATTTCGTCACAAATGAAAAAAAAAAAAAAATCCATTTAAATATTTGTCCAATCCAAAAATACATGCATAAATATTTTAAAAGTCATCTATATTAATTCATATTGATCTTCCACTCACCAAATATACAAAATTAGATATTACATAGAAGTCGAGCAATCTTTCCTTTATTTCCAATAATTTCCTATGTCTTAATACTTTGCTCAATTTCTGAAAAACATCTTTCAATATTCCTATATATGCCTTTTGAATTTGTATTTTTTTTATACTTGCTATATAGCTAAATTTTGTACCTGCTTGATTTTAACATCGCCAATATGTAGCTCATATCTTTAGCTGCCTCTTTTACTGATAACCATGCATTCATTCTTTTTACAGTTAATAATTCATCCTTTCTTATTTCTCCCCATTACTAACTTGCCTAAGAGTTTTTTTTTTCATTTTTCTTTTCTGAGTATCACCTACAGTGTCATTTGCATACCTTATTTTGTTAATGATCAAATTAATTTTGAAATTCTTTTTAAATGAACAAATTCAATAATGGCTAGATATTTTCATTTCCTCCTCTCCTTTAAATAAAAAAAAAAATCAAGTCAGGTAAAATTGATAAATGTGAATTTCAAAAAGATAATTGAAAACAAACAAAAAAATAATATTCCCTCAAACTCATTAATCATAACGAGGATACTGAAAAGATACTGAGCACATGGCAATTATCAGATTACATTTTAAGAATAAAGCAGCAAATATGTCCTAATTCTACATAATCCTAAAAGCCAAAAGAAATTTATAAAGTACCTGTTACAATCACCACAGTTAATACCTGGAGTTGAAAAGATCTAAATAAATTAGCAAATACCAGTTTGTACTAAGAAGATTTTTTCCTGGATTAGAACTTGCTGCTGCACAAGTTGGACTCAGTATAAATTAAATTAAAAAAGAATTCATGTATTTCAATAAAAACAGAAAGAAATCTTATAATATTCAAAAGGAAGACAATACAAATCAGTTGGAGGATAATTTTTTTATATCATTGTTGAACTCCACACAGAAAAATGTTAAAACTGCAATAATATAACCAGCACTATTAAAGATAAATATCAGAAGTCAAAAATGAAAAAAAAAAAGTTTGAAAGTAGAAACTCTTTAGGTCAACAGTAGAAAGTCAAGCAGTTGAACAATAAAAAGTCACTAACAAAAAATCTAGACGATACATGCACTTGACTATTGAGAGAAACATTAAATACCAGATGCATTTAACATGTCAAAAAAGAACAATATAGGAATGTACCAAATATTACAAGCACAATTTGTGAAAGGCAAGTGTGGTTTAGTAGATATTGTTGAAGTAAGCAAGAAGTGCATCAGTTTATGGAATCAAAAGGCAGAGCAGCAAGAAGAATCTTCACCAAATGACTTGTAGATGCATTCAGAATAATAAAAGAAGAACTGAGTAGAGCCATAAATGATAGAAATGGTTGGTTTTGTTTGTTTTGTTTTACGGCATATCAACCTCAATGGGTCATTTAATGCCGACAATTTTTTTTCTGTTAATATTTTTTTCTTCAAATATGTATAACTGGTAATATTTTTTTTTTTCAGAAACATAGCTGGTAATATTTTTTTTCAAAAACGTATAGCTGGCAATATTATTGTTTTCAAAAACGTATTGTTGGCAATATTATTTTTTCAAAAACATATTTCTGAAACAAAGTATTTCTGGTATTAAAACCTATTTTTACACTTTTTTATAATGCTTTTTACCTCAGTTTCAGGGTTAACTATTTGCCCATAGCTGGGACCCTAACAGGTGCAAACACCTCAGGTCAGGGTGGACCTGGGAACACCAATTAAGAGGAGGTTCCATGCTTCTCAAAGCCTTCTGATCAGAGGCCTTGCTGTTGGACGTAGTTTATCGTCATACCCTGGACGCTGATAGAAAGGGTTGGATATTAGTAATCAGATGTGTTTACAAACAATCAGATCTTTTTGAGTAGCACTGTAACATCAAACATATTTCAGATTTTCTGAGGTCTAAATATCTAAAGAAACAAAAAGGCAATGCATTATACAAATTGCTTGAGATGATGGACAGAACAAGTATTGCTCTACTTAAAAAAAAAAAAAATAAAATAAAAAAAAAATTTTTTTTTTGTTTTTTATCAAAATGCATTCCAATCAAAATATTTCTTGTCAATAAAACTGGGTGATATTTTTTTTTTTTGTAAATTCCTGAAATTCATCTTAAAAGACAAAGAACAAAGGAATGAAAAACAAAAAAGTCAGAAAAGAAATTACCAGCAACAAAATTAAACTTAAACAACTTCCGTTTTCCCAGTCGTCACTAATTTTTTGTCAAGGATGATTAACGGTGTAACTGCTTCTTCTGCTGGGTCATGTAAGGTACTTATGGCAGAGTAGTTAGCCCAAGTACTCACACACACTTCTCCATTAACCATTGGTGTATGCCAGTGAGCATGCATTAACTAGTGATGGAATAATATATAGGAATGTGAATTGAAAATTTTCTCAATAGATTTAAGTGATCATAAAAAGCTTCAATGTGCACACATCTATAGAAGCATACAGGTGTATGTTCCACTAGAGTTTTTATATTATATCTGTAATTTTATTTCCTATTTATCTTGACTTTTGTATTTTATTTTGTGTTTTGTCTTTCAATAGGAGCAGATAAGTTTGCCTATGATCCTTTTGAACAGGAGCCATCTTAAATTCAAAAACAAAGTGTCAGCTTAATTCTTATTGGATTCTTTAAATTTTTCAAATAAAATGTTATACATCAGAATCACATTTGTGGATAAAGTGTTCAATGTTAATGCTTTATTTGGTTCTCTTAAAAATATTTTCAACCATCATAGTCATTATCAAGAACTGGATGTTGTCAGTACAAATGGACAAGATTTTGTTGGCTATATCCAGACATTTTTTGAACACTACAATTCAAATTTAATCCAAATATATGAGTATCATATAAGTGATGCCAAGTGTAAAATTGTTTAACAGAGTTCAACTGCACCAGAATAGAATGCATCAAATATTTTATATGTATTTTTTTAGTTTTCTAAAGTAAATCTAATCTACAGGTTTTAATCTTTTCTACAATTTCCTTTAAATTTAAATGTTTCCCAAATGCTTGATTTATTTATTTATTTGAGTACTAAAATATCTTTGAGAAAAAGCCATCTTTGAAATAGCTAACCAGCAACAAACTCAAAAAGTCTATAGAATAACCTAACCGATATACATAGACACAAAAAACTTCCTTCAAAGAATTTCATTGATTCCAGACAACGTTAGCAAATTAGTTTATCACTGACCATACATTTAGACTTAAAAAGGACAATCATCAAACAGAAAAGAGAAAAGCTTTACAAAAACAATTCTCTCATTTTGAAGATAAGTTTGTCATTATCTCTTATGAAGTAATTCTATTTTGCACACTTGCTAATATCACTTGATGAGAAAACCAGAGAGTTGAGAATGTATTTATTGAATTAAGTGATGCCTTGCTCACTAATGCTTCCAAGATAATTTTCCTTATCAACTTTCTAAATTTTTTTTTTTTTTTTTTTTTCTTTGTTTTAGACAATATTCTAGCAATTTGCAGAGAAAAACGAATAAATCCAGAAAGGAGAAAAAAAATATACAGTCATCTCTCACAATGATTTTATAAAAGCTGAAAGTTGCAATCAGTTGCAATTTATGTACTGATTCTCAATGATACACATAATATCCTTATTCTGTCAATAATGCTTGCATTAATTCCTAACTACTGACAATCCCATTTTTCCCCCTGACTTTTAATGCTATAGTAAAACACTGCTACAAAATAATTATACATATAGTAGCCCTATTCTTTTTAATAATGGCTTGCCTTCATTCCTAACCACTGACAATCCCTTTCTTCCTGATTTTCAATGCATTTGCATCATACATAAATATAAATTCATACAATGACTGTATCAAAATTTTTACAAATAAATATAAACCTTAGAGTGATTGCTTGATTTGTTTTTTATGGTATCAACCTTTGTAGGTTATTTTAAAGCCTGAAAATATTTTTTAGATTCTAAGATTTCTTTTGGCAAATAATAATTTACTGAGACAAGTCTTATAAATTAACCCATAGCTGGAGAGAAAAAGAAATGGATTTAAGATATTTACATGTAAGTGAATATAACAAACTTGACTGGAATTGGAAATTGGCACTCTGATTCAACGTTTGCTTCATATGAGAAATGGTGTTTCAACATGATATGGGTATAAGTCTTAAAAATAAGTGGTTAGGGATCATGTTGGAATAAGTACAGAGAAATGGGGTGGAACTTTTTTTTTAACAGTAACAAGTAAAGGGGGTTACAATTATAACAGACATGAGAATAGAGATGAAAAGATAGAGGTAAAAGATTGCTGTACCAATCTTCTAAGTAGGGGAGATTTTTGCCTCAAAACTCAGGATTAAAAAAATTTTGGTTTCCCCTGGACTTGAACACTTGTGGTGCAGAGGCAGGCTAGTATTTCTGGCATGAGATGAGCCAGGTTTTACACTTGCCTGAAACGAACCCAAATTGGGAACCCAATGAGTACAAAACTAAATACATAAATCCTTTTATTTTTTTTTAAAAAGGAACTAGCTAAGCTTTTACTCACTCGACAATATTCTGGCATAAAATGAAAATTTAAAACACGTTTTGAAGCAGGTGTGAAATTCTTTTGAAGTTCTGTCCTGACAAGTTTTTTTGTTTATGTTTAAAAAACATTGGAGACTTACAGTTTTGCAATGTCTCTTCTCACGTACATCTGAGATGAAAAAACACTTCACCTTGAGAAAGACAGGATTTTATTATCCTTTAAGAAAATAAATTTAATATACTGGCAATAATGTAAGGCTTTATGTTTGACTTTCAAAGGTGAATTGCTCATAAAACATGTTAAGTATATTTTGACATAACATTAAATTATCAAAGTTTACATTTGATCTTGAATGCTGTCTAAAGGCATTGGACAACTAATTTACAAAAGACATTTTTTTTAAGTCTTTACATTTTTTGTTTCATTTTGGTTTGAACTTTATGGATTTTTTTGTTGGTAGGTGGTCCGTTTTCATAGACTGTTGCCAATTTGCATTAGATTAAAAGTTAGGACTTAAATTATATCTGCTTCAAGTGGGTCAGCTAAAACAGTTATTCAGTGTTTGTCTTTAGCTAGCCTTGGGAGCATTTAAGTTTTTTTTAACCAACTTCAAAAAAGAGTGAGGATTACTGCCATATCACATTGAAATACCAGTTCCTCACACTCACTGAAGTTAAGCAACATTGAGCCTGGTCAGTACCTAGGTAGGTGACCACTTGGGAATACCATACTGTAAGATTGGATGTGTAGGTGGCGTAATGGATAATGGCTTGGAATTGAAAATCATAAGACGGAGTTCAGATTCTAGGTGGGTTCATTATATTCACTTATGTTAAATATCCTTGGGAAAGGTCACAAAAGGGTCATGTATCAAAAGATACATGATCGTGTAAGTAATAATCATGCATGGCACATAACTGACTGACAGGACAATAATGCACTTAGTAACAATATCAAATATACAATATAAGGGTTATTTCAATTTGCAGTGGTAAAGTGTACTTTTAAGAATACAAAGTTCAAAAATGATACAATGATTTTATTACCAAAAAGAAGATTGCCCATTTTGTAAATTTTTTTAATAAATGTGCAAACCAAAAAAAAATAATACTGGCTGGTATTTGTATAAGACAAAAAATAAAATAAATAAAAAATAAAAGAGCATCAGCTAGAAATACTGAAAATATTTTTTTAAAAGATAAATTATCTACAACTTACAAGTGATTCGAGTTAAAACAAAAAAAAAACCTGAAATGGCCATATCCATAATTAAACCAACAATACAAAGGTCTAACATATTTCGTAAAAGTATCTCATTATATACATTTAAAATAAATATTTTTTAAATGTCATTCTTTATAATATTTAAAATTTATAAGATTTTTGCCATTTGAAATACACTAGTTGCCACATCCAACAACTTTAGCATGAACAAAAATTAAAAAATGAAAATCCATTATTACTAAATCCATGATTTTTCTTTTATTAAATTAGTTAATGCATAACTTTTACAAGGTTAAAAAAAATTTAGAAATGCATCAAATAAGACCTGAAGAATATATATTTGTGAAATAAGGAGGATTGATCTGCTACATATTTTTCTACTTCAATTATAAATAAGAAATACTATGACAATAAACACTGTTCTATATCAACACTGCTAAATTCAAATCAGACACAATTACCAAAGAACATAGTTTTGAAAGCAGATATGTTGACATTAGTTTCATATCAAAACTTTGCTTATATATATATATATCTCAAACAGTTAAGAGAATATAAATTAGAACAAAGGACATTTATAATTAAAGACATCTAAGTTCTATTTATTACATAAGATTTAGAAGTCTATTATCCATAATCCTTCAAAGAGTAAGTGATATTACTCTTCAAATGCCACAAACTCTACATAGATTGCTCATATTGTGTAGAACAAAGAATTTGGTCAAATGCAATGTCATTTATTAAAGGCATTGTGCATCCCAACAAAGGTAACTTACTCAGAAGCTATATTAACAACACTCGTGGAATATTGGAATTCTAATGAGGTGCATGATCTAAAGAATAATCAAATAGCAAAAGTACAACTGGATTATCATAATGGCCATTAGATAGGGTTAAATGTTGCATGAAAGCTAGGAACTGTGATGAATTTAACAGTCATAAGGAAATGACACATTTAAAAGGAGACAAGTTTCCTGGCTGTGAAAATGACTCGCTTAGTAAATAAGACAAGGTCTCCAGTGGAATTAGATGTTCTGCTAACTGTACATAGAAAACAAATATGTGGTAAAACTTGATTTCATCATTTATAACAAAAAGCTTTTTGTGCTGCATCATTTTTGTTAAAATAAACTAGTCACCAATTAACAGCTAAAATGCAGATAAAACGGAGATAATACTAAACTTTTCAGCTAAAATGCATTAATCACAGAAAATAATGATTTTGATTCTGCCAGCAGATTTTTTTTTATTATTTACAATAAATGCCTCTATGGTACAAGTGGAGAGCTCGTAATCTCAAAAAAAAATTCAGAAACTACAAATTATAAGAAAAATTTTTTTTTGCTTCTCGGAAATAATTTTTATGACAACACTGTAGGTATTTCTGCCCATATTTGCTTTAATTTCCATACATACTATAAACTAGTGGATGTATAGATTAATTCTATTTGCTGAAAGAACAACTGCAAACTGAACTTTGTGTGGAGAGGAAAATAGAAGAGGAAAGGAAGAAAAAATGATCAAGTAAAATCTAGTATTAGTATTTAAAAAACATAAGAACATGTGCACAAGATGGGTTTTAACATAATTGTTAACATTTTTAAGATGCTTTTTTTCTCTCTCTCCCTTTCAACATGAATATATATTTCTATCCTTTGAATGGCATGTTACATATACTTATGAAATTTGTTGAAATGCTTATAAAATTTTAAATTCTGTTAAAGTAACACCAGAAACAAGATCACATTCTGATAAGGTTTTTTGATGCTGACACCCAGTAGATAGAATTTGTCTAAAATATAAATAAGATAAAAAACAAGTCTTAAAAAAATGAAATAATATAGATAAATCAAAAACAACTTGTGTTTTTCAAATGCAATTTTCATAATACATTAGATAAAAAGGTATCTCAAGACTCCTTTGAGATACAAAATTAATGGTAATTATAGGAACATTGATAAAAAAATTATCTTCAAATAGTTTAGAAAAATTACTTAAAATTTCCCACTTTATTTTATTTTACAACAATAATTAAAATAAACTTTATTATTACAATTTTAAATTTTTCATGTCAAGAATATATTCATATGAGAAATCACAAAAAGGATGTTAATTCAAAGATTATATACCTCTGAACACCAGAAGACTTGATGTCAATGCTCAAAAAGCTGGTGTAATCTTTTCATACAAATGAATGGTCTTAACATTCATTGATAAACATATTTACTTTTCCTACTTCTAAAATAATGCTTAACAGGTCAGTTAAAATGAATCAATTTAGTAACCAATATAAACAAAACCGAACAGTAGAGATTTTTCTGTAAAATATTTTGTATTCCTACTAACAAAATGTTTAGAAAAATACAAGATCAATTTTGTCAGGTGTCTAAAGCCATTTGTGTATCAATAAATCAACAAATTCTACTGCCTGCAATTGAAATAAAATTTAATGAGCAACCAATAATGATATTCGAAAACAAACAACGGAGAGGGGAAAAAAAAGGCAAGATAATTATATTTATATCAATAAGAACTTCATATATCCTTCAGTGCTTCTAAAACACTAGCCTATATCAAATTTTGAAAATCTAACTTTTAGAATCCTCTCTAGTTTCAATAAATGTTTTGATCACCAGCAAAAAAAAAAAAAAAATCAATAAGAATGTTAAAAGGGGTTTAAATGTGTTACCAAAATTATCACAGGAATATCTATGGAGAAATAGAATTCATTTAAAAGGTACCTTTTTAATTGAGACAAATACAGTGTCATGTTTGATTCCTCATTGTGAATCAACTGTATTGCTTGTATGTTTTCTGAAAGATTCAGAGGAAGCAAAACAAAGTAGAGCATTATCTGATGGAATTGTTTCACAGGTACAAATTTAAAACATTGAGAGTGATGTGACGTGGGAAGATAAGTATCCTACTCCATTTATTGAGCAGCTTCTCAGAATAGAAATACGATATATTGTTGACAGTGTGCATGAAGGGAAATTAATGAAAAACTGCTTAAATGTATGAAATAAATGTTAAAGACAAAAGGTAAAACAAAAGGCTAGTTGAATGCCAGTACAGAAACACTTCATTTATATAATTGCTGTAAAATATCTTATAAAGGATATACAAGAAATGAAAGGTATAGAAAACAAAGCTTTGGTAGTAATTGAGGAATTTATGAAAGAAAAAAAAAAAAAAAAAAACTCAGAGGTTACCAATAAAGAAAAATCAATGTTTTAAATGATAATTTAGACAAAACCTTTCTTTTTTAAATCTGTCAATAAATAGCACAATGCATAGAACAGTGGTACAATGATTTAATTAAATCTACTAAAACTTTTAATTTCAATAGAGAATGGTTAAAAAAAAAAAAAATTTCCTTTGATATATCTTTCAGTAAGCAGCAAGAGGCAGGACAATTGTTATAGAAACTAAAAATATGTCTCCCTAAAAGTGAATTAAAAATAAAAGGAAAGATTTGAAAATTAATATATTTATTTATATATACACCATGTAAGAAATATATAAAGTGAGAATGATATAAAAAAACAGATATTTTTAAAATCCCTAAATAGCCAGATGTATGTTGCCCTTGTTATATGATTAATGTAGATGAGGTAAACTTAAATCAAAAAATTGCAATAACGTTAAAAAGAAACAAGAAAGAAAAAATTCATTCAGCAATGATATGATGCATAATTGATCAATATCAACAAATCAGGTTGGAATAAATTGGATCATTTCACAATTCACTAGTGGGGTTATTTTTCACATCATTCCCTTCAGTTTATATGTCCATCTATATTCACAGCATTGATAGAAAATTCCATCATGGATACTTTACACTCCTTTAAGTGAAGCTTAGGTTGCCCTCAGACAGTTCACTATACATGCTTTTTTCTACCTACAATATATATATATATATATATATATATATATATATATATTACAAATTAAATTAAGAATAACTAACAATTAAATGATGAAAATTTTTTGTGAATTTTGATGTCATTCTGGGTTCTTTTTTGTTTCATTCAAATCCATTTGTTTGTTTAACGGCATATCAACTCCTTATCGGTCATTTAATACAAAAATTTAATTTTCTTGGGAGCATTAGTAATTTATTTTACAAAAATCTATTGCTGGTAATTTTTTACTATGAAAATGTATCGCTAGTATTTTTACTATAAAATGTATTTTTATACTTTCATAGTGTTTTTTACCCCAGTTTCAAGGTTAACTATTTGCCCATATGTGCTACCACCTTGAGTCATGGTGGAGCTGGAAACAACATCAATTAAGAGGTAGTTCCATGCTCTTCACAGTCTCCCAATCAGAGGTTTTGCTGTTGTATGTAGTTTATTAGTATACTCAGGACACATCCAAATCTGTAAATTTGTTTTGTTTATACTAAGTCTTGAAAAAACACAATATAAAATTCACTGTTTTTTTTCCTTAATGATGAATATATTAAAATTATTCAACTTTTTAACTTTCTAAGTCAATATTAAAAATTGCTGCAAAACATTGTTGATTTATTTAAGATGGAAAGATCTATTATGAGATGTTTCTAATTTGTATTTAGATACATTGTAATTATTTTTTCTCTGTGTCTAATGAAATTTTCCTGTTTCTTTATACTGTCTTTAGCTTTTGGATATTTTGCTATTCTGATATGCCTTTAGATTTCTATATAACATTTTCCAACTTCTTTTATAAAATTTGCCAGATAGATTTCTGTGCTTACTTGATTATGATGTCTCCCATGTTGTGCTTGAAAATTGGTAGATCAAAATGGCCATTAATTTTATTCTGACCAGATATTAGATAACATGAAAAGCACAAAACAACATATGCTATGCAGATGATACTGTACCAGTGCCAAATTCAGGAAGTAAACTGAATACATTATTAGACAATGTAGTCAAGGAAAGCAAGAAGAAAGGACTAATCATTAATATTAAAAAAGATGGAATGCATGGTTGTCAGCAAAAGAGACAGCCCAGGTCATGAGTTATGCAGCTATGTCAAAATTAGGCAGGCATCTAGGTAGTATAGCAAGAGATGACACTGGAATCTGAAGACACATAGGAATATTGATAGATGCTTTTCAGTAAATGAAATCAGAAAATATTTTCAGAAACAAAGAAAAAGGTAGTGAACTGCTATGTAATATCTAATCTCTGGTATTCAGTTGAAGAAGAAATTTTAAGGGAATGCGACATGGTACCGTTAATGAATGCTGAGAATACCATAGACTAAACATTTGAGAAACAAGGAAGTTTTCTGGAGAATAGGAACTTCAGAAAAACTGTAATAAGAAAGAGACAGCTGAAATTTTGGTGACAAATAATTTTTCGAAAAATCAACCAAGAATTTAAATTGAGGATATAGTAAAGTCAAGAGAACCAAAGGAAAAGGAGTTTAACCTACTAAATTGTTATTCTGAAATGGCTGGCAGAACAAGATATAAAGACAAAATGGGAGGATGCATGGAAAAAAAATTAGAACAAAAAATAAAAAAGAAAAGTTAACATATTTGCAAAAGAAAATAAAACATCCTGAAAAATTTAAACATCAAAGACCACAAAGATAAAAAGATGAAAATGAGTTTTAATGATTAAGAAAAAAAGATAATGGAAAAAAATTGAAGACATGAAGATCAAAGACCATGAAGAAGAGGAGGTTTAAAACGAGAAAATATAAAGAGAAAAAAAAAAAAAAAAAGACAGGAAATTGTGGAGGTTGGTGAGAAAATCATTTTGAAAGAATCTGATTAAAAAATGAGAAAAAAAATTTTTTAATAATGCGTATACTGGTAGTTCTTGAAAGATGATTCATGAGAATGATCAAAAAGTCTATCAACCAACCACATGCCAGTGAAATAATTATTAGTGAGTATAAAAAATACATCTACAATTAAATTTGTGAATTCTTTTTTTTTTTTTAATGTTTTTATTTTAATGCTTGTTGAATGTCCTGCATTATTTGCAGCTGCAACAGTGATACGAAAATTAGGTGCTCAGTGAAAAATTAAGTTTCAGCAAATATCACTAATTAAAATCTAAATACACACTAATCTACACTTCATCGTGGTTAATGAATCTCTAATTAAAGCAACCATATTGTCTAAATCCTCTTCAGCATTTAAACTGCATTCTGTGATGGTGATGTGGGTAAGAATTTGATGTGTCAATTTAAAAAGCCGTAATTAAGTGATAATATATAAAGAGACAAAATGAAGTTTTCTATGTTCAAAGGGAGAAAGTGAAAAGAGAAAAAAATTTATGTGCTAAAAAACATTTCTTTTCAAATTAATTTTGTTTTTATTATTTTTTCAGTGGGTATCTTTTTTTTTGTACAAGTGACTTATAATCTATTTATGAATTTATGTTGTAAAAATTGTCAAAAAATAAAATTATAAATGGCATTTTGGGAGAATAAGCCTTATGTTATTTAATTTCACACTTTACTTTAATTTTTTAAATATTAGGCTGTTTGGAAAATAATGTCTAAATTTAGAATCAAATTTTATTCCTGAAGTAATGCATTTAAACAGCATTTAAAATCAGACAAAATAAGAAACCTGAATATCTATACATTTCTACGATTGTGTTACAAGATTATTTATATCTTTAACATAAATCTCTAAAGGTTTGGATAATAAGAAATCTTTGAATACAGTTTCTGCATCATCTTGGCAAATGGAATGTATTTTGGGTTAAAAAAATTGTCAAAAATGAAGTGAAAAAAATTTTAATGGGTGAGAGATCAGAGAATATGAATGGATATTTGCCATCTTATGTATTTTTAAGTTGTTGAACTTTGCATTGTCTTTCTGGCAACATGTGAAAAAGTGATTGTCATGAAGAAATGTTTCAACCCTTCAATATATATAAAAAAGTATTGAAAAAATATTTAAATCATATAAAAATAAAACAACCGTGGACAAATAAAATTCTGTCAATGAATTACAAGATTATTTATGTATAAAGAGAAAAAAAAAAAAAACAAAACAAGATATATACATTTGCATATCTTTCAAAAAAAAAGTTTTTTATAAAGACCTTATCAAGATGAATGAAAAAAGATAATAGTAAAGTGGGTCAAGATCAGAAGAATTTGATGGATGTGTTATTTATAAAAAATTTTTTAAATCAGTGAATTTCAGTTTTGTTTTTTTTATTTCAAAATCAGCATTGTCATGAATAAATCAGTGCTGGTTACATTTTGTTTAACTGAATGTTCATTTCATCCAGTTGTTGCAATTTTTTTTGGTCATTATCAATAAATTAGAAATCTAGAAAAACTGTAATGAAAATAAAAAGCCAATTATTTATACCATTTTTGTCAATAAATAGAAATGTTATCTAAGATCATGATTTTCCAGACATGGTCGATAAAAAACTTTAAATGCAGAATGTATTTTGGGTTAAAAAATTATCAAAATGCTTGAAAAAGTGGTACCTAATGGGTGAGAGATCAGAGGAATATGGTGGATCATTTTATGATTAAATTTTTTTCAATTGTTGAATTTTTTTGCAAAACATTTTGGCAACATGTGACCAATCATCAGAATTGATTTACATGATTAATCTTCAAAATCATTTTTTTTTTTACTTTATGATGCCTTAAATCCAGTTACTGATATTTAGTCATTTTACTTGATTATCAAGAAGACACCATTTTTACTTCGTTGGATAATATGAATGGCAATTTTACCAGATAGTCACCCTTGTTGCAATTTTGGTTCTGGAAAATGTTTGGGTCCTTCATTATTATCAAGTGTTTAATATATATATAATTTAATGCTGTCATAATGGATTCAATTTCTTTAGAAACACTATTCGAAAAAAGAATGGATCATTTGAATTTTGAAGATGCAATTAAAAACTTCAAAAACACTGAAAAAAAATCTTTCACTGATTTCATAATAGAACCCATTTATCAACTTTCTTTTGTCTTACCAATTTTCTTTGAGATTGGTCTGATATTGTTGAAATGCTATATATATTATTAAATGAGATATTTCTCTTACATTTTGAGATGGATTTTCTTTTGACAAAAACATTCAGATTTTGATTTATTTAAAATTGCAGATGGATGTTCTCTTTATCAAAATTTTTCAGACTCAAATCCCCACTGTGGGGGTTTAGAAATTTGTGCTGTACTGTCCAATTTAAAGGGATACTTTATTTTAAAACTGAGGATGTTTTCAACAGCAATTATAATTTATTGACCAAGCTTGAACTCATAGGAATAAAACTAAACACAGAAGTTTTTTATGTTTGAGATGTAGGGGTTTAAGATGTTACATTCTAAGAGTTAATTTTTAAGCAAATCACCCCAAAGCAAGGCAGGAGTGCCACTAGCACGCAAGGGTTACAAGTTAACAGAGAAAGAGAGTGTTTGAGGAAAGGATAAAGAGAAGGACAGGGATCAAGATCAAGGCATCAGAAGATGTCGATTGACATTACATTTGAATATTTGAAGATTATAGTTATCATGGAAGCAAGTAAGAGGAAGGGAGTTCCACTGATGGGAAGTGCGAGACATGAAGCTGTTGGAGTAGAAGAGACGGCTACATTTAACCGTTTCGACAGTGAAAGGGTGAGATAGAGATGCCAACCTAGTAGCACGCTTAAATTCATGCAGTTTGGGTACCAGTGAAAGTAGCTCGTCAGAGCAGTTGCCATGAAAATATTTGTAGAAAAAAGACAGAGGGAAGCCACAGCACGTCTGTGAGATAGTGACTGTAGACGAGATGCCAGATCAGGACCAATCACATTGCATATCCGTCTCTGGATTTTTGAGGACCTCGAGATGAACAGCAGGAGCACCAGACCATATATGGCAGTGGTATTCCATGCAACAGATGAATGGTTGATTTGTAGATTTGATTGAGAAAAACTTCAAAGGAAAACCTCCTGAGAAAAAAATATCTGTAGAAATTCCTTTTTTGAACATTTAAATATTTGAGGTTGCAAAAAAACAACACATTAACTAAATATTGAGGCAACAATCATAAATATGAACACTGGTCACTATTTTGATAAAAAATGTTCAAATGAAAAACATTTGAAATTGACAAATTTTTTCTATTTCAAAAATGGCTTTTTAATAACTTCAATCATTTTTCTCATTTTCTCACTGAAAGGTGAATTAGAATTTTTCCTCCTTTTTCCAAAAATCAAAAAAAGTTATTCCCTTATTTATGTATATTGATAAACATTAAACACTGGGTCTTTCCTTATTATCACTGAAAGCAAGTAACATATTTTTTTTTAGTTTCCATATCAAAAATGGAATAGTTTCTTTCATTAAAATTTCTATTGGCAGAGTAATTTTGGTTATAAATAGAAATTTCTTATAAGCGAGAGATAACTCAATTATAATAGAATTAGAACAAAAAAATTTAATTTCAAAGCAAACATTATTTTTAAAATAACCTGTGTATTTTGCCTGAATTTTTTTTTATCCTTTGTGCCATTGTAAAACCTTTTGTCAAATCCAAAATTTTCCTCTATCATTGTTTTAAATATTTTCTTTCAAATTTCTCATATTTTCTAGGTGTCCATTTAATTCCAGGTTTTTGTTTTAAAAAATATCATAGGGTGAAAAAGATTAAAAAAAAAAAAAAAGATTTTGATGCTTTTTAAATTTTTTTTTTTGAAATTTAATTTGTTTTAAAGGCATAGGATCAAAACAAAGGATGAATAAATTTTTTTAGGTAGTCACAAAATGTTTTTTTAAAGGATATCATTTAAAAAATTATTTGGACAAAACCAGAGAATCACATTTTACTTCAATAATATGATAACAAATTATCAACAATTGATTAACACCTATAATAGAACAAATAACAAACATGTATAATAAGTCTTTGAAACATTTACATCTTAATATAGCAACTCTTCTCATTAACAGCCAGCAATTTATTAGCCATTGATTTCATTAAATTGTTTTGATTGGGTAATGGCTTCATTTTTGACATTTGGTTTTTTATTGCTTCTCAATTTATGTCTTTATTTGCTTTTATATTTAATTTTAAGTTTCATATAATTTCATCTTCACAATTGATCATAGATTTTTAATCAAATTTCATTGGAACTTATTGGTATATTCCATTATTATCTTTCCTGTAAACCTTTTACATTCAAAAAAATCCATTTAAACTTTTTAATTTTCTATGAGAAAATTTTGTATGTAAATAAATAACACTTCAAAGAAAACTAATTTTATAAATTGCAATTTTTTTTTAAATAGGTCCATATAAATTGCAATAGTTAGTATTCAGTTTAATTTTTCATCAACTTTGATTTTTCAATAATTTTGGTCATTAAAAGTCCAGCTTTATATGCATACTGCCAAAGGAAGATTGTCAAATTTTTTTTGTTTGGGATGATCTGCATCGTATAAAATCCATCTTTTGTTTTCCAATAATCTTCCATCAAATTTCCTCAAACTGATAATTCGTTCATGAAAATTAAACTTTTTATTTTTCATGTATTTTTTTTCCAATTTTGATGTTTTTTAAATATTCGAAATGTTGAGATTTTTGTTTAGATTTTTTGTCAGTCTTTTTCAATTTGTTTAGGTTCTAAAAGTTTTGTCGTTTTTTTTTGACTTTATCAGTTCCATTTAGTCTTCAAATTTCTTTTGATTTAACTCGAAAGTGGTTGTTTTTTATAACCAGCTTTTTTTACATTCCAATGTGAACAGACAAGTCCTTAACGTCTTTTTTTGCATTTAGTTCTTTTTTAGTTATATTTTCAACAGTCCTCTTTTTCATTCAATGATCTCTGAAAAGCTCCTTTGATAAAAATATATGTTCACATTCCCTCAATCAGTTGTTATTTTCTGTTTTCCCCATTTGTTAAATCCTTTCAATGAGGACATCATTCAAAATATTTATGAAAAAAAAAGTTTTTGATTAAACCTTTAGGCCTTAAAATAAAATTTGTTTAATCTGAATAAAAAACTGCAGTTTTGTGGTTTCCAATTAATTTTTTAAAAATGTTTTAAAAACCTAAAAAAAATAACTCAGGCTTTGTTTGATTTTTAATTGTTTAAAAGATGATAAAAAAAAAACAAATAACTTTTATTTGTTGAGGTTTTGATTTTAATTTTCAAATGGAAATTCAATTTGAAGATCAAATATGGTTAATATTTTTGGGTAGAAAAATATTGAATTTTTTAACATAAATTCTTTTTTTAATGAATCTATGGTATTAATGAAATAAGTTTACATTTTGAAATTCTTATGATTTTATTTTTAAATTTTTTCCATATAATAAAAAATAACAAAAATTTCATAAAGTTTAAAGAAATAATGCATTTTCATTGAAATAATTATTGGATTTGACATAACTTTGGCATTCACTGCTTGGGATATCCTGCCTATAAATTTTTTTATTTGATTTCTGCAATAAATTGCCTTTCAATTTAAACCTTTTAATTATCCTCTAAAAATGTTTAACAATTTATTTTGTTGGACAATAATATCCATTCAATTTTTTGATCTTTTCCTTTTTATATTATATTTTTATTCTTCTTTTTACATTAAGAAATGGGAACATTGAGACGAGAAAATTTTTAAAAAAAAAGGAATAAAAAATTAAATAAAAAATAAATAAAAATAAATCTTCTTATAACCATTAAATGCATTGGTTGTTTCTTTTTTTAAAATTTTCCACTTGCTTTTTTCTTTCTATTATTTGTTTTCTTTCATTTTTTTACATTTTGTTTCTTTTTTTCTTATTCTTTTTTCTTGTTCTCTTTATTTTGTTTCTTTTTCTTTTTTTCAAAATTTTCCCTCTGTTCTTTCATTCTTTTTTTTCTTTCATTCTGTTTTTTCTTTCTTTTTTTTTTTTTTTTTCTTTTCTCATTCTTTCCCTTTGTTCTTTCAAAAAAAGATTCTGTTTTTCTTTCTTTTCATTTAAAAAATGTTTCATCTTTTTTTTTCTTTAATCTCAATAAATCTGTTTAAAATGATTTTTTTCTTTCATTCTGTTTTTCTTTATTTTCATTATTTTTTTTTTTGTTTTTTTTTTTTTTTTTTTTTTTTTTCCTCTGTTCTTTCATTTTTTTTTCTTTCTTTCTTTTTTTTTCTTTCTTTTTCTTTTTTTTTTTTTTTTTTTTTTCTTAATTTTTTTTCTTTCAAATTTCATTTTTTTTTTTATTTCATTCTTTTTTTTTTTTTTCATTCTTTTTTTCTTTTTTTCATTCATTTTTTTTTTTTTTTTCTTGTTTTTTTTTCATTTTTTTTTCCCTCTTTTTTTTTTCATTTTTTTCTTTCTTTCATTCTGTTTTTTTTTTCTTTTCATTCATTTTTTCTTTTTTTCATTTTTTTTTTTTCTTTCATCTCATTTTTTTCCCTCTTTTCTTTCATTCTTTTTTTGATATTTTTTTCTGTTTTTTTTTCTTTTCATTCATTTTTTTCTTTAATTCATCTTTTTTTCTTTCATCTCATTTTTTTCCTCTTCTTTCATTCTTTTTCTTTCTTTCATTCTGTTTTTTTTCTTTTATTTTTTCTTTTTTTCATCTTGTTTTTTTCTTTCATTTCAAATATTTCTGTTCTTTCTTCTTTTTCTTTCTTTCATTATTTTTTTTCTTTTTCATTTTTTTTTTTGATTTCATCTTTTTTTTTTTCATTCATTCCCCTCTTTCTTTTCTATTTTTTTTTCTTTCATTTTTTTTTTTTCTTTTCAATTTTTTTTTCTTTTTTCATTTATTTTTTTTTATTTCATCTCATTTTTCCTTTTTTTTCATTTTTTTTTTTATTTCATTCTGTTTTCTTTCTTTTCATTCATTTTTCAATTGTTTCATTTGTTTTTTTTTTCTTTCTTTTATTTTTTCTTTTTTCTCTTTCTTTCATTCTGTTTTTTCTTTCTTTTCATTTTTTTTTTGTTTTTTCATCTTTTTTTTTTTTCTCTCATTCTTTCATTTTTTTCTTTTTTTTCTTTTTTTTTTTTTTCATTCTGTTTTTTTTTCTTTTTTTTTTCTTTTTTTTCATTTTCTTTTGTTTTCTTTTTTTTTTTTTTTTTTCTTTCTTTCATTCTTTTCTTTTCTTTTCTTTGTTTTTTTCTTTTAAATTCATTTTTTTCTTTTTTCATTTTGTTTTTTTTTTCTTTTTTTCTTTCCCTCTGTTCTTTTTTCTTTTTTCTTTCTTTCATTTTTTTTTTTTATTTCTTTTCATTCATTTTTCTTTTATCTCATTCTTTTTCTTTTTCTTTCATTCTTTTTTCTTTTTTTCATTCTGTTTTTTTTTTTTTTTTCATTTTTTTCTTTGTTTCATCTTTTTTTCTTCTTTCTCTCATTCTTTCCCTCTGTTCTTTTCATTCAAACCTTGAATTTCATTCTTTTTTCTTTCTTTTTCATTTTTTCTTTTTTTCATCTTGTTTTTTTCTTTCATCTCAATCTTTCCTTTTCTTTATTTTCTTTTTTTTTCTTTCTTCATTTTTTCAAAGGTTTTTTTTTTTCATTTTTTTTTGTTTCATCTTGTTTTTTTTTTTTTCTCATTCTTTTTCTTTGTTTTTTTTTTTCTTTTTTTCATTTTTTTTTCTTTGTTTTCATCTTGTTTTTTCTTTCATCTTTCTTTTTTCTGTTCTTTCATTCTTTTCTTTTTTTTCATTCATTTTTCTTTCATCTTTCTTTTTATCTTTTTTTCATTTTTTCTTTTTCTTTTCATTCTGTTTTTTCTTTCTTTTCATTCATTTTTTCTTTGTTTCATCTTCTTTTTTTTCATCTCATTTTTCCTTCTGTTCTTTCATTCTTTTCTTTTCTTTCATTCTTTTTTTTTTTTTTCATTTCATTTTTTTTTTTTTTTCATCTTTTTTTTTTCTTTCATCTCATTCTTTTCCTCTGTTCTTTCTTTCTTTTTCTTTCATTCTGTTTTTTCTTTTTTTCATTCATTTTTTCATTTTTTCATCTTGTTTTTTTTTTTTCTTTCTTTTCTTATCTAACATAAATTCTTTCTTTCATTCTGTTTTTCTTTTTTTTTTGTTTTTCTTTTCTTTTTTTTTTTTTTTTTTTCTTTTCTTTCATTCTCCCTCCTCTTTCTTTCATTCTTTTTTTGTTTTTTTCTTTTTTTTTTTTTTTCATTTTCTTTTTCTTTCTTTTTTTTTTCATTTTTTTTTTTTTTTTCATTCATTTTTTTTTTTCATCTTGTTTTTTTTTCATCTCATTTTTTTTCCTCTGTTCTTTCTTTCTTTTCTTTTCTTTCATTTTTTTGAATCATCTCATTCTTTCCCTTTCTCTTTTCATTCTTTTCTCTTTCTTTCATTTTGTTTTTTTCTTTTTCATTCATTTTTTTTTTTTTGTTTTGTTTTCTTTTTTTTATTTTCATTCTTTTCTTTTTCTTTCTTTTCTTTTTTTTTTCTTTTTTTTTGTTTTCTTTTTTTTCATTTTTTTTTTTTTTTTTTTGTTTTTTTTCATTTCATTCTTCTTTTCCCTTTGTTTTTCATTCTTTTCTCTTTCTTTCATTCTGTTTTTTTTTTTTCATTCATTTTTCTTTTTCATCTTTTTTTCTTCTTTCATCTCATTCTTTCCTTTTTCTTTTTTTCTTTTCTTTTTTCATTCTTTTTTCTTTTTTTCATTCATTTTTTTTTTTTTCATCTTTTTTTCTTTCATCTCATTCTTTTTTTCGATCTTTTCTTTTTTTTTTTTTTTCATTCTGTTTTTTCTTTCTTTTTCATTTTATTTTTTTTTGTTTCATCTTGTTTTTTTTCATTTCATTCTTTCCCTCTGTTCTTTCATTCTTTTCTCTTTCTTTCATTCTGTTTTTTCTTTCTTTTCATTCATTTTTTTCTTTGTTTCATCTTGTTTTTTTTTTTCATCTTTCTTTCCCTCTGTTTTTTTCTTTCTTTTCTTTTTTTTTTTTGTTTCAAAATTTTTTTTCTTTTTTTTTTTTTTTCATGTTTTTTCTTTTTTTTTTTTTTCTTTCATTTTTTTTTCTTTTTTTCTTTTTTTCATTCATTTTTTTTTTTTTTTTCAATCTTTTTTTTTCTTTTCATTTCATTCTTTCCCTCTGTTCTTTCATTCTTTTCTCTTTCTTTCATTTTGTTTTTCTTTTTTTCATTCATTTTTTTTTGTTTCTTTTTTTGTTTTTTTTCTTTCATTCATTCTTTTCTGTTCTTTCATTTTCTTTCTTTCATTTGTTTTTTCTTTCTTTTCATTCTTTTTTTTTTTTTTTGTTTCATTTGTTTTTTTTTTTTTTTTCATTCTTTCCTCTTTCTTTCATTCTGTTTTTTTCTCTCTTTTCATTCATTTTTTCTTTGTTTCATCTTGTTTTTTTTCTTTCATCTCATTTTTTCCCTTTCTTTTTCATTCTTTTTTTTTTTTTTTTCTTTCATTCTGTTTTTTCTTTCTTTTTGTCATTTTTTCTTTGTTTCATTTTGTTTTTCTTTTTCATCTTTCATTTTTTTCTCTGTTCTTTTCATTTTTTTTCCTTTTTTCTTTCTTTTTTTTTTTTTCTCTTTTTTTTTCATTTTTTTTTGTTTCATTTGTTTTTTTTTTTTCATCTCATTCTTTTCCTCTTTCTTTTTCTTTTTCTCTTTCTTTTTCATTCTGTTTTTTCTTTCTTTTCATTCATTTTTTTTTTTTTTTTCATCTTTTTTTTTTTCTTTCATTTCATTTTTTCCCTTCTGTTTTTCATTCTTTTCTTTCTTTCATTCTTTTTTTTCTTTATTTTTTTCATTTTTTTGTTTGTTTCATCTTTTTTTTTTTTCATCTCATTCTTTCCCTTCTTTTTTTTTTTTCTTTTCTTTCTTTTTCTGTTTTTTTTTCTTTCTTTTTTCATTTTTTTTTTTTCATCTTTTTTTTCTTTTATTCTTTCCCTCTGTTCTTTCATTTTCTCTTTTTCATTCTTTTTTTCTTTCTTTTCATTTTCTTTGTTTTTTTCATCTTTCTTTTTTTTTTCTTTCTCATTCTTTCCCTTTTTGTTTTTTCTTCTTTTCTTTTCTTTCATTTTTTTTTCTTTCTTTTTCTTTTTTTTTCTTTGTTTCATTTTTTTTTTTCTTTCATTTTTTTTTTTTTTTTTTCTGTTTTTTCTTTCAAGATTTTTTTTTTTCTTTCATCTTTTTCTTTCTTTTCTTTCATTCTGTTTTTTCTTTCTTTTCATTCATTTTTTTCTTTGTTTCATCTTGTTTTTTTTTCATTCATTTGTTTTTTCTTTCATTTAGTTTTCTTTCTTTCATTCTTTTTTTTTTCTTTTTCATTCATTTTTTTTCTTTTCATCTTGTTTTTTTTCTTTTTCTTCTTTTCTTTTCTTTCATTCATTTTTGTTTTCTTTTTTCATCTTGTTTTTTTCTTTCATCTCATTCTTTCCCTCTGTTCTTTCATTCTTTTCTCTTTCTTTCATTCTGTTTTTTCTTTCTTTTCATTCATTTTTTCTTTGTTTCATCTTGTTTTTTTCTTTCATCTCATTCTTTCCCTCTGTTCTTTCATTCTTTTCTCTTTCTTTCATTCTGTTTTTTCTTTCTTTTCATTCATTTTTTCTTTGTTTCATCTTGTTTTTTTCTTTCATCTCATTTCCTCTGTTTTTCTTCTTTTTTTCTTTCTTTCATTTTTTTTTGTTTTTCTTTCTTTTTTTCATTCATTTTTTCTTTGTTTCATCTTGTTTTTTTCTTTCATCTCATTCTTTCCCTCTGTTCTTTCATTCTTTTCTCTTTCTTTCATTCTGTTTTTTCTTTCTTATTGAGAATGAAATAGTTATTAAATTTATCACAGAAAATGAATGAAAAATATATCAAACAAGTTTCTTCTTTAATAATTCTAACTAGTTATTTTTTCATTGCTGTTGTTGGTGTTAATGTTGTTGCAAGAATTCTAGCTGTGCTTATACAGAAAACACATGTCTCCTGGCATATTTTTTCCCTGGAACAATTACTGCAGACTTGAAAGTGAGTCCAAGTAATAAATAAAATAAAACAGTATATAAAACAAATAACAATGCATGTATTGACAAAAGTATACAACACAACAATAAAAGAAGGAACCGTTTAAATTGGAGAATGTGTATGAAATTTGTGTAAGAGATGTCCGAGAGAAAAGTATTGCATTGAAAGTGATATAAAAGTGTCCCAGTGGGGGATGCCTTTTTTCTCCCACATGCAGCTACATCTAATAGCTGTTGTTGTAAGAGGAGAGAAGTATATTTATTGCTGTTAAATGCAACAAATGTGGCTCAAGGCCAAAGAGGAAGTGGGGTAGTTTTGGTCAACATTAACTATCCTCAACCTAGCTGATCAGATTCACAACCCATTCATCCATTACAATTTGCTCATTCACCACAAGAACTCATCCATCACCATTCAATCCTACATATACCACATATTCACAGGGAACGTACAAAAAGCACCGTGACATTTTTTATATACAAATTGTCCAAATGTTTTGTTTTTTTTTTACTTACAAAAATATATAAAAATATAGTGATATGAAATGAGGGAATGAATCCACAAAATGAAACTAAAATATAACAAAATATTCAAAGTAAAAATAACAGATGTTAGTATGACCTGTCCACCCACAAAAATAAGTAAGAGTGGCCACTGTAGTCTGCCTATAGACAGAATCAAGAAGCTCACTCACTAACAGAGAGTGAAGGATAAAACTAAATGATAGAGTGGGAACATCAAAAACTGACCCAGTTAAGATAAAAAATATGGTGGAGGGCGGGGGAGGGGACAAAAAACAAACTGGGGTGGTTGGACATGGATCATAACAAAAGAGTATACTCGGAATAGGCCAGGAATGACACTTACTCGCATTAACTTGGTAAACAAAGAAAGGCTATATTAACCAGGATAGGGTTCATCAGGAAAACACCCTGTTGCGTCATATATTTTTTGTTATCTCAAATATAAATCTTTTTTTGGAAAGGGGTCTATTTCTTTATTTCCCATCTATAATGATTACTTAATGAGTATTGTAATCAAAAGGGAGAAAAAAAATGAAAGAATTTTACTGTCTGACGATACCAAATTGATAGAAACTGCGATAAACAAGAAACTTGGTTTTCTTAAAAGTTTTTATCTTAAATTACTGTACATTTTAATTTTTTGAAATTGTATTGAGTGCTTTTTCATTAATTTAAGCATTTTTTGACAAATATTGCTTTTGTTAAAAGTTAGATTTTTAATTATATATATATATATATATATTATTAAATATACATTTTTTTCATTTCATTGCACATAAAACTCTACTACCAGTGACAAAAACATGTTTATTTAATATTAATATAAATTATAGCTCTGTTATTATACATCAAGCACTGTACTATTTTATTAGTATCAGCACTCAGTGTGCAATATTTTATACATGAGTGAAGCTGATGAGACAAAGTGGAAAACATTTTATCAAAGACTCAATTCACAGGAGAAAAATTATACCTCTTTGGCATCATCAGTTTGAATAAAAGACAAAACTATGTGTTAGGAGAGTGTTTTGATATCTCTGAGGATAAGTTGATTGTCATAAATCACATTAATTACTCTAGCTTATCACTTCCTGACTTGAGTGTCTGTATGTCGCTGTGCTTGTTCATTTTATTTATAACTGTATATATATATATATATATATATATATATATATATATATATATATATATAAAAAATGAAAGTGTTAGAAACGTCTATACAAAAATTTGTCGTATAGAGAAAATAATAATATTTGTAAAAAAAACCTTATGTTTTTATATATCTATATGTAATATTTATAATACATATATGTTTACAGAGAATTAAAATTGTTTTACTTCTAATAAACATTTACAAACTTTCTGCAAAGCTAACAGCAAAACCAGTTAAAGTAAAATTATCTTTTCGGAAAACCTACATGTAAGTAAAACAATTTTAATAATTCTTTGTAAACATACATATAATATAAATATTTCATATAAATATATAAAAACATTAGTTGTTATTCCAAATCTTATTATTTTCTCTTTTCTTTATATATATATATATATATATATATATATGAAAAGTGTATATAAATATAAATAAATATATATGTGAAAATCGCTAAAGCGTGAAACCCAGGGTCACAAACTCACATCTATCCAACCAAATATATATATATATATATATATATATATATATATATATTATATCTTTCATTGAATTCAGCTGACAAGAAAGATTGAATTAATTTTTATTAAGTTTTTTTAGCATCCTAACATTTTTCTGTTTTGTAGGAAATAAGGAATATAAAAATGGTACATAATTTTTATTGTCCCAAGTGCTTTTGGCGACTTCTACAGCAATTTTCAAGATTGTTTTGTTTCAGATGTTATATTTTCCTCATTTCTGTTCTGTTGTAAATTATGTTTGTGTTGTTTTTTTGAAAAAGCAGTGTTCATTCCAAGCTCTCAATAAAAATTCATGTGAGCATCTTTCTATTTTTTTATTTTTAAAAAACTTTCAACACTCCATTTCCACTATTAAATAAATCATATGTGCTAGTGTCTGTCTGTCGGTTCCTAGGAACTGAGCTGCTTGACCCTCATATGTCGAATATGATGGGAGAGTCCACCATATATAATAACACAGTGCTGTTGGTAATAAAACAGTGCTTGATGTATAATAACAGAGATAAAAATTATACTATTAATAAATACACATGTCTATTTATTATTGGTATGAACAATGTATATTTATTATTAGTGTGTATATATATATATATATATATATGTGTGTGTGTGTGTGTGTGTATGTGTATTTGAGCAGCAGATATTGTTTCAAATTAAAATACATGTAAAAATTCAGTTTGACCATTGAAATGATGTCACTTTGAGTTAATTAAATTGGTTCCAGCAAATGAAGAAAGACTGGAATTAACCAAAAACAAATGCATAAACATACACAAAATAATCCTTAAAAATGAACCACTAAAATGTATTCAGGGGTGGTGAAAAAAATTATAAATGTACTTTGGCAAATTTACTGATTATATAAAATAACTTATCTGAAAATTTGACAAAAAAAATTGCATAGACAGAACTTGTCAATATTATTCAACCGAACATATATATATATTCTTTTCTTTTTGTGTGCTGTGTCCTTTTTGGACATAGGTAATCATGGCTCTCCACTTCAACCCTGTCCCTTGTAGCTCTCAATAAATTTCATTCCTCTGCCACGTTGTCCAGACCATGTTCTGTCGTAAATGTTATTTTTAGTGGTTACCCATATCTGAGTACATACTCCATTTATTTACTAAGCATTATATTGATTTATTTTTTATCTACTGATCTGAATATTCAAGAAATCTTATCAAAGAAAAAATATATGCTCTCTGGCAGGATTCGAACCTGCATCCCCTTTTACAGAAGAAACATTTGTTAGATCCAACTTGCCTTAGAACAGTATACAGACAGAAAACTAATAACATTAGAAAAAGTTATAAGCTTTTTCTTGTCTGTCATATTCAATGAAACATGTAGAAAAGAAAATTTCCTATCTAAATACACAATATTCAAATGTATTTTATGGTTGTGTAAGTATTCATACATAAATATGTGTATATGTATATCCATGTCATGTAATATACAAATGTTACTTTAATATATGGTTGTGTATGTGTATATATATATATATATATATATATATATTTACAAATGGTTTTTAAAAGCACAATATAAATGAATGCACAGGAAATATAGATTTTCTAAGAATACTCTAAAATAATGTTTCAGTTTGGATGCAGGAATGGCTTAGAACTTTGCCTGGAGCTAATGTTCACCTCTTGGACACAAACCCAGTCCACTGATAGCCCTCTACATCTCCCTGTTTGACTGTTGTTTCTTTTTCTGTGACTATCTTTGAATATGTGATGTGGATTCTGTACTTCAAAGTTGTCTCTGAATCTGGCCTATTAAATGAAATATTCAGTTCATGGCTGCCATCATTTGACCTGATATATCTTATTGTTCATTTAAGGATAGGTTTTGCTTTCTATAATTTTGTTACCTTTTATTGCAATGCTGATATAATAAAAATTAATAGAGGTATAAGAAAACTTGTTGAAAATTTAGTAATAATGACAATGATCTATTAAAGAAATTTGGATAATTTAAGACTATAAAATCTAAATGTTGCAAGTCTTTCGCTATTCTATCATAATTTTCATGGAAAGTATTCAGACAAACTATATTTCTTAATTTCACCAATTCTAACCTTCATGACTAAGACCCAACACACCTCACCCATTGTAGTGAATCACCCTCATTGCCCTTCATATTCCATTGGTGAGATGTAAGTTCCACTCGAGCAGCTCTTTCCCACAAACTGCTGATTTGTGGAACTGACTCCCAAGAGGAATTTCCCTGATCACTATAATCTTAACCTTTTCAAGTCTAGGGTTAACAGTTATCTTCCCCATATATCCCCATAAATTGTGCTCATTTTTCTCTGTAGCATTCTACCTCAAGTGGCTCTTGCCGTGAACAGGGTGAACATATCATGTAAAAAAAAAAAGACTCAAATGTAAAATAATTACTTTGTTCAATTTCATATTTAATAAATTTAAGTTTTCCACATATTTCAGGCATCTGTTTGGTAGATTTTGAATAACTAGCAAGATTTGTTATGCAAATTGAAGAACTGTTGAATCTTATTTCATTATCTAATGTTTTTTCACAAGGAAGGTTGGCAAACCGAAGAAAATTAAAAAAAATGCTAATAATCGATTTGCGTATGAAAATCTTGTGATTATTAGGCCAGCAAAGTTCCAGCAGTCTGTATTTTATTAAAACTGTAAACTGGTCTTGACAGAAAACTATTTTGAAAAATATTTTCTCAAAGGCATAACGAAGTCATGGATATTCGACTCACCATTTATGGAACTCTGCATCTGCTGAATGTTCAATTGTGCATTATAATTCCTTTTAAGAGCTATAATGTAATAATACTGGGAAACATTATGAATTCTTCCAAGGAGCTGAGCCCCAGCTATGGGTTTATAGCAGGACCGACTGGGTTGCGTTTTGCCTCTTTAATTTTAGAATCGTCTTCCATTACATATAGTAAAAATTTAAGATACAGTTAGTAAAAATCTTTTTTGTCATAATTGTTTCATGTAT
Source organism: Acanthosepion pharaonis (assembly GCA_903632075.3). Lineage (NCBI taxonomy): Eukaryota > Metazoa > Mollusca > Cephalopoda > Sepiida > Sepiidae > Acanthosepion > Acanthosepion pharaonis. Next base: position 120,998 of record CAHIKZ030001663.1, on the reverse strand, counting down.
CAAAAGATACTTGATACCTAATTTCATGGATGGCATTACCCAATCGAATGATAATCTGTCTCAGTCCGCAAATGGACAACATAGTAAATATTCACTTTTCATTTTATTGACAATGAACTAAAAGATATTTTTTTGTTATGCAAATTTACGTTTAGATGGAGTGTATGATTTGCAAATTTACAATATCCACTACCCATGCCAAAGTTAACTTCAATCTATCCTGTGTGTTATAAAAAAAGTGTACTAACCCTCTTTTTTTCTTCATAAATATAGAAATTTCATCTGTCTCTTCCTGTTGTTAAATCAAAAGTTATATTTTTGCTAAGATAATTGTCTCTAAAATTTTGTCATTGCTCGTTATGTTCAATTTATGGTAAGCAACTCAGATCCTTTCAGTAGAACCATGATTTATTTACATCCCAGGTGATATTCATCTGTGACATGTTGTCCAACGTTTAATGCCATAATGGCTCGAAGAATGACTGATACATAACAGTTTGGTACTCATTTGTTTGTTTCCAATGATATTTTTCTTCGTTTTTTTTTTACTTTTCTCAAATGCCATTAAGAAAGGTATTTTTTTTATAATTTCAATGGGTTAATTTTAAGACTTGTATCATTAACTAAAAAAGAAAAAAATTAGACCCCAAACATTATTATCTATTATTTATTTATTTGAATATTTTAAAAATTCTGACATATCAATTTGACTTTTCACATGCCAACGAATATTTTGAAATGTCTTTGTTTTTGTTTATTATCACAAGGCGAAATATTTAGGCAACTTATCCAACTAGATAAATGTTAGTCGGGTTAATGCTTTAAACAACCTAACTAAATCTGGTTGAAAATATACTTTTCCTATTAAAAAACAACAAATATTGTGTATTTTTAAATTGTTAAATATAAATCAATCGGATTTTTTACTCATTTTGGTTTTTTTTATCAGACAAATTTAAATTGTTTCTCGAAACGAATGAACTAGTATTAGGTCTTTAAAGAAATAAATCATCAATTTTAATTTGGGATAACTGGCGCTACAGAATCAAATCCAGTTTATTACGAAATCATATATCTAACCCCATCGCCAATTAAATTAAGGTCAATAAATGTATTGATTTGTTTCAACTGATCTAATGTCATTCCAATTTATCAAATTCTTTAGGCTGAACAGGAAAATTATTTTTTATTAAATTCTTGAAAATCAATCTTAAATTAATCACAGTGCTGTCGTTCTGTTATGATGTCTCGAACCCAATCACTTTCTCTTTATTTTGAGTTTATGTTTAATTAAAAACTTTCATTTTAGGAATACATATTTATTTGGATGTATGTCCTTTTTTATTTATGATCAAAACATATTTGTTTATTCGACAAAGGATAATGTTTTTAATACCAAAAATAATTTTAGGATCATGGATGCTAATGACGTAGACTGAACTCGATTTTTTTATTTTTTCAATTTAATTTTTATTTTTTTCTACTTATCGTTTCCGCTTTTCTCAGGCAACATAAGAGGTTTTCCATTGTGAAAATGTTAAAAACAAAGAAGAAACACACATTTTTATTCATTTTAATGTATGTATTTTTGTATTTTAAAAAATAGATATAATATTAATATATATATATATATATATATAAAATATATATCAACATAGAACAAAGGAAGTTTTGGAAGTGTGATATCTATTCACACTCAAAAAACAACATACATAGAAAAATCTCTGAAATTGAGCACATTATCACATAAATAAAAATTTTAAGACTATATTTCAACATATATATATATATATATTCAACGAATATAAAAGGCTCCATTGTCCTATATTCCAATATTATAATTTATTATTTGCAGAATCTTAATAACAACGGTTTATTAAATCAATCAAGTCGATTCGAACACGTCGTGTTTTTGACATTGAACTTGTTAATTCTATTAAATTCTTGGATATTGTTTTCAGTTTAATACAACTTTAAGGATCCATTCGTTTAATTTTTTCCTCAAAAATTTCTTTTATTTTATTTTCCTTTTTTCATGTTCTTTTCTTTTAAACAATGAATATAATTTTACATATTTTTTTTCCGACCATCTTTTTAGGGAGAAAAGTTTTTTTCTTCTTCTTCTTCTACAGAATGAGAAAGAGTATTTCATTCTCTTTCTTTCTCTGCCCCAAAGATAACTCAGAAGGGAGAGGTTTTATGATTTTAAATTTAATTTTATGACAATACTTAGTAGTGTCTGAAGGTGGGTATAGTGACCTGATCTTTGAACAATTTAATAAGTTCATCTTACCATACAACATATAAATGTCTCTAAAAAAAAGTAAAGATGTAAGAAATTAAGACGAAAAATTCCAAGTTTCAGGAAATAAAATTAACATTTGGAAAAACCTCAGGCTAAAATAAGAAAATTGGTTTAATGTATGTTTAACATATCATTATCTAATTTGGAAAAATATTTTATTTATATATTTTTGAATTTTTTATATTTTCCGTTTGATAGTAATGTAAGGATTTTTTAATTTCTCAACAAAATAAACTAGAAATTTAATATTATCTGAATATAAATATCAATAAACAAAAAATAAAAAATTTATAATAATAATAATTTTAATATTGTGAATAAGTTCATTTTGGATTAGAAATTTATATAATATATATATATATATATATATATATATATATATATATATATTCTGTGTGTGTGTGTGTGTATGTGTAATTATTATATATATATTCTGATAAATATATGTATGATAAGATATGTGTAAATATACATTTTTAATTTCTTAAAATAATTATATGAATTTATAATACATATATATATTATCTGTAAGATATTGTATATATATATTAATCTTCAAATATATATATATATATATATATATATATATATATATATGCATTATGTACACGCATTTTTATTTATGTATGTTTAATGATCTTTATATATATATATAAAAAATATATATATGTTTGTATGTATTATAATATATAAATTATATATATATTTTATAATAATGTGTGTGTGTTTGTTTAAGAAAAATAAATTCAAATAATAATTCAAAGAAAATGAATATCATTATATCTGATCATGATTTACATAATGTTCAAATATTTTCTGGAATTTCTTTCTAAAAAAAAAAAATCCAAATTTATTTGGATATTTTTTATTAAGATTGGGGATTTTCTAATTTCCTCCATCAAAAATAAAGTGAAAATGTTCGGACATTGAAACAAAGATATCCATTCAAAAAAATGTTCAATTTTTCAATATTCGTTGTTGCTTAATCTTGATTATTACAATCTTATGCAACTATAAACCATAATCACTAATTCATTTTTTTGCCATTCTTCCCCATAAAATTTCAAAAACAGAATATAAAACTTTGCAAATTTTTTTGTTGGTCTTTAAAAACATTTCTATATTTTCTAATAAGATTTTTTTATGACTAGGTCATTTATTATGCAAATAAATAAATATATTGTTTTTAATGAATAAACAGAGCATCTACTTAAATATGGCATTGTTCAAAATAAAATGACATATTTTCACAATATATATATATATATATATATATATATATATATATATATATTTGTTTGTGTTTCCAAATGAATATTCATTAAACAAAAAAAATTTATTGTTGATAAATTACATCCATTTTAATGATTATGAAAAAAAATAGTTATAATATATATATAAATATATATATATATATATATATATATATATATCCTCAGATTGATACAAACACTATGAAATATTTGTATTGGATTAATAATGAATTGCTTCATAACAGTTTAATAAATTTTTCCAAAATTTATTGAATATACGAATCCTTGTTTTTAAAATTGTAAATAGATGTTCTCATATTCTGGAGACTACTATGTACAATAATTCATATCATCAGTATGTAGTTTGTTATTTCTTTTTCATATATATATATATATATATATATATATATATATATATATATATATATATATATATCAGGTCATCCCATAAGTTCTGTCCGAATTTTGAATAAAGAAAACAAGTGACCAAATGTTACATTTAATTACAGATTCAATCAACAATGTATTTTCCCTGATTATCTATGACTTCCTTCCATCTATTAACAAGCTTACTAATTCCATTACTGTAAAATTCTTTTTGGCTTTGATTCGAAGAACTCACAAATGTCAGTTTTAACCTCTTCCTGTGTTACAAAAAGCTGTTTCTTCCAAATGATTCTGTAAGCTACGAAACAAATGGTAGTCTGAAGGAGCAAGATCGGGAGAATAAGGTGGATGAGGAATTTTCTCCCAACCAAGTTCTTCGATCTTTTGTGACGTGATTCTTGCTGTGTGGGGTCGCGCATTGTCCTGATGAAACATCACCTCTTTTCGATTCACTAGAGCAGGTCTTTTTTTTTCCTCAAAGCTTGGTTCAAACGCTCTAATTGCTGACAGTATATTTGAGCATTAATTGTTGCATTAGGTGGTAAGAATTCAAAGTGGATTATTCCTTGGCGATCCCACCAGATTGAAAGAAGAACCTTTTGCCCATGAAGTTCCCTTCTCGGCTGTGGCTGGGGTCCTTCCCTTTACCAAGCCACTGTCTACGACGCTTAACATTTCGATAAAAGATCCATTTTTCGTCGCCAGTCACAAGTCTATCCAAAAAAGGTGAAACAAGTTGGCGAGAATGGAGAGAAGAGCAGATGTCAACTCAGGATTTGAGGTTGTTTTCAGACAATTCATGAGGCACCCATTTTCCAAGTTTAGGAACTTTTCCAAGTTGTTGAAGATGACGATGAACAGTTGTATGGTTTGAACTGAGAACCACTGCCAATTCCTCAACTGATAAAGCAGGATTTTCTTCAAGGGCTGCTTCAAGAAGCTTTTCATCAAACTCAACTGGACGTCCGGTTCGATCTTCATCTTCAAGGGTGAAATCTCCACCTCTGAATTTTGCAAACCATCTTCTGCAAGTTCTTTCATTCACACATTCCTCTCCATAAACTGAGTGAATGTTTCTAGCCGCTTCGGCTGCTGAGTTTCCTTTCTTGAACTCATAAAGCATTATGTGCCTCAAATGATTCTTGGGTACTTCCATGTTAGCAGGGTTTTAATCAAACAAAATTTAATTTTATTGTTCTCTGAAATAAAATTTGATCAGTTTAAATGCATCTAAACATAAAAAATAATGTTCAGCTCCATTAGACATTATAAAATACTCTTTAAATTTCGTTCATTTTAAAAAAAAGGTAAAATTCGGACAGAACTTATGGGATGACCTGATATATATATATATATATATATATATATATATATATATATATATATATATATATTTATATATAATTTTATGTTTAATAAATGACATTTAAATATAAAAATTTAAAAAAAATTTTTGTTTCAGTTTTCTTAAGATTTATAAATTATATTCATTTATATTGTTCAATTAAAATGGTTTATATTAAACAAAAAAATTAAAACGTTGTAAAAATATATCTTTTTTATTTTTTCATTGAAATAAAAAATATTTCGTAAAATATTTATTTTAAAAATTCATCATTAATTCGATGGAAAAAATGACGTTAGTTAAAAAAAAATTTCCCCATCAATTTATCTTGATTTTCTAAATTTTTTTTGCATTTATTTTTTTGCCACCACACATCCATCTTATATTTTCCTTTTTAAATTCTTGCAATTAAATCTGTGAAATAATGATGAAAATATGTCATTTTATTTGCTGTAAATTCCTAATTATTTGATTCATAATATTTACAAATTCAGATTATTTTGACTAAATCTTTAATTGAAAAATTTTTTTTAAATTTTTTTACTTATAAAAATTTGTCTAAATAATGTTTTTCATTTTTAAATAAAAAATTTAAATTAAATCATTAAAAAAAAGAAATAGAAAAATTTTGGTAACATTGCCATATTTTTAAATGGTTGTTCGTTTTCATTTTAAAATTTTTATTAATGATATTTATAGATTTTAATATATATATATAAATTTTTATAATATCAATTCAAAAATTATAGTTGTTATTTAAAAAAAATTTATAATATCTATTTTAAAATTTGCATTCAAATTTTTTAAAATTTTAAAAAACATTTAAAAAAATATAATAAAATATTTAAAATTTTTGAAAATTTTTTTTTTTAAAAAGAAAACAGTCTCATGAATTATTTGTCGCAAAATCATTAAAATAAATGAAAAATTTATCTTGTCATTGAAAAATTTAAAATATTAAAATAATTTCTTTTTTTTTTCATTGTATTTTTGAAGCATTTTTTTATTTAAATTTTTTTCATTTTAAATTTATGTAAAAAAATGAATCAAAGTGAAAATAAAATATTTTTTTTTAAATAAATTACTAAAAAAATTTTTAAAAAAAATAATTTTTAAGCAAGTTTTTTTTCTTATTAAATGACTCTGTTAGTAAACATTTTGAGAAATTTATATTGTTTCAAGTTATGAAAAATAAAAATTTGGTTTTAAAAAAAATGAAATATTTTCAATTTTGGAAGTTTTGTTTGTCAAAGATTTTCATTTTTTTTAAAATATTTCAAAAATTTAAAATACATATTTAAAAATCTTTTCATTTGAATAATTTTTAAATTTTGATATATAAATTTAATTTTTTATTTGTTTTAAAAAAACGTATAGTTAACATTAATTATTAAAAATATTTAATAAATAAAAATAAAGTAAAATATTTAAAATTAAAAATACGATTTTATTCATATTCTGTATAAAATTTCTAAAAAAATATTTGTGTATTAATTTAATAATAAAAACTATAATAAATTTTATTTTTCTTTATAAAAATATTTGAAAAAAAAAGTGTAAAAAAAAATGTTCAAAATTTTTTAATTAAAATTTTTGAACATTATTTTAAAAATTTATTTTTTTTAGATTTTCATTTAAAATAAACATCATTCTTTTCATTTTGATTTAAATAAACTATAAATAAAATTTAAAAAAACTAAAAAAAATTAATGTTAAATTTATTAAATCAAATTCAAAAATATAAAAATATTTAATTTTTTTCATAAAATTTAATTTTTTTATAAAAATTTTAAAATTTTTTTAAACTTCAAAATTTTGAAAATGAAATTTTTATAAAATTTTCAATTTTTAAATATAATTAAATATTTTAAAATTTTTATATTGAATAATGGAATGATTAATTAAACATTATTTATTTATCCATTATTTTAAATTTAGTTAAAATAAAAACACAATTTTTTTCAATTAATTTAATAAAATAGCATTTTTCAATTATGTCATATAAATATATTTTATATATATATATAATTTTATTTATATAAATAAAAAAAAAAAAGAAAAATAAATCTTTTAAAAAAATAAAATTTTTATTTTATATTTTTCATTTGCAGAAATTTATTTTCTTTTACATTCAAAAAATTAAAAATATTTTTTATTCCTATAAATAATGGTTGATTTAATTTTTTATTTATATAGTATTTATAATATAATAATTTTTATATTTTATATTAATATAATGTATTGCAAAAAAATTATTTTTTTTCACTATTAATAATGTTTGATGACCCTTTAAAAAAAATGAAATTAATGACAATTTTTTTTTTTTTTTAAATAGAAAAATTTTATGCTTTTTTTTGAAATTTAAAAATTCTTAATTAAAATTTTTGTCATTGAAAATTTTTTTTTTTTAATTAAAAAAATATTTTATTTAATGATTTTGAATTTTTTCAATTTATTTTTTATCATTTAAATACATTTAAATGTATATAATATTTATATTTATCATTAATATTTATAATTTTATATTTGTTTTTCAATTTTTTATATAAAAAAAATTAAATTAAATTTTTTTTGTTTTTTTGTTTTTTTCATTCTATATTATTTTTCAAAACGTAAATAAAAGAAAAAATATATTTTTAATGAAATATAATAAAAAGATAAAAATGGAATATATATATATATATTAAATATATTTTATTTTTAAATATTTAAATCTTTTTTGGTTATTTATATAAAATATATAAATATAAATATATATTAAATTTATTATATAATATATATAAAATTTAATTTTTTATATTTTTTAACTTTTTATTTTTTTTTTCCTTCATTTATTTTTAAATTTTTGTTTTTTATTTTATATTAATTTTTTTGTTCATTTTTTTCAAATTTTCAAATAACTATTTTCTGGTCTTTGGAAAAATTTTAAAATTTTATATAAACAACTATAAATCCTTATAATATTCATTTTGAAACTCGATTTTTCTAATATGTTAGTCTTTCAACCATATCTTTCAAAATGTTCAAATTTTTATATAAATTATATATATATATATATATATATATATATTTATATATCCTTTATAAATTATAAAAATAATTCTAAAATTTTAATGATTTTATTCATAAAGAATTTAAAAAATATTTTATATAATTTTAAATTTTTAAATTTTTTTTTATTTTTTAATTTAGAAAATTGGTTGATATAATTATTTATTTAAAAAATATTTTAAATATATAAAAAAATTATTTTTTAACCATTTTATTTATATAAACATCCATAATTGAAAATTTTTTTCTCAATCATCATTTTATTTTTATTTCTTTTTTTTTTGTTTAAAGATATGAAAAAATTAAATAAATATATATATATATATATATATATTTAAAATAAATGAAAAAATTATTAAAAACAGAAAATTATAAATTAAATTCAAAAAAAAAAATAAAAAACTCAATATAAATAATCAAATTATTTCATTTTAATATTTATAAATTTTAGTCATTATTAAAATTTGAATACATCTTTTTAAAACGTTATTAATTTTTTTTAATTTCATATGAATGAAAAATAAAATTTATTTTATAAAATAAAAAGTTTTAAATGTCTAAATATTGAACAAGATATAAAATTCAATAAAATAAATATTTTCCTAAATAAATTTTAAATATATTAATATATAATATATATATTTAAATATATATTTTTATTTTTAAAATATTTATATATATATATATAATATTTATATTTTATATTATATTCAATGATTTTTTTTTTAAACTTTTAAAATATAATAAATTTTGAATTCAAAATGAATGTTTGATTTTGTTAATATTCACATCAATTCTATTCTTTTATATCTATCTTAAACATATCAAAAAATATAACAAATGAATATTGGACAAATTTAATATCAATTCATGTTTTTGAGAGAAACATTACAAATTAAAATTAATGAAAAGCCATTTGATAATTCCTTGATGAAATTTTTTAATTTATTTTTAAAAATTATATATGTTTTAATTTTATTTTCTTAAATTAATAAAGTTTTTTTAATCTTATAAATTTATTAAATATAAATGTAAAACAAAAATATATTACAATAATTTTTTTAAAAATAATTTTAAGAGAAAAAAAATAAAAAAGTTCATAGATCAGAAAATCACATGTCATAGATAAATTGTTTTTCATACATTTCAGTTGATATTTTTAATTATTAAATCTATTTATATATTGATTTTTTTTTATTTGTAATTTAAGTCATAAAAATTACAAAATAAATCTATTAATCTACCGATAATATTTCTTTTTCACTACTCATTACAAATTTTAATAACAAATTATAATGTTTCTATTTTACCACATCTTTTTTTTCTGCAAAATATAGGTTCAATTTATTTCAGTTAGAACCTCACAATTTCATTTGTGATGTTAAACATATTAAAATTTTTAAAAAAAAAAATATAAAAATAATTAATGATTCTTTAAAAATGTCTTTAAATATAGATTTTAGAAAAATATATCATCCATGATGTATTCGCCTTAAAATCAAACTAAAACTTTTTTAAAATTGAATGTGGCTATAAATAAAAAAAACAAAAATTTTATTATTTTTTTTTCATAAGAACAATTGATTTATATAAATGGAAATCTGGAAATTATAAAAAAAGTTCTGCTTAATTAGTAAAACAGGAATAATATTTTTTATAAACAGGATAATGATTTTTATGTTGCCTAGACTAATAAAAATTAAACTGAAAAAAATTTTCATTAACGTCATAAAACAGAATAAATAATTTTTTTTTTAATCAATAATTGAAATTGTTCAAAAAATTATATTTGTAATCTTTAAACATTTTTGTGATGTCAACGAACACTCGTTTGATTGTTTTGTGATGTCAACGAATACTCGTTGTCACTTTCGTAATACTCGTTGTAGTAGAGACTTTAGAATCACAAATACAACTATAGTAACACCGTTGAACAATACTGGTGTCAGACGCCTTCGAATATCACTCGCACTAATAGTACTTGCTCGATAATACTCGCTCGAATAGTAATCCGTATAGTGAATCCGAATAGAGAAATAGTATAGTGAATAGAGTAGAGAATAGCAGTCCAATAGTAATAGAGGATAGAATAGAAATAGCGATCCGAATAGTAATAGAGGATAGACTAGAAATAACGATCGTTAGACGTCACGCTACTTCCCATATATGCGTTTCCTCTATGGTCACGTGGTCTACTTAATTCAATAATGGGATCGCCTGTGTTTGCTCACTGGCGATCTATGTTCAAACTCAAGTGTCGGCAGTGACACTTTTTCCCCTATAAAAATAACACTTCCTATGAATAAAAAACAAAATAATCTTTTGCTCGAAATTTTTACGGAGATTTCAATAAAACGAAAAATTATAATTTTTTATTATATAAATTGAATTAGATCTTATATATATTAAAATAAAATTTTCGACGCTCAAATTTTTTTTGCAATTAATATTAAAAATAAATTTCGTTTTTTGGTTATTGATAACGTATTAAAAACTCATCATAACAAAATGACATTAATTCATCTTTATTAACATCCACTGAGAATCTTAAATGCCACTTTGTACAATATTTTTAGGAAACTGTATATTAATAACCAAAATAAATTCAATGCTCTCATCATTAATAAAATTTTTAAATCTTAAAATAGTCTAAATAAACATTCAAAATTATTTAGATTCATTTAATAAATGTTTGAAAAAATTATTTAAAAAGTTTGTTTTTTCAAATTTATAAAAAAGTTTTTTTTTATTAATATTAATGAAAATAAGATTACTGAAACAGTTTCATTGAACAATTGATAAAAATTGATTGAATATCTGTTTGACATGATGGTTACAAGACACAGGATTAAAAAATATTTTGAATACTCACATACACATATATGTTTAATTGGTAAATATATTAATATAAATATAAAATATCCCATTATTTAGATAGATTTTTAATTCATCTTTTAGATTTTGTTTCAAATTAGAAGATGAAATTCGTCCGTATCGATTTGATCTTTTATAAATATGAACAGACTTCCCCTAGATAATAAATAAATAGCCCATAGATTAACCGTTTAGATATTAGAAAATGATTCACATTTACCCAGAAATACCTCAACATACACAATGGATATATTGAAAGCAATAATATTATAGATAGATAAATACAATAGAAAATACGTTCCCAATTTGTTATAATTTTTTGTATATCATTCCCAGAAACATTTTTCTTTAAATAAATGTTATTAATTTTTTCTTTCACCTGTTGAAACTTATTCAATTTTTCGAAGTTTTTAAATAAATTTTTCAAAAATAAAATCTATTAGTTATATTTATAAGACTACCAAAATGGTAAATATTTTGAATATTGTTGCCACATATGGTCTATATTCTCCTATTATATATTTAGAAATTCTTGATAAAATCCAAAGAAATCTGAAAAATTTTATTGGTCCTGAAAGGTAGCAATTTCATAGCTATAGTCGAATCCAACTGCTATAACATAATTAAATTGTGCCTTTTATAGAAATACTTTCATGGCAATTTTTAGAATTCTGATGAACTTTAGACATTTGGTAACCAGATATATCTGTTTACTGACATTTCTAACCTTCACAAGACCTTTTAAAAAATATATGGTTGTTTAAAGATTATACAAGAATTTGAATGTGTTGTTTTTTATAAGGATACAAGAATAAATTTAAAAATGATTGAATAAAAAAATATCCTTAATTATAATATTTATGAATGAGAAAATATTCTCATGAACTTTTTTTTTATATTGTTTACTGAAATTTATATTTATATAAAAACAGAATAAATATATATTAATAATTTCTTTAAAATATTTGATGATACTTTAAATTTTTATTTTTTTTTTTTTATGTACAGGAGACCAGATAGCAATCTTTTTTCATAGATTTGGATTGAAAAATATCCAATTTTTTTTAAAATTATGTCCTGACATTAATTTGAATTTTGAAACAGTCCAACAATTTAGAGAAATGATTCCTATTCATTCTAAGGCCAAACGTTCATGCTATTGAACAAGTTTATTGGAAATATTTAGACCTGACCATATTTTTGCCATAAAAATTATATAAAAGGATCTGATGAAAATATTATTTCACTATTCAAATATTATTGTTACAGTAAATTATAGATAATGAATATTTTTAAATGTTAATTTAAAAATTTTGGCCAAAAATCCACTTGTCTAAAAAGTTGCTTTGTTCCACATAAGGTGAATTTTTAAAGGACAAATTAGAAATATATGTCCATGGAAATGTCAACATATCTATATATATATTTCAGTTAAAAAATTTTTCTGTTCATTTTATCACCTTTAAAAAACTTAAGCTATGATTTTAATAGGAACAATAATTGAAAAAATATAACCATAATAAACATAAAACTAAAATTTAATTTTAGGCTAAAAACTGAGTCAGTCTCTTAAACGGATGGTGGAAATGTTGACTAAAACATTTTTTGTTTTCCAAATGAAACATTTCTGATATTGGCAAACTCTATTTAAATAAATAAAAAATGGTCGTTTAAATAAACATTTTTGTCAAATTGCTTTCATACCTAAAAACTTATAAACAATAAGTTGACTAGTTCAGTACTGTATTGGTAAGTATCTTCGTCAAAAGTTTAACAGCTATGTAATGTAAATATAGATGTAACTGCAAATATATGTTAATTTATTTTTTTTCCCACATGTTTTTTAGAATTTTTCCGAATTTTATTAATTTCCAGTCAACTTTGATATTCAAAAATTAAAATAATAAACCATCATAAACAGTTTTCATGTCTTCTGAATTTTTATTTCTTATTACCATTTTAAATATTTTTTTCAATAAAATCTCTAATAAAATAAACAAAATTTTTTGATTATCGAGATATTTATATGCCTGTGTGAAATGATTAGAAATAACCATAAACATGTAATTGCCAGGATTTATAGATTGGAGAAAATTGTGGAAATTTTAAATATTTTCCAGCAATGAAGACTAAACCATATAAATCTAAACTTGTTTGTCAAATATGTATTCTAATTAATTTCCTGTTTGTTATTTAATTATTAAAGATTTTTTGGACGGTTGAATTATGATTTTTATTTATATACATTTTAATGTCTGCGTAATGCCTTTAATAATGAAAATTAAATAATGTGTCACCAAAAAAATTGATATTTTAAAAACAATCAAAGTCTAATCAAAAGTTGTAAAAACAAAAAATTTAAAAAAAATATCAGAAATATGTTTTTTGGCATTTTAAATTATGCATCATGGAAAATAACGACAATTCCAAATATGCATATACATATATAAATACACATACATGTATATTTACATTTAGAGATGCGGCATATTTTACATCAACATTTAAATAGACAGAAACCTAAATTTGATATATATTTTTGGAAATATTTATATATATATATATTTTTTGGAGGCATGTATATTTACATAAATAGATACAAATTTATTTCCTGACGACATTTAAATAGACAGTAAACATACACTTTTTATATTTTTAAATATATATATATATATATTTGGGTGAATTTAATGTATCTTAAAAAAATACACACATACCTATAAAAAAATAGACAAAAAATATATAAATAAATTCACACAGATATATATATATATAAATATGTTATATATTTATATTTTTATTTATATGAAAACATATCCATGATTTTTATAGAGAGAACATTTATAATTTTTAATATATATATAAATATAGAATACATGCATGTATATTTTAATATATAGAATTTTTTAATAATTATATTTAGAACAATACAACACGAATATATATATTTTCATATATATGGCGCATATAAGATATATATATATATTGAAATGTATTTAATATATAGATTAACACAACATAAATTTTTTGTCATTGAATAGAATTCAAGGTAAGAATATATATATATATATATATATATATATATATATATATATATATATGTATGTATTCCAATTGCATGTGTGTTTTTAAAATACTAAAAACAAATACATTTCAATTTCATACTTTACATCTCAAAATAAAACACAAGAAATGATATACTAAAACCAAAATAGAAAAAATATTCAATAATAACAAAGACAAATCATTCTCAATACATTATATATTAATAAATATATTAATAATAATGATCATTATATTAAATTTAAAAGAATAGACCACAAACAAAAAACATGCACATATTTTGAATAAATAGTCCTACACATGATATACATTTGAATAATATTGAAAATCACATATTTTATAACATTTTGGAAAAATAAATATATATATATATATATATATATATATCAATAAAATTTTTCATGCATGTATGTATTGATTTATTGGAATATAAATATGGAAACAAAGTTTATGTAAATGTATATATGTGATACAAAAAATAACAGATTTAAATATATATTTAAATTAATATGTATAATTTTTTTTATGTTAAATATATATATGTATTTATTTCTATGTAAATCATATTTCCAAGGTTGTTTTTTCCCTGTTTGAGATGGACTCATTGGGTCCTAATATTTATTAATGAATATACGATAATAATATGTTGACATTTTTAACTTTCAACCTATTTCTGCAATATTCAGTGTTTTTATAGCTTTAAACTCTGCACATTTTTTTAATGAGACATTATTCAAAACACGTCATTATGCTATCAATGTTGGATATTATTATATTATATATAAATATATATATATATATATATATATTTTAAAGATATTTTTTAGGTACAAAATTTAATGATCGAAATAAAGTGTAAAATTTAATATTACAAGACATATTAAAACAATATTAAATAATAAAAAAAATCAATAGAATTCTTATTGTACATTTCTGTTTTTTAATTTTGAATCTCCGAAAGCCTGAAGAGCAGGTGGAGCGAAACCACTTGCTTTTTTGTTGATGTTGAGTTTTTTTTTTTTTATTATTTAATATTGTTTTAATATGTCTTGTAATATTAAATTTTACTCTTTTATTTCAATCATATATATATATATATATATATATATATATATATTTTCATTTATAAGCACATATATATCTTTATGTATATGTGCATGCACATACATTTATATTTAAATTTTATATATATATATATATATATAACACACTTTATCTGGAAAATGTTCTGAACGGCTAAATTCAATAGTATCAGCAACTAAGACACACCATATAGAGGTGGACCATTCGTATTTCCTTCATATACCATTTGTAAGAAGGAAATTGCATTTGGACAGCCTCTTCCAAAGAGCCAGTGTTTTGTGGAACAGACTCCCCAGAGGATGCTTTCTCAAATACTACACTCTTAATCTCTTTAAGTTCAAGTTCAACCATTATCTAACCTACATATCCTCATAATTTACAAAACGTCTCTCCAAGAAACAACCCCATTCAAAAGACCTCTATTTTGAGTGGCTCTTGTGCCTTGCATAGAAAAAAGCATACACAAATGCACTTGTATATGAGAATCTAGACACACACACATAAACAGATAGTTGTATACCTAGACACACACATATACACATACAGTTAAATATCTAGACAAATACACAAGTATATATGGTGGTTTTCTAAGTGTAGCTTAGATGTGGCACAAGGCCAAGAGTATAGGGTATCCAGCAAGGATCAAACTCACTATTCAGTCATAACTGATATAGTGATACAAGCTTGCTAACAATTACACCATGCCGAGGTGCCCACACACAAGTTTATATGTATAACAGTTTCTATTTATGGAAGTGAGAGAGAGAGAGTTTAAATAGTTACTTTGTTTTGTATTAAATTTTTGATGTCAAAGTTGGAATATATTCCATTACAAATAACCTGGCTTCTTTTTTTGTTGATTTTAACTCTTCAAACTGAGATTCCACTTTTTCCTCCTTGTGCTGAACACCACTATTGAATTATAATCGCTTTCTTTTTCGTGTTTTACTTTGACAGAAATAAAACCTTCCACATTTTGGGAAGTTAAAGCAAAAAACAATTGCTAAAAAGAATACGTTAATTTAATTTTTTCTTTCCTCTTTCATGTTTATTTTGCAGCTATTTTGCTCTGATAAAATAATAAAAAAAAATAAATCAATCATCAAATGTCGGTAATAATCTTGAAATATTCTTCACCTACTTTTAAATTATCACATATCTATCTTTCAATTTAGTGTAAGATTATATAGCTATCTAAATAATATTAAATTTGCATCTATCTCTATCAATCTGCTGTTCATATCTATCTAGCATATATACATATATATATATATATATATATATATATATATATATATATATATACACAGACAAAATTTTGGTGTGACCAATAGACTACCTGCCAAAAGAACTTAAAACAAGTAGGGTAGAATACTAATAAAAAATAACAAAAAAATTTTCCCAATATATATATATATATATATATATATATATATATATATATATATATATATAAAGAAAGAGTTTATAGTGGTTCCAACAGAGAAAAGTGTATATTAAAAAGAAGAGAAGAGGGTGCTGCAAACGTTTTTGGTTGTAATGTTGATTTTTTTTTTTAAATATTATGCTTTATTTTACATAATTTTACTACATGTGTTTCTGGTCTCACGACCATCTTCAGGTAAAAGGTGGAGATTTCCACATATTATTAAAAATAATTAATTTTCTCCTTATGTTTTTCAATGTTAAATATTCTCGATATGAGGCATTCTCTGTTTTTGTGTTAGTAATCCGAATGTCTTTCTTGTCTTTTATCCACATTACAACCAAAAACGTTTGTGGCACCTCTCTTCTCTCCTTTTTAATATATATATATATATATATATATATATATATATATATATATATATATATATATATATATATAAGTGAACATTGAAGTCAACACTCAGAGACAACAAGCTGTTTCATGCTGGATGCAATCGTCATGCCGCCATAAATATAGCACACCTTGAAACTATATTTCTTCATATAAAATATATGATATCTCTCTCTCTCTCTCTTGATATATATATATATATATATATATATATATATGATAAAATATAGTTTTAAGGTATGCTATATTTATGGTTTAAATTGCTCAATATCAGAGATAGAACATATGTAAATATAAAAGTAGACTTTGGAGTCAAAGCTTTTAGCTATGGGTTAAATAAATGGGTAGACTAGGCTCTCTAGCTTTGGCTGGTAACCAATCTGAAAAGAAGGAAGAATGTAAATTCCAAACTGCCAATAATGTAACAGAAAACCAATCCACTATATTTCCCAAGAAGTCATAGCAATTTGTGAATAAATAAGAAGCGGAATATTTGTAGAGACATGATGGTTATGTCTTAAAGAGACATGGAATTTTATAAAAGGAATATAAAGTAGAAAGAAGCTGGAATTATGTTCTTAAATAGCCTTGTCAGATCAAGCTTTTCATATGGATGTCATGCAAGGCTCCAAACACGTTCAGAAATGTCTAAACTGTCAGCTGTATACAAATGTTTTCTGAGGTCAATGGTTAAAAATAGCTTTGAGCAAGTGGATCTTGGTGAAGACCATACTTCTTTGAACATTGCAAACTGGTACTACAGTATTACTAAAAAAGAACTGTACCATACAGCAGGAAACACATCCATTGAGGACTTTCAACAGCAGCAATAGCTAAAATGGACAGCACATGAAACTCAAAGAGAAAACAATGACACTATCAATATGTTGAAACTATTTCAAGTCAAAGGTTAGAAAGAAAAAAAAAACATCTTTTCTAGAAAGAGTGATAATAGTAACTTGGACTTGAGAAACCAGTTATTTTAATAGAAAGATTTTATATATTTCCACTGATAGTAGTACTAGCTGCTCAGTCAATAAATACCAAATATTTCCTTATAAGGAAACAGCTAATAGTACCATAACCATTATTATTATTAAAGTATGTCTTAGAGATAACATATGTCACATTTACCATTGGGGATTTCTTGGTCTTCAATAAGACTATTGTTGCATTTAACACAGCAATGACTAGTAACAAAATACAATGCCTTAAGTTTACAAAACAAAACACAAACTTATCTAATAATGGACCCTTTCTTCATACTCATGTTATAAAGTTTTTGAAGCTCTTAAAGTTATTTAATGAACCGTGTCAAATAATAGAAATCTCACTGGAGAACTTTCGACATCAGAAAGAACTAGAATAGATAACATATGGAACTCAAATAGAAAATAATAACATAATCATGATATTGGCATTCCACACTACTTCAAACAAAAGGTTAGGAAGGAAACCCCCATAAATACTGGAATGAGCAATAGCAGCTAGTTGACTGGAAAAACCTACTTTCCTGAAATTGCTAATTTACATCTTATTTCAAGAGTATTTCTAACAAAGAAATTTGCTCATGTGTAATCTTGAAAGAGGCAAAGAAATTAAATGGATGTATCTGCAGATACTTCTTCTTCTATGTGCCATATCCCCATCAGAACCCTGGCGACCATGGCTCTCCACAACTTCCTGTCCTTTGTAGGTCTTAGCAAATTTTGACTTTTTGCTAATTCTCCTAACCCTGTTTTGCTATCTATTTACTCAAGCTCACTAGGAGGTTATACGTTGCTTTCTCTTGTCCCCCTTGCCTTCAATCTCTTCTGTGAGTATCAGATTTTCTAAGCCCTCTTTCCTCATTATGTACCCTACAAATTTCAACAGTCTCTTCCTGGTATTAAATAAGTTAACTTTTTGTTTCTATTTTCTCTAAAACTTTGTAGTTGTTCACATATTTGGTCAATGTTATTCTCAACATCCTTCTGTAGAACCACATTTCTGTTGCTTCAAAACATCTTTTTTTATTTATTAAATTTGGCTAACCATCCAATCAACAAAAATGATGGCAATATTTAAATAATTCTGCACTGGTTACATTTTTGTACATGAGTAATCTAGGACTTATTTAGCATATAATTAACTCTATTGTTGCATATGATAAAGAATTCTGCTTTTTAAATCATTAAAAGCAGAGATATTCCAAGAAAGTTAATACAAATAATAAGAAATTAAAAACAGTGTCTTATTAGCTTTATCTCTCACTACTTTTGAATGGGATAATCTCTACTTATAGTGACATGCTTACTCATTAGTGTTGAGCAATACATTTTGTTACTATAAGTATAACTCATTAGTCTGTTAAGGAGATCAGCTTCTGTGATCAGTAAATATAGAAAGTCACTTGTTTTATATTAGAAAATAGTTATTTTTATATTAGAAAATAGAAATATCATTTTCATATTAGAAAACAGTCATAGCATTTTTATATTAGAAAGTAGATATCATTTTCATATTATAAAATAGACATATTATTATGTTAGAAAATAGATATCATTTTTAAAGCAGATTTGTACAAAAAAGTTATAGAAATAAGTTTAATTTTTATAATTTTTAATAACTTTTTTGGATAACACTGAAAATGAATCAGAATTTTGATGGCTTTTTGGATCAAATTTTGAAGATAGAATATTTTTGTTATTTTGAAAACGCAAAATAATTTATGAAACAAATTAATAATTTCTTTTCTGCCTGTACTGTGTCTATACTATTTTCTGCAAATATTTATACTATATATTTAGAGATTCTTGATAAAACACAAAGAAGAATTTGCAATGTTATTGGTCCTGACCTGGCATCTTGTTTTCAGTCATTTTCCCACCATTGTAATGTAGCTTCCCTGTGGCTTTTCTATAAATATTTTCATGTTCTGATGAACTTTCTTCTATGGTACCTTGGCTTTATGAATTTAAGCACAGTACTAGGCACTGTAGAGTAATGGATAGCGGCTTGGATTGAGGAATCAGAGAGTTGAGTTCGATTACTAGTCAGATCCATTACATTCACTTACCTGAAAGGTATAAATTGTCTTCTTCTCCCTTCAGCTAAGTAGCAGGACAGACTGGGTTCTATAGCCTTGGATGGCAACTGGTCTACTGCAGAAAGAAATAACAACCTACTGCGGGAAAAACCTGCCTCGTCAGTCATGTATCGAAAGATACATGATCGACTAAGTGTGTATCACACATGGCACATAACTGACTGACTAGATTGGCAGCTAGGTCTCATCATTTTACAGTTGAAATTGTAAGATGTAACTGTAAGTTCTATGCTGACAGTTTCTTCTATCACACTTCACACTTGTGGAACTCTCTACTGGCTTCTTGCTGTACAGTCAACTTTGATCTTCAAAAATTTAAATGCAATGAAACTTATTACCATCTGTGTCCATTATGCAGATTATGTATATATATATATATATATATATATATATATATATATATATATATACAGTAAAGGTCATAAATCCATTGGTATGTAATCCAAGTAAATCCTAGTAATACAAAATATTAAAACTGATCCACAAAAAGACTTGACTATATTTATTATTACAGAGCAAAGAAATAGTAGTACACAATAATATCCAAAATTACCTCATATGGGAAATAAACCTATTTCAACTGACAAAAACTTTGTCAGTCTTATTCAACCCCAGTATATAGACTGAGTTCATGTTGGAATTTCCCATATGAAGTAATTTTGGATTTTATTGTGTACTACTAATACATATACATATACATATATATATATATATATATATATATATATATGTATTATTTTTATTCATACTTTTACAATGTAATTAGGTCCACCAGTATAAGTTTAGTTTTTTCTTTTCATTTTCTTCTTCGCAGTGGTCTGAAAAATTTTATCAAAAAAAGCTCATGTTTCATGATGATTGCAAAAAACTAATTGGGAAAATGTTAGATAAGTTTAAAACCACAATGCAATTATTTTTATTATCTATTTTCATATTTTAATTCAGCACACCAATCAACCTGAGACTTGCACAGATCAATTGATAGGATCTTGCACTCAATTTCTATAAAATGATGCAACAAATATGTTAGAAATTATTGTCAAGTGTCAGTTCTGACTATGAGGGATGCCATTTTGAAAAAGTGTATTTGTGGAGATGAATGTCTAAAGAATTAAATCCAGACAGAAAATCTGGTGTGGAAACCTGACGGCAGTTGGTTGTTAACCCTGACAAACTTCCAGTAACTCCAACAGCCAAGAATGGTCCCAAATGTAATCCCTTATATATTTTGTTTTGATTTTGTCAGTACATTTGAGAAGAAATCATATAGTTTGGACAGCATACAGCCTCCATATACTATTGCCCAGCCCTGAGCTCTTGAGCAGACATTCCAGGCTCACTACCAAAGGACTGAATTTTGCCACAGGGTGTTACCATTATCTCATGGGATAAACAGATGCCTACTACTTATACAAATGTCTAGTTTTCATTGTCTCCATTGAAGTAGTTGGTTACACACCACCCTCGTCTCTTGAACAGAAGTAGAGGTTTATCTCTTGTTTCCTGTTTAGGATTGGGTTTCCAAGTTCCTTTTAAATTCTCTTTCATTCCCAGTAGGCCCTTGTGTCTTTGGGGTATTATTGCCTTACTTAGGGTGAATTGATTAAAAAAAATATTCACAGTTAGTTGTGAGTTAAAATAGGTAATTCACTGTTTGAATGTGCTGTTTAAATTCCCTTAACATTTGAGTAACAGCTTGTATATATAAATATATTTGTCTATCCATGCTGGGGTATTAAAACCTATAGAATATAACTGATGGCGTGTGAAGATATGTCATGAAATTATTTATTTGATCTATTGTCTGGGATAAATTACTATATTGTTGAGCCAGAATTTTTCACATTGGTGTTTCATGGAGAGAGAATTTTTGATTTGCCTGCTGTAAAATTTCTGAGATTACTGCATCAGGTTACAGGTGGCACCTTTCTAGGATTTTATCAATAACAACAAAAATGCTTATTCCTCCACTTCTGAAAGGACAAGATATAAACAAATTCATGTACACTTTTAATGATCCTCCCTGGCAACTTGTTACATCTTTTAGAGACATAGCACAAAATACAATTGCCTTTTCTTTGTACACAACTTTTTAATAGACATATCTATGCATTATTCTTATATGAGCAATTAATTCTCACTTCTTGTAAACACATACAGAGTGTGTGTAGTCTAATGATCTACTCAAGGGGATTGCATTCTGGGGAGTTAGGTGATATGGTTGCAGAAATTATCTGATAGCCATGACTGCATTCTCCTTCTTGTGTGGCATGGTGCAGAGTCCTGTTGCCAGACATAGGCTCTTCCAGCAGCCACTCTATTGAAACAGGGCAGCAGTACCTCCTCAAGGTACTTGATGTAGGCCTTCATGTTGAGTCTGGAGAAGATGAATGGAGACATAACATAACCATCACTTGTGATCATTCCAAACACCACAATGTTGACTGGATATATCATCCAACTCTTTCTGAATCCTCTACAATGTCCTCAAATTGATACCCATACACTCTGAAATGTTTGTATTGGAGCTTCTGGTGCGAATGCCAAGCAGTACAGCATGCCATTTCCAAATTTCTGATGGAGTGAATTGCGTCATGGTGGTCTTTTTCTTACAGACCAACTGTGCCCAACTGACCCTACTACAAAATCAAAAATAAACTACAGACATATGTGAAATTAAAAATATAAAATGCTAACAAATTACCCATCATCATCATCATCATATATATATATATATATATATATATATATATATATATATATGATAAAATATAGTTTCAGTGTATGCTGTATTTATGGGTGAAAGTGCTCAATATCAAGAATAGTGCATATAGACTGTTTCATTCAAGCATGAAACAAAGTGTTGCCACTTGATGATGACCTCAGTGTCCACTTATATATATATATAGCATCACTTAGTATCATTCATAGTTTACTTTTACTTACACAGTTACATTTAAGAAAATTTTAGAGGGCAGTTAATTTAAAAAATTTACAAACTTTAATGATATTTTTACTTTTATTTCTAAATACCTATTGCAAAATAAAATATCCTTATATTTACCTTGTCCATCAGAAGATGAAATGCTTTGGCTAAGACAAGTTTTCCTTTTGTCTTTATTCATATATATATATATATATATATATATATATGATTATTTACATCTGCAAAATTCATGTTTGCTTCATTTACCTGTAGAATTGTCAGTATTACTTTCTTTAATTCTTGACCATTGACAATACCTTTCTTGTTTATTACCAGTAAACAATAAACAGGATCAGGGACAAAATTAAGAATTTGTTAGATTATCAACAGTTTCACCTCATGGCAGAATTATTTAAAGTTTAAACCATTAATGCACATTTTTACATTTAAAAAATAAAGCCCATAAAAAGCTATTTACACAGTTTATATTTGGAGTATTGTCCTCATCTTTGTTGTTATCACAACATTTCAGTCATTGTGCCCTCCTCCCTTCATCAGGTGTATATTGATCTGGGTAACCTAAGGAAATTCTGAACTGAACCCTTTATTTAATTTACGGTGATATACTGTTCTCATTCCACTACCCCTGTCTAGGGATAGCTTGTTTAACTCTTATTTCTAATACTTCTTTCTTATTGCTTGCCTGTTCCTATCGAGTACAAGTACACATTGCCCAGCCCAGAGATTGAACTCACAATTACTATTTCACCAAATTCACAAACATACACAGAAACTATAAAAAGCTATAATTAATACTGGATTCTTTTGTAGAAACATCTAAGACTTGATGTTTTATTTTAATCGTTATTGTTAATAATGGATTTTATGTTGGACATTAATGGGTTAATACCAAAAATAATTAAAGTAAAATTTTGGTTTAAATCAGCAAATTCTGCATGAAAGTTTTAATAGTTTTGTGTTTTTCATTCATACACAGCCCTTTGAATTGCCTTCACCAAAGTGCCAATACAAACACTCACCGAGAATGAAATATTACACCTGTGAGGTCAGGGAAAAGACAAAACATACACTTTGTATTCTTGGAGAAACACATTTCAAGTTAATATTTTACATAGGTTTACTTACTAAAGAAAGATAAGTATTAAATAATGATTTTTTTTTTAAATTTTTTTAATTATCAGTAATTATATGAACTATTTGTTCACACACTAAAGATACAATGGAAATTTATACATGTGTTTGTCATCTCTTTAAGTTTTGCTTTGTTACTATATATGGAAGCATGAAAGTGGATGTAAGTTTTAATATATTTGTTTCATAAATCCTACACTGGTGACATAAACATTTTGTTTGTCAAATAATTATTTTGGTAACTTCCCAGAAATTTATTTGTCATATTTATCACAGATTTGCAACAGTGAAGTCACAGTTCAATAATTAATCACACAAAGTGAAATTCTGATTAATATTTTTAGAACAATTAAGAATTACTGGCTTGTCAGACATTATTGATAGATTATGCAAACAAAAGAAAATATCTTTTTTTTTTTAATTTTCTTTCCCACTTTTGTCAGTCTTTGAGATTTTCTGGGTTTTAATTCCAGCTTGGTGGTTTATCTGTAAAACGGACCACGATTTTTCGAAAAAGGTAAAAACGAAAGCAAATAAAAAACCACTGTACTAATGAATCTTTACAGACATTTACTCAACTTTGGCTGGCACAAGGTCAAAATATTTGAGTACCTAATGAGTAATGAACAGCAAGAATGGTCAAACTGTACATCTGTCAATTTATTCAGTGTTTCCCGTGACTTACCAGGCACTTTACACATTTCTTGACATCACTCCACCATGAAATGCAGAACCTCCTTTTCTGTCAACATTTTTCTATCTTTAAAGAAGACATATTTTTCTCTTAAGTCATCTTAACTTTCGGCTATCATTCCATTCTGTGTCTGTGTAATGTATCTATGGGTATTATATAAATAATTTCAATACTCTTGCTTTTCTCCTCCCATTTTATTATGCATCGTGTTGTGCATTTATCTATTTTAAAAAAATAAAGTGTTAGGGAAATATTTAGCCTGGATCACCTGAACATACTGAAATGTTGAAACCAAGGTAGTATGATCAGCTGATCTCCTAATTTTTTAATATATATATATATATATATAAAATATTGTGCATTTAGGTAGCAATCTCTCTTTTATACAAAATCATCCATAATAATGGCTAAAAAGTATAGCTTGAAAGCACTTACACATACAGAACATTTGGGCAATTTTTACATAATTTATGCCTGGGAAAGAAGAAAATTATATCAACACAAGAAACATTAAATAAAAGACTGAACTGCAGTACCTTGTCAGACATTTTTAATGAAACTTATCCCTCTCTCTTAATATTTATAAATATATATGTATATATATATATATATATATATTATTTAAGAGAGATGTAAATTTAATCCCTATACTTTGTATTGTCTCTTTAACCGGCACCTTCACCCTCCCTGTTAAATTACAAAAATTACACTACCCATCAATTTCTAATCCCATTTTTCCTCTCATTTCATTGTTGGAATTGTTACCTGATGATCTGAAATCCTTTAAAAAGGATTTTGGTGAAATAAATTATTGTAATGGTACCTTAAAGTGGTCTGTTTTTCATTAAATATATATATATATATATAATGTCAGGTTTGAAAGTTTTATATGATATTATACAAGATTTTATTTTATAATACAAGTCTGTGGATATTATTTTTTTTTTTTTTTCCTGGCCTTTCAAAGATGATTAGTCCCAGCCTGAACTCTGAAATTTTATTTACTGATTATTTAATGAGTTTTTTTTTTTCTTCTCAATAGGAGTAGATAGGTTTGCCTATCATGGGTTACCACTCCTCCTTTTGAACAAATGTATAGGATTATCCCTTGTTCCCCATTTAGGATTGGGTTTCTGGTTCCTTCTAAAGTCTTTTTATATTCTCTTTCAGCTTCTTGTTTCTTAGAGGCGTTATTGTCTTGCTTGGGGTGAATTGATTAATATATATATATATATATATATATATATATATATATATATTATGTCAGCTTTTATTATACTAGTTTTATATGTTATCATGCAATATTTTATTATACAAGGCAGTATTGGTAGAAATTTTCGGAACATCTATAAGCAGTATATCATGTAATTGTCAGCCTAATATAGCTGTCCATAATAAGAAATATTGATACTAACTTGTTTTGGAGTCTCGGGTTTTATTATGCAAGCAGAATGAAATACAAATTTGTATTTTATTACTAAATCCAAACACATCAAGCCACACAAATACATATTTGATTAACACAATATCTGCTATACCTTTCTTTTTTTTTAATCATTTTGCTCCAAGCAAGGTGGGAATGCCACTAGTATGCATGGAGTTACAAAGAGTGAAAGTGAGAAAAGACTGGTTATATCAGGGGATTTAGGAAAGGATAAAGGATGAACGGGATTCAAGAAGATAGAAGATGGTGATTGATGTTGCATTTAAATTTTTGAAAATTGTAGTTATCAGAGAAGCAAGTAAATGCAAAGGAGTTCCACAGGCAGGAAGTTTGAGAAAAGAAACTGTTGGAGTAGAAGTGACAGTTACATTCAACTATTTCAACAGTGAATGAGTGAGACCTAGATGCCAATCTAGTAGCATGCTTAAAATCCATGTAAATTCATCATCAGAGAAGTTGCCATGAAAATATTTGTAGAAAAGACAGAGGGAAGGCACATCACATTGGTGGGAAAGTAACTGAAGTTCAGATGCCAAGTCAGGATCGATTACATTGCAGATCCTTCTTTGGATTTTTTCAAGAATCTTGAGATGACTAGCAGGCACACTATACCGGATATGGCAACAGATATAACAGTCTTCAATGCACAACCAAATGGTAGATTTTTAAATGTTCATGACACAGTGACACAACTTTCCTTGCAGTAGATGCAGCTATTGATTCAATTTAGTTGTTCCACTTCAAGTCAGTTGAAAACATGAGGCCAAGAAGGAAGTCTGTTTTCACCTGTTTTCCAAGCAGAGTGGGCCTAAAAAATTCTTCATTTACCTGGGCTTTTGTTATAATCTCCCACCTATAATAATTAGGAGTAGTAGCAGTTGCCAGTCACTATGTGAGTTGGTCAGTCAGTCAATGTCGGACAACTGTTAGTCGGATATTAAAGTATCAGCCACCACAACTAGATTGCTGCATCATTAACTATTATATCAAGTTCCTAATGTTTTGTACGTCGAACCTATTTAGTGAACCGACAGTGAAATACAAGCCTCCACTGTGAAACTACTCTATAACAACTTTGCATACCAATTATTTTAGACATCATACTGATTTACTAGATTTATTTCATTGAGGAAAGAGAGATAAAGAGACTTAGCTTATTAGTCTGGTACAAGGCTAAAAAATAAGAAAGATTGTGTTGAAAAAGTATTCAAAGTAGTTAGGACTTGTCTTGAAAGTAACTATTTAAAATCCTTGTTTACATCTTGTTTCAAACATAAGCTACCAACATTAGTGGTATCTTTTTTTATGTAAATACTTCAGTTACAAAGTTCCATATATATCAAGAGAAAAAGAAAGATTCACTATATCTGCTTTATATATATATATATATATATATATATATATATGTATATATAATGTGTGTGTGTGTCACTGTGTCTCACTTTTTCAACTTTACTCCTGGAGGCTGTAGCTCAACATATCATATCATTTTAGAATCAGACCTTCTCCATGAGCAAATTAAAAACATTCCAGGTCTGATCCAGACCCACAATCCTGAAATTTTGGATTCCCAAGTTTTCATTACTGTGATTGTTTTTTGCGAATTTTATGTGAACTTTCATGACAAACTTTTTTTAACATTTTTTTTTTTAACTGGGAATTAAATTTGGGAGTAATCGAAATTAATTGTTAAATCCAGTGAAAGTCATCCATGAAGTAAAAATAATTTTGTATGGAAAGTAAGGACCTACGTACATCAAACTGTCTTTAAATTAAGTGTCGGCAAAAGAATCATCATTGAACTTTTTAAACATAAGCTTAAAAATTAATGCAATTCTTAAATGCAATTTTGATTTTTTCTGTAGTTTATTGTTGCCTATCATATCTACTCCTCCCTACCTATTCTGATGAAGGCTCAATCAAGAGCCCTCTGCAGGTGCTAACTTACTAGCCACACAAAAGCTAGTATATATATTATATATCTATGTATATGGGAAAACAATATATAATTTTTCATTTATCAAGAATGATTTAAGGGAATAAAACAATGAAAAAATGAAAAAACTTTTTGTGTGATGCATTTCATTCTTTGAAACTGATAAAGTCGTAAAGACCTAAAGAACAAAATGTGTCACACAAAAACATTTTATACTTTGTCATAGTTTTTTTTTTCCAATTGTATACATATATAAAAATAGATATGGAAGTCAATACTCATGCTAAATATAATCGTCAGTCCTGATGACTATGTTTAACATGAAACACACTGTCGCCTCTGGGTGTTGACTTCAATGTCCATAATTTATGTTTACATATACTCTATTTGATATTTAGCACTTTAACTAATAATATAGCATATACCTTAAAACTATATTTTATGATTATATATATATATATATATATATATATATATATATATATATATATATCATCCATATATAGTCAGACAGACTGTTTCATTGTATCACAGCTCATCAGTGTAGCTAGACATCCGGTTGCCTCTAGCTAGGATCGAAACCCGACTGAATTGGCGTCATTTGGAGATTCTACCCCTAAGCCGTTGGTGCATGGCAGGGATGAAGGTGAATTTAAGTGTATTTAGTTTTAGATAAACACACAGTGACTGAGAGAACTCAATTCGATTTACCGAAGTGTCTTGCATTATTAGCCGTAATAGTCACTGTTTACAAACCCACACTTCCTCCCCAGAGGGCTCAACTGAAATAAATTTTTCAGGAGCATATATATTGTCATCCAAAGACAGACTGTTTCACCGTATCACAGCTCAGACACACACACACACACAGTACAGTTCAAAAGTTTGAGGGAAAACTCTGGTAATTTTATTATATTGGTTGAAAAAATAGTTGTTTTGTACTTTAAATCAGAGAAAATTATCATACATGGTTAAAAAAAAAGTAAGACTTGACGTTTTATTAGAAATTTTATTAGAACAAAAAGAAAAAAAAGCATCTTATGATTAAATTTTGATCTCATCAAAATATCCTCCTTTAACAGAATATCCTTCTCGATTACTGCAGCACAAATTTTTGGCATTCATTGTAAAAGTTTTTCAAAGTATACATTTGATTCCATTCTTTTTTCAATGACTCTAAGATCTCTTTTTCCGTTTTTTTCACTCTTCTGTCAAGTTCATCCCATTCTAATTCTGGGGATGGCTTCAAACCTTTGAACTGTAGCATGTGTGTGTGTGTGTATGTATATATATATATATATATATATAAGAAAAAACCATGAAAAATATAATTTTCTGGTACATATCAATTAATGACTGTAATAAATACTTGAGATTTATCATTTACTATTAAAAGTTTAAAATAACACAACACAGGACTTGAAAAATGTTGTTGATGTAAAAATATGGTTTATGAATTTTCATTTACTTTGGGAGATTGTATTTTCAATGTTCATAATAAAAAAAAACGAACAGCAATAAAATTCTTACATAGGCCACACATTCACTACACTCTCTTGTAGGGTGATTTGTCACTTGTTTAAATTTGGTACAATTTGCTTACAAGTAGATCATAGTATCAAAAACAATCAAAATACAACTATCAAAAAGCTAGTAACATTTCTTGACCAGCAAGTAAACCATAAATTTTCTCCAATCATAATGAGCGGTCATAGGTTCCTTGCTTTGAATGCCGATTGGGTCTAAAGCTTACTGTAGACTTCAAATGGAATTCATATATTTGTGACATCATTAAAGATGTTGGGAGAATGACCAGTTCCTTGCATCTCTCCCAAAAATATCTAACTCTTGCTGCCATGCTATGTCTTTACAAGAGTTAGATCTGACCCAGAATGAAGGATCTATACCCTATTTGGGCTGATGTTGCCCAATCCTCATTGTCCAGCCTTGATAGATTTCAGAACTGATTATATGCCCTTGTGGGCGATGAATTATTTTCTACCCTGCAACACTTTATCTTACTGATGAAATATTGCTTGCCTCTCATTACTCTACCATTATGGCAGATGATCTAAAGAGTTACATTCCTTAGACCCACTAGGCACATCATGTTGAGACACCGATTCCCATAGGATCACCAAACTTTGAGCCTGATCCGTATCTAGAGGGGTGACTATTTTGGAATACCAGGTGCTCTAAGCTTGGATGTGTGAGTGGTATAATGAATAATGGCTTGGAATTGTCAATCAAATTCCTTTTGGGTTTGCTATATTCACTTACACACAAATACCCTTTGGAAAAGCATTAATCCACCTATTCTCCCTCCATCTATGGGTTAATTAGTAAGATTTGCATCACTAAACTGTTTTTATCTGTAAAAAAAGATTTTTATGATCTAAAAATATTTTCTGGCTTTAAATAACCAGCAGAAGGTTGATAATCCATAGAAAATGACCTTCAAACCTCGGACCTGTCCATGCAATGCCAGTGGCAAATCATTGCCTTCGTGTTTCTTTGGTAAGGAGTATGCTTCCTTGACCACTACAATCTTAATCTCTTCAAGTTTTAGGCTAACTGATATTTATCCTATATATCATCATCATCGGCACATCCTATTTCTTTCTTCTCTCTTACAACAATCTTACTTAATGACCCCTTACCTTGAGTGACCCTTAGACCCAACATTGAATTAGGTGAACTAAAGTAAAAAAAAAAAAAAAAAGCAGCATAAAGACAAATATTAATAGATAATGCTAAAATACTATAGAGCAAAGAAAAACTCATAAATTCTAGGATCCATTATCATACTAAAAAACAACCCATTTTAAATAAAATACTGGTAGTGTATAAAATATTTGATACATTCTTTTCTGGTGAAATCAAACTCAACTTAATGTCTACACATGGCATTACTTTGGATGGAATTGCATTTAGCATTATTAAAAAAATGCCAGTTTGTAACCACCTTGTCTACCATGCTGAAAACACTGAGTTCTTAAATGAAATACAAAATAATGAATTGTGGACAGTTTATCAACAACTTTTATCTCAATATCACCACAGGAAACTGGAAAAAGAAGGACAGATCCTCATTTGAATTTATAAAACTTTTTGGATGAATCCTTGCTATCTAAATATACCTTATATTTGTTGACAATATAGCAGTACTCTGCAAGTCTGCTTAAAAATATATATATATATATATATATATATATATTGTAAATCATGAGGTCCCTGTACACCAAAAGAAATCAACTTACTATCAAAAGAATTTGTTTCAGTTTAGGCATGTATGTGTTAAAATGCTTTTGAACTGTAATGTTATTTTGGCTAAGAGTCACTAAAATTTATTTCACAGTTATAGTATGTGGACTGACATTCATTTAAAACTTTAGAACATTAAAAACATAAAAGCTACTAATTGTGACCCATTGGGTCACTGATACTTCAGTTTATAAACCATTGAAGTTGATTTTATCATTAAAAAATTGTCTGTTTGAAGAAAGTTGAAATAAAAATACGTACAATGGATACCCAATTCACAGACTTTTAGTATTATACTACCTGTGATTCATTGAGTCACTGAAGGTTCAGATTATAAAATATTAAAGTTGCTTTCAACATTAAAAAATTGTGTGTTTGAAGAAAGTTGAAATAAAAATGCTTACTGTATAAACAAATCATATTCACTTGAAAATATTTTTAAATATGACAAAAAATATTTTTTAATTATCTAGAATATTGTTTTCTTAAAGAAAGCTGAAATGTAAATAAACATGCACAGAATCATGGGAAGGTGGAAAGAAAGAGCATTTTTTCCTTTGGTCTCACTGTCAGTTCATGTATACACACCATTTCCTTCTCTCTCACTTCCTACTTGATAATAAATTTACATCTTTCTTTCCCCTGCTCTCTATACATGACTTTGTGTACATAGTGGCAAAAACACAAGCAAACAAAGTTCACAAAGTTTTAGTACAGTGTAACCCGAATATAAGAGAAACCCGGATATAAGAGAGATTTTCTCTGGTCCTAAATTAGAGCCTGTGTTAATGTATATAAATTAGACCAAACCCGGATATAAGAGAAACCTGGATATAAGAGACTTATTCTCCGGTCTCGACAACTCTCTTATATCCGGGTTACACTGTATTATAAAGATATTGGATATTTCTTGATATTTTGTCTTTCCTTGAAAATAATAAAATGATGGTGAAAATACTCACAGCATAACAGATAATTTAATAATAATTAATAATAATTTTAATAACTTCAAAAAGGTAATAATAATAATAACTTTAAAATGTTAATAATAATAACAACAACTTAATGACAATATTAACATGATTAAGTTAATAAGTTTAGTAACAAAAAATGCTTGTAATAATAATCAAAATAAATAAATGACAAATTCTGTCTGTTCATCCATGTGACTGAAACCCCCTCTAACTCAGTCCACACTTGCTCTATATAGATATATTATACCTTTTTTGGAATCAGGATGATCCTGGAATTAAAAATATGTCCTTTATCTGGTGCTTGAACATTCAGCATTGAGATGAGGAGAGAATAGTTAAAAATTCAAATTTTAAAATAACTAAAAAAATTTTAGAGAATTTAAAAAAATCTTAGAGAATTTAAAATTTTTGTTTTAATTTCAGTTTAAAATATCTCCAAAACTTTGGGAATTGAGGAAATCAATTTTATTTCTTCAAAATTCCAATTAATCATAAGTTAAAGGTTTCGTGATGTGAGGTTTAGAAGTTCCACAATGTTTGTGATTTGAAGAACTCAATTTTTAACCTGAATTGAAATTTTGGCCCAAACTAACTCATAAGTTAAATTGGTTTCTTAAGCTGGACCTGAGATCCCTTTAGTTTGGGGCCAGATGCCCAAACAGCCATCCACAGAAGCTTAAAAGTCCATAAAGAGTGCATCTTTTAAGCTTGTAGTTAATAAAAATAATTACTAATAGAAATAAGTCAATAGCAATAATAACTTGAATAATAATAAATTTATATATTAATTATAACTAATATATATATATAATAACTGATAAGTTAATAACAATAGTATTTTTAGTAATAATTAATATGTTACATAACTTTAATAAGTTTGTGATAATAATAACTTAATTATATTAATTTGTTAATAATAAATGTAATAACCTTTAGTAAGTTAAGTATAATTAATAATGATTATAATAACTTTAGTAAATTAATTATAATTAATAATGACTGTAATAAATTTAGTAATTTCCTTTATTTTGACTCGTTTGCCACCAGGAGAAAAAAAAGGCTTAACATAAATTTCCAGCCAATTTATTGTAAGACATGTTTAAACAAAAAGGTTGTTGGCTAAAGATCTTATGTTTAATGTCATATCTATCTATCTATCTATCTATCTATCTATCTATCTATATATATATATATATATATATATATATATATATATGTACTTAGTTGTAAGTAATATCAGTGATAGAACTAACATATAAATTGTATATTTTTATGACCCTGGGTTTATATCATCAGATAAACTGGTGCATTTTAAAAAAAATAAACCAGTTTGTCTGATGATATATATAACCCAGGTCCTAAAAATAAATATATATATATATATATATATATATATATATATATATATATATATATATATATATATATATATATATATATATATATATATATATATATATATATATATATATATATATATATATATATATATATATATATATATATATATATATATATATATATATATATATATATATATATATATATATATATATATATATATATATATATATATATATATATATATATATATATATATATATATATATATATATATATATATATATACTATATATATATATATATATATATATATATATATATATATATATATATATATATATTTTATTTGTTTAACCATTATTTCCTAAAAAGATTTCCTAAAAATTGCAATTAATGAAACCCAAACAATTCCCTGATACAGATGGCCATTTCTTCCCTGGAAAAAAAGAATTTTCTTGGACTTGTCAATGCAAATGCATTTGTTAAAAAAAGAAATCAATACCTATTTTACCTCTCTCTCTCTCTCTCTCTATATATATATATATATATATATATATATATATAACTCTTAAATGAACCTGTCTTAAATCATGCTAATGCATTCCTGGTTATTGTATGATACCATTTTATATGAAATGAGGTTGGGTTTAGACTTGCTCCCCTGTGTTTGAGTCAGCATTTGAGCCAATGTATGGCTCAAAGTCTGGATCAAGACTGGATTAGTTGACTTTCTTTTCATTAAACTTATTTGCAGTTGGCCACAACGTAAAAGTATGCATGGTATTAGGAAGTTAATCTTGTGTTTCAGAATTTGATTGCTGATCTACATGCGCCTATATAAGCACATAAATATGCATTTCCAGTGTCTCCTCTAGTACAATCTTGCACCCATTTTTCGTATCATCTGACTAATCACTTTTCCTCTATTTCATGCTTAGCTCAGCATTCATTCAAACTTATGTTTGCTGGCATTTTCTTTTTCTCTCAACAACTCATTCCCTTATTTTCCCCTCAGACTTTCTATCCCTCTTTCATTAGCTCACTTTTTCTCTGTTTTTCTCTGTCTCTCTTGATTACTCACTCTTTCTGTCCAACATATTTTCTGTCTATCTTTTACATTAGCTCTCTCTTTCTGTCTCTCTCTCTCTCTCTCTCTCTCTCTCTCATTGATTCACTCATTCTCTCTCAATCCTTTTCTCTCTCTGTTTGTCTCTCCCAAGTTTATTCTCTCTTTCTAGATTGCTCACTTTTTCTCTTGTGAGTTCATTCTTTTTGTCTCTCTCTCTCTCTCATTGATTTTTTATTCACTCTCTCTCACCAGCTCATACTTTCTCACTGTCTCTTTATTTGTTTCTCTCACTTTCTCTCTCTTACCAGTTCATTCTCTCTGTCTTTAGATTGCTCACACTGTCTCTCCAACATGAGTTTATTGTCTATCTCTCATGTTAACTCATTGTTTCTGTCTGTCTCTCTCATTGATTCATCTGTTCTTTCTCTCTTTTATTAATTCCTTCTTTCTTTGTCTGTCTGTTTGCCTCTCTCCCTCATCAGTTCACTCAGATAGTCTCTCTATATTGCTCACTCTTTCTCTTCGACATGAGTTTTTTTATCGATCTCTTTCATTGGATCATTCTTTCTGTTTGTCTCTCATTCTCTTTCACTAGTTCACACTGTCTCTTTTTCTCTCTCTCTCTCTATTGTTTACCAGCTTTCTCTGTCACTCTCAAATCAGCTCACTCTTCCTCTCCAATTTGAGTTTTCTGTTTATCAGTTTCACTCACAAGTTAACTTTCTTTCTCTTTATTACACTCTCTTTTTCTGTTGTTTACTAACTCACTATTTCTGTCTGTCGGTCACTCTATGTTGCTTACCAGCTTGCTATTTTTGTCTGTCTCTCTCACCAGCTAATTCTTTCTTTTTCACTAACTCACAGTTTTTCTCTGTCTCTTTCATCACACTTTCTCTCATTCTCTCTTACTTGCTTACTAGCTCTCTATTTCTATCTTCCTCTTTCACTTGTTCCCTCATTAATTTACTGTCTTTCTCTCTCTATTGCCAACCAGCTCACAATTTCCATGTTTCTCTCTCACCAGCTTACTCTCTCTATCTGTCTATCTCTCAATACCTCACTCTTTCACTCTGTTTTATCATACAAACATTTTCCTCTTTCTTATCAAATTAGAATTGTTGAGAATAATTATCAAGCTCTTATTTTTACAGAATGATTACTTTAAAGTCAAAATTTATAAAATTTGTTCCTACCTTCCTCAATCTATTATACCTGTGTTTTTAGCCACACCCCTTGATATCTGATTCTGCCCCGCCTCCAATACCAGCTTTATTCACCTTCTACATAAGATGCGTATGTCTTTGCCCTATCCAGCATCAGTTTGAGAGGTCCTCAAGCTACTGACCTACACTTCTGAAATTATTTACAATCTTCTACCTCTGTCTCTCAAGCGGCAGCAATTGAGGGTGGGTAGTTGGGTGGGTCAAACTATTGAGAGGTGCTTCAATTCCATCAGATTACAGTCAGGAGTTGCTCCCTTGACATTGATAGGAAACAATACAAGCTGCCTTTATTGAATGCCTTACTGTAATTTTGATAAGACGGCCATAATTTCTGTCAGGCCATCTTTTTACTTGGCTTTCCTCTAGCCTGTATATGTGCCCAGGCGATAATTTCTTATGACCAGTAAACTTTTGTTGCCATGGTAACACATTAAAGTAGTTGCAATCAGTGAAGTCCAAAGCAATGACCCCTGTCCTTGCTCCAGCATTCTTATGACCATTGTAAGCTAGGCCAGACACTCTTGTGTGCTTTGCTTCTGAAGGGAAATTATATATATATATATATATATATATATAATAATAATAAATATACATTTTTTTCCCTCACTGGTAGCACAACTTTCAGTTTCATTAGTATAAATTTTAGCTCTATTTTATTAACATCAACACTCAGTGTGGAATGCTTCATATATATATATATATATATATATATATATATATATATATATATATATATATATGTATATAATGTGTATGTATATAAATATATATATGTATAATGTGTATGTATATATTTATATGTGTATAATGTGTATGTATATAAATTATATATATATATATATATATATATATATATATATATATATATATATATATATATATATATATGTAAATATAAATGTGTGTATATATATATATATATATATATATATATATATATATATATGTGCAATACTTATTGAAATTGCTCAATATCAGTGATAGAGCTAACATATTTAGTTGGACTGATGTCAGTTTGTGACCCTGGGTTTCCCGCCCTTTGTGATCATCAGACAAACTAATTAATTTTTAAATTTTGGATTTGTTTTTGGTTGTGTATGTCAGTGTTTTATGGTAGTGGGAGAATGTCACTCATACGTACACATACACACACACACACACACAACACCCATAATAGTATGTGTGTAATACATGCAGGTATATATGTGCCTGCATTTCTTGTATCATCAAAAAATGCTTTTCTCTTGCTTTGGATCCATTCTGAAAATAAGATGAGAATTTGGTTTCAACACAGAAAATCTGGCAGAATATATTAATAACTTTTGACAAGAACTAGGAATCATTAAGAAAAGTCACTAATTTTCATTCTTCTTTTTTTCAACATGAAAAGTGGCAGCTTGGTGAAGGAAATACTAATGATTTATTATTTAAGCATTCACTTAAATACTTCTTTCATTTTGGGATATAATGAATACCAGAAATATATGTCATATGAATAGCCTTCCTTGTATTGATGTTAAAAGCTGAGAGAAATGTGCTATAACCGTTTAAATTTCTTTTATTTTCATTTCCCAAGTACTTTTGATCTTCTTCTAAGATCATCTTCAGGAGTGCAAGTAGTACAAAACTATATGTTGTTCATTAGTACAAGTATTTATACAAACTTGTGCATTGTTATTCATTAGCGTAATTTTTTTCATTATGCTTTTAAATGCAAAGTGGTTGACAATATGCTGAGAATTCATTAGAATGTGAAAAAATTAGCCATTGTGAAATGTCTTTTCATATTATAATAATGCCATGGTCATTTCTGGATTAAAAGATTCTTTGGATCTGGAAATGTTATTTTAAAAGTATATATATATATATATATATATATATATATATATATATATATATATATGTTGTGTGTGTGTGTGTGTGTGTGTGCAGTGTTATCAATAGTTCAAATAATAAAAATACAAAACTGGATCACTCATATACAACATTACATTTTATTCAACTATGGATTTATTCAGTTACTGTTGGCAAATGGGTGGGTGTTGGATAATGAATTTTATTTTCTTGCATGGATGTAAGAGATACCCTTTTGCCTCCTAGATGAGTATTTATAGATCAGTCTCACATAAGTTTTGTTTTTCTCACCTGTACACATCCTAGGTGCAGCTAATTCATTTTTGTGGATCTACAGGAGGAGGTCCACTGGTTCCTGGTTTCTTTGGAGGACACTGAATACAAAGTCTGTTTTGGCAACACCTGGGGTGAGACACTATATATATATATATATATATATATATATATATAGGAGCATGTGATTGAGCAATTAGGATGTTCATTTTCTGACCCTCAGACAGAATCTCAAAACTCACCATAGTTGATTTAGCCTGGAGATGACTTCTTGATACTATCACATGGGAAGTTAATCACAACATGCAAATGTTGGAAAGGACCTGAAAACCATCCCACGAGTTGAAATTGGGAAGACATAAGCTGTTTGGAAGCTATTGATGGTTGTTTGAGCACAAAGTTACAGGTCCTCATCCACAGGGGTTTGAGTTTTACTGGCTTTGCTGAAACTGTTAATCATACCAAATTATGTACTCTCTCTCAGAAACTGTAACTAATGTCTGCTCATCATTGTTGCAATATAAACCAGTTGGGTTCCATCAGTGTTGAGTAAACACAAAAGTGCTTGGATAAGTCAATATGGCTATTTGTAGCAGTGTATAATGAAGAGGAAGCCATCCTTAAATTGTGTGAAGGTGCTGATTACAAGAAAGAAAGAACTGTCCACTGGAGACTTGCTCATAAGTATGTCTTGAATTTATGCTGTGAGATTTCTAACTAATCCAACTTGTTCCATATTGGTCAGACTAGTTATGATGTTGTCCTGTCTAAAGCCAACAAAAGAATTAGCTGGACTCAAGTGGGAATAAAAGCCATAGAAGACAGCCCCATTT
The DNA here is from genome assembly GCA_903632075.3 of Acanthosepion pharaonis. Lineage (NCBI taxonomy): Eukaryota > Metazoa > Mollusca > Cephalopoda > Sepiida > Sepiidae > Acanthosepion > Acanthosepion pharaonis. The sequence goes on along the minus strand of CAHIKZ030001663.1, from coordinate 81,744 downwards.
GAAGAAAATCCAATTTTTTTCAACAAGTCCTAAAGTGCAACAAACCAACAAGTACAGACTGCATTCTTTGCAGTAGCTATGTCAATTTCTGAAGTATCTATGGCTTGGGCATTGTACTCTGATACACAAAGGAACAAAATAAAAGTGACAGCTTTTGCATTGGAATTGCAATTCTCATCTATGAATGGCAGGGCAACAACAAAATGGTGGGAAAAGAACTTGACCTTTGCCAATCCCTGTCACGATATCTGCAAGTGGTGGGTGGAGGAAATGGAACAGATTTTCAGCAACTTTACTGAGCTACCCAGGAATGTGAATGTTATATGTCAGCCCACGAAATAAACACGAGAAGAACATCTACACAAATATCATTGAACCAATCTTCAGAAACACCAACATATAGATTGCCTATTCTGGGTTTGATTTGAAATTAAAAAAAAATATCACTGGAAGAAGACCACAGAATATATATATATATATATATATATATATATATATATATATATATATATATATGCATGGTACTTAGTGGAAATTACTCAATATCTATGATAGAGCTAACATATTCAATTGTATGGATATGAGTTTGTAACCCTATCTGATGATTGCAAAAGTGTGAAACCTCGGGTTAAAAACTCATATCCATACAACTGAATATATATATATATATATATATTTATATATATATATATAAAAGTGATCATTGAAGTCAACACCTAGAGGCAATAACTCAAATGTCCACTTTGATATTTACATACACTCTATCCCTGATATTGAGCACTTTAACCATAAATATAGCATACCTTAAAACTATATTTTATCATATATATGATGGACTCTCCCATCGAGTTCGACGTATAAGGTTCCAGTGACCACAAACTAATTTTCTGCATGCCTATGGTGGGCATAACTTTTTGAGACCGGCTTGATAATTGCACAAAAGACCACAAACAGTACAGGAGAAGGTATTGTATCTTAATGCAGCAGGAACACTGTTAGATGTCTTATTTTGCTTTCTCATTTCATGTAGTCAACTGATGGTTACTGTTCAGTGCAGCTATATCAATATTGTACTTCTTTTAGCTCCAATGCAACCAAAGATGTTTTTCTTTCTGGCGCTGAGGTGTTGTCCTGGAGAGTTCGTACATTCCAAAAGCCAAGATGAAGTTGATGTTGTTTTGTAGAGTTTTTTTTGCAGTCGCTGGATATGTGTGGAACTAATTAGATGTAAGTGTCAGAAAACCAACACGATGATTTGTTTCAAGTGGTGAAGGCTTGTGTCGGACTATCCACACTCTTGATAAAAAAGTAATGGTGCAAAAGACTTGCCACAGAAACTCCAAACGACAGTCCTCATGTGTTATTATCATGCAGTTTAACCTCTCCGGATCACACACACACATATATATATATATGGATTAGGATCCAATAGAATAACAGGATATGAAACAAAAAGGAAAATTTTATGAATTTCATAAGTTTCACTTTTATTTAAGTATCATCAGGATATTACGGGAAATGAATTATGGAATAGACTTTTAGTTTTGTGTTGCTTGTTTTTTATTGGTCAGGTAGACCCCACATATTTTTGTCTTGTGATGAAAATGTGTGTATGGATTCTAGTCTGGTAGTGTTTGTGTGTATAATTCCTGAAGATGGTAATGGGATACTTGCATGCCTGTATGTTCATGCATCATATTTCTAGATAGTCTTGTGGTTTTTGGTTGATAATCTGTGTCCATGTCAAATCCTGCAAGATCAACAGGAAATATGATACACAAAAGTACAGGCATGCCAACATCCTGCTACCATCTTCAGGAATTATACACATGGACACCACCAAACTGACAGAAAAATGTCCACTAGAATCCAGATATATGCATGCAACAGGTTTTACTGAGACTGAAAAAAAAGAAAGATCAATAAAAGGATAAGTTTTAGGAAGACAAAAGATGTTGATTGACCTTGGATTTAAATTTTTGAAGATCATAAATGGCAGAGAATCAAGAAACTAGGACAGTTCCACAGGTGGGAAGTGTGAGAAAAAGAAACTATTAGAATAAAACATACTAGTTGCCAATCTAATAGCACACTTAAATTCATGCAGTTGATATACCAAGAAGAGTCCATTATAAATAATTACCATGAAAAAATTTATAGAAAAGATAGAAGGAAACCACAGCACAATGGTTGGAAAGGGACTGAAGTTGAGATGCCAGGTCAGGACTGATAACATTACAAACCCTTCCTTGGATGTTGTCAAGAATCCTGTAATATTTAACAAGAGAACAAGACTAGATATGGCAACAATATTCAATGTATGGAAGAATGGTAGATTTATAAATTTGCTAGATGGATTCTGGTGAAAATAATTGTCTGGCACTACACAGTGAACCAACTTTCCTAGCTGCACATCTAGCAGTTGATTTAATATAATTACTTCACTTCATGTCAGTGAAAAATGTGGATCCAAGTTGCAATTCTGGAGGTTAGTATCAGCTATGATGGTGGAAATGGACTTTGAAAGATCTTAATGAGAGATGTGCTTTCCTTCATAAGATTAATTGAATTTTGCTTTCACCATAAAGTCCTTAGTGGCTGAGTAATCTGTAGCACACTGGACTGTGTGATTGTTTCTTCTATATAATGTAGGGTGCATGTTCAAACCTTGCCAAAAAGTACATTTTCTTTATTAAAGACTTAAAAACCCCGAACCAGTAGGGTGTCAACTGTTCTATTTAAAAGACAGATGTCTACCCAAATTCATGTATCCACTAAAAATATCATTTATAGTAATGAGAATAAATAAATATGTATCTTTTATGATTCCTTGTGAGTCCTATCACATCCTCATCGCCACTTTTGTGATGTTGGATGGCTTTGCTTGTCACTTTTTCTATGTCAAGTGAAAACTCATTATCATTTCCAAAAATGCTCATCATATTCGAGACTTGATAGACACCGGTACTAGTAGTAATGCCTTCCAATAATATCCTCACTAGTAATACTTGTCCAAGTAGTAATCACCAAATCATATAATGGTCAGAAGAGAATCGTAATCCATAGAGTGAATGTATAACAATAGTAGATAGATAAGAAGAGTTAACAGTGATTGTATAGTCATCATGCTACTTCCTATTTATTCACTTCCTTTATGATCATGTGATCTACTTAATAATGGTTTTGCCAATGTAACTCACTGGTGTTCTAGTTTCAAACCACAGTGTTGGCAATGACACTTGTATCCTTTTTCTTATTTGATATATTTTGAATGATTGTCTTTAGTCTTCATCTTTGTTGTTTTTAACACAGATTTTGTCTAATATATTCTTTTCAGTACCTCATGGGTATGGCACATCTTTGAAGTCTTTCAAATTGTTTTATACTATTAAGATTTTATCTTCTTGATGTCTATACTCAAATATAATTACAGAATTGAGTTTAAATGACTGTGTTAATCCGAGAACAACAAAAATTGGAAAGTGCCTTTTTTTTCTTTTTAGGAAGGAATCAGCATTTTTGTTGATCTCTGTTAAAAAAATGACATTTGCAAGTTCTTAAAGTCAGAGACAAAATCTTTGAAATAGCATTTGATTTATCTCTCGTATAAGTGGGCTTAACTGTTGAAATTATTTCTTTTGATCACTAAAATCAAAGTAAATGTAATAATTTTGATAATTATGTTGATCCTTAATTGGGGATACAGAAACTTCACAGAAAATAGTCAGATGTTAAATAGAATAATGAAAAGATTTAATCTCAGAACTTTCAGACAATGAATGAAGTTTCAAATATATGTTAATCATAATGATGTACACGTGGCTTAATGGTTAGTGACATAGAATAAGAAACTGGCCAACTGAGTATGAATCTATCACTTCTCCCCCAGATATGGGTTAATAAGCAGGACAGACTAGGCTCTTTAGCCATGGTTGACAACCACTCAATGAGAAGGAAAAGCACATGTTGTTCAGTTATCAAAAGGATTGTGAACTTCACAATGATACTGATCCTATCTGCAGTTTGAATCCATCACTTCTCCCCCCAGAAATGGGTTAATAAGCAGGACAGGCAAGGCTCTCTAGTTATAGTGGCAACCACTCAAGGAGAAGGAAAAGCACTTATTCTTCAGTTATCAAAAGGATTGTGAACTTCACAATGATACTGATCCTGTCTGCAGTTTGAATCCATCACTTCTTCCCTCTAGAAATGGGTTAATAAGAAGGACAGGCCTGGCTCTCTAGTTATAGTGGCAACCACTCAAGGAGAAGGAAAAGCACTTATTGTTCAGTTATCAAAAGGATTGTGAACTTCACAATGATACTGATCCTATCTGCAGTTTGAATCCATCACTTCTCCCCCAGAAATGGGTTAATAAGCAGGACAGGCAAGGCTCTCTAGTTATAGTGGCAACCACTCAAGGAGAAGGAAAAGCACTTATTCTTCAGTTATCAAAAGGATTGTGAACTTCACAATGATACTGATCCTGTCTGCAGTTTGAATCCATCACTTCTTCCCTCTAGAAATGGGTTAATAAGAAGGACAGGCCTGGCTCTCTAGTTATAGTGGCAACCACTCAAGGAGAAGGAAAAGCACTTATTGTTCAGTTATCAAAAGGATTGTGAACTTCACAATGATACTGATCCTATCTGCAGTTTGAATCCATCACTTCTCCCCCCAGAAATGGGTTAATAAGCAGGACAGGAAAGGCTCTCTAGTTATAGTGGCAACCACTCAAGGAGAAGGAAAAGCACATATTGTTCAGTCATCAAAAGGATTGTGAACTTCACAATGACACTCTGATCCTGTCTGTGATGAATATGATAGAAAGAACCAATTTGAATAAAAGTAGTTTAAGAATATACGGACTAATGAGAACACTTCATTTAAGAATGTTAAAAGACTTTTCTAATTAGAAACTGCTTATAAATTACTAGAGAATGTAAAGATAAAAATAAAAATGTCTTTTCTAAAATACGAAATAGTAATTATTTGTGAAATTTGGATGCCTTTTATCAAAGAAATATTATGTGATTAAAATATTCTGTATTCTCAAGAGAGAAAAAGAAAAGCAAAAAGAAAGAGAGACAAAGCAGGAAAAAAAACAAGGAAAGAAATTTAGTACTTGATTCTTTTTCTTATTTATCCTCTTCATAGTACTCCTTGACTTCTCAGCTAGCTCTCACCTGGGTTTTTGGATCATGCCAAGATTAGATGGCTACTTTGAATTGGAATGAAATCAATAATGGCACATACCCTGAATGTATCATAAAAATTCAGATTGTGGAATTACTTCAAATACCTTGTTTTGTAGATCAGTTAGAACAAATTTTGTATAGGTGATAAGGAAATTTAACATAGGATATTGGAGTGCTTTGTTCAAGACAACAAGAATCTACAAAACCCAGATATTAACTTAAGAACATGTGTCATTTTTTTAAATAGCCTCATCAGATCAAGACTCTTATAAGGATGTCATGCATAATGTTTAACTTATTCAGAAAAGTCAAGACTATCAGCTATGTACAACTGTTTTCTCAGGTCAATGATTAAAAATGGCTTCAAGCAAATGAATCTGTTAGATCTTAAAGAAAACAACCCTTCATCAGATCTGGTTCTATAGACTCACAAAGAACTCTATCTAATATCAAAAACCATGTCATTTGAAAACTCACAAAAGCAGCAATACATAGCAAAAAGGTTGGGAAGGAAATTCCTATGAAGAAAGAAAACAACAAAAAAGTGAACATGGGAAAATTATTTTGTTGAAACATTTTTGACAATCTTTAACCTTCATGCCTGCAAAAAAACAAAAGTTTTTTTCCTTTAACACCATTATTATTTTAACTACCTTCACTCCTCAGCAATATTGATTGTTTTAAAAAGCAGCAATTATAATTTTAATAAAACCTAAGCTGATGAAAGTGAATTTATACATTTTCTTTGTTCTTGGGAATTGACAACAAAAATAATAATAAACACTATTTATTTATTAGAAGTTTTGATTTACACTATTCATTATATTGTTTATTGAAATGGCTACTTTGAATTGAAACGAAATCAGTAATAGCACATAGCCTGACTCTATTATAAAAATTCAGATTGTGGAATTAATAAACTGTAAATATTTCAAATACTTTGTTTTATAGATCAGTTAGAACAAATTTTGTATAGGTGATAAAGAAATTTAACATAGGATATTGGAATGCTTTGTTCAACACAACAAGAAGCTACAATTACCAATCAATTTGAACTTTAAATGATAAATAATAAAAACTTGCTTATAGTTGGTTCACATATTTTAATAACTTAATAAATGTTTATAAATTTATGAATAAAAAATTGTTTTCATATTTATTTCTTTGTAAATTGGTAAATGATAAATATTGTAGTTGTATTAGTTTTAATTGTATTAGTTTTTAGAATGTAAATGTAAAATTATTTTTTGGCACACATGTATTTTTGCAGGCTCAAAGTTTAAAGATTTTCAAACATTTTAAGAGAATGGTTTTATAAATTTTAATCCAATAATAATGCCAACTGTTTGGTCAATAAATGTTTAATGTTTTCTGTATATAAACGGTTATGAAACATTGCAAGCCACTCACTAATCTACTGCTATTTATGTGGAAAGTGTTCAGATTAACTACATTTGTTGGGTTATCATCTCCTAATTTTTGAAACCGCTACTAGGGGACACTTTCTGGTCTATACATACTCGGCAATACCTTTTCTCACTCTCTTTTTCTAATTTTTTCTACATATAGGTCAACATGTAAGTCTCTCGCAGAAGAACGCATTCCCTTTTTTATTACACATGAACAATGCACACACAGACACACACATACGTATGCACCTTTCACTTCATTTTTTCTAGGACTTTCTCCTACACCAAACTACATATATGCATACAATTCACTAGCTTAAATGTTTTCTTCATTCATGTCCATTGTTCAGTAACATGCAACAATATTCCATCGTTTATGTAACCCTTTATTGTTAACACATTTTCATTTGTTTGTACACATCTATATTGGTCCTTGTTGTTTCTTTACATTTTTTTTTACATGGACTCATATCCTGAGTCTGTCATGTTGGTTGTGGGGATTTCAAGAGACATACATGTTTATCTCTCAATGTGTATACTGGCCCCACAACACATTCCTTAGTTTCACCAGGTCTAACCTTCATGATTAAGACCCAACATACTATGTACCTTGTAGTGAACCATACTCATTCCTTTCATAATGCATTTCTTAGATGCAAGTTCCACTCAAACAGCTTCTTCCCATGAACTGCTACTCTTCAGAACTGACTCCTAAGAGGGTGATTCTTCAATCCCTACAATCTTAACCTGTTCAAGTCTGGGGGTTACTGTTAGCATTCCCACATATCCTCATAAACTGTGCCTCTTACTTCTTACTTTGTAACCTTCTACCTCAAGTGGCTCTTGGGCCTTGTACTGGGTGAATATTATTGTAAAAAAAAATCTCACCATTTCCATTTGTTCAGTCATTGCTGTAGGCTTTCACTGTTCTAGACTTTATATTTATAATATGATACATGTTAATAAGTGGATTTGTTTGTTCACAGTCCATATTTTGTGTCATCAAAATGAGGTACATTTTCATCTCATAGAATTCAATATGTACCTGAATCCCAAGTTGAGTTCTTCTGTCACGTTATGTGTTATCTGAATCGATAAAAGTAATGATCTATTTAGATAAGCTGCAGACATTAAATCCCAAGACAGTTTTTTTCTCTTTCTATTTTTTGCTTTAATCTTTTATTGTTAAGAATCAGCAAATTTCATGTCGAGCAGGTAATCTACTGATATTGACTGAATTTAGCTTCAGATGATACAAGGCTAAATGGAGTGAAGGGGGAAACCAAGGTAAAAAATTGTTATATAGGAGGAAAATGAGTAACTACCGACACTGAGGTTTGAGCGTGACACTCTGGTCATATGAATATATGTTTTCCACCAGGTGTATAAATAGTGGTGTTAGGCTACTGACTGCAAGTGATTATTGACCGGAACTATCCAGTTGAATTAGTGTGAATTATTGTGCATTGATGATTTGGGTTTTGATTTAGGATTTACCAGATATTAAGCTAAGCTACATTACCAACAAGGTATTCACTGAAATGGTTAATTATCATTGGTTGAGTTTTGCTTCTTTGTTCTTGTTAAGTATTTATTTGCAGTTGTTTTATTTAACATTGAAGTCTTGAGTTATACTTAATTATTAATGGCCACTGTACATCACAAAATATTCCACAAATATTTGAAGGAAGGCTGGCCAGACTGCTTGCTTCCTTGAAAATTATCATTCAAGATCTTTTTTCTCTTGCACTCATTTCTGGCTCCATGTAGCTATCTCCCTGTCAAAGTGCATCCTATGTAGTCATGAATTTACAAAACTTAGCTTAGTTATAAAGCCATAATTAAAGTAACATACAAGTAAAAAGCCTGTTTTGTCAGCTGTCTTGTTGGGAGGGCCAATGGAGTGGTCTTAAAAATTTACATTTATAATTTTCTTTTCTTGAGCAATAAATTTCAATACCACAAAAACCAATCTAGTAAGTTTACACCATCACTGAATACAGCAGCAAGACTTCTGATCGAGCCATTGGAGATTTTGTGAAATGTGGAACCACCTCTAAATTGTTGTTGTTCACAAGTCCACTCTGATCCTGAGTAGTTAGCACCTGTTAGGGGTACCAGCTATGGGCAAATAGTGAACCCTCAAACAAAAATAAAATACTATGAAAGTATAAAAATACATTTTTATAGTAAAAATACCAGCAATACATTTTTTTATTAAAAATTACCAACAGTACATATTTATAGTGAAATTATCAACAATACCTCTTTATAGTACAATGACCAGCAATGCATTTTGTAGTAGAATTGCCAACAATACATTTTATAGCAAAATGACCAACAATACATTTTATCTGTAGTTGAAGTCATACAATTATGTTCCAAATATTCAGATTTTGGCTTTAAATAAACACCACAGGTTTATATGCTGCTAAACAAAACCAACCAATCATCACTGAACTAACCTCAAATTCTTACAAGTTACAGTGAATTGTTTCACTCTCAAAGCCATACTGGGTATGACGATAAGCTACATTCACATCCTGGGGAAGATGCTAAACTATGTCCAACAGCAAGGCCTCTGATCAGGAGGTTTTGAGGAGCATGGAACCACCTCTTAATTGCTGGTGTTCCCAGGTCTGCCCTGACCTGGGGTGGTAGCACCTGTTAGGCTCCCAGCTATGGGTAAATAGTTAACCCACAAACAGGGGTCAAAATGTTATGAAAGTGTAAAAATAGATAGAAATGATCGTTCGACATCTAAAAGTAAATAATTTATCTACAGGATATTGAGCCTTGTATTAAAAAAATCAACTCTGTCTTGCATTTAATTGGAATTACATTTCCATTAATTAATGGTTTTATATATATATATATATATATATATATATATAAAACAATAAAGAGTTAACTGATAATCACGAGAAAGACTTTGAATCTTATTCATGAAGGTTTTCTTTTTATTTTTGATTTGAAAGAGAATTCCTTTTTTTTTAATGTTTTTAATACTTGATGCTATTCTTTTTCATAGTCACCCTGTTATGTCCCAAATTTTTCTCCTTTTTCTGACCACATTGCTACAAACACACTCAACTCAGGATAACATCAATCAACAAACTTTTGATGTTTCTTTTAACAAATTTATTTTTTCCTTCATCATGTTTCAAGTCTTTTCTTATTTTACTTTCTCCTGCCTTACATTGCCATTTCCTTCTGAAGGTTTCAAATTTTTTTTCTTTTTAGTTTCACCTTTTTCTTTCCCTATTTTTTTATTGATTGTTTCTTTTTCATTTTGTTTTCAATTTCACTTTATATTCTTTTCTTTCACTGACTTCCTTCTTTCTTTTCTTTTCCTTTTTGTGACTTTCTTTCACTCTTTTTCTTTGTATTTTTCTTTTGTTTATCTTTTTTTATTCTTTATTTTTTTTACTTTTCTTGTTTACCTTTCCCTTCTTTCTTTTCTTTCATTCTCACTCTTCCTTCTTTTTTTTTTTATTTTTTTTATTTTTAAATCTTGCATTCTCTTTTTTATCGCCACTCATTTTATTTAGTTTTCTTATTTTAGTTTATCATCCACCCTTTATTTTTCACTCTCATCCCACTCTGTCTGGCTATCATATCACTTTGTTGTTGTTTACATACTTACATATCTTTTATTTACATCATTGTTCTTGTTTTCTTTTTGTCTTCTCGATCTCTCTCTCTTCTTATTTGTCTCTACTTTTTACTCCTCTCTTTCTGTATTTTCTTTCTCTCTTTCTCTCTTTTTTTTTTCTTTCTCTCTTTTTCTCTTTTCCTGTCTGTTCTTCTTTATCTTTTTTCTTCTCTCTCTTGGTTTTCTCTTTCTTTTTTTCTTTTTTTTTTCTATCTCTGCTCTCACTTACTCTTTGCCATTCTTGCTTTCCTTTTTCATTTCTCTCTTTCAGTGTCTTTTCTTTCATTTATGATCCCAATCTTTTTCTTTTCTCTTCTTCCTATTTCTTCCTCTTCTCTCTCTGATGTATATTTTACCTCTCTTGTTTTCGTTTTCTCTATCTTTTTTTTCCGTTTTAATCTTTCTCTTTTGACCTATCAGTCATTTTCCTTTCTTTCCCTTCTCTATCTCTCATCCTCCTCCTCTTCTCTTTCTCTCTCTCTCTCTCTCTCATTTCCTTTCTTGTTCTGTCTGCTCCTTTTTTCTTTCTCAGTTCCTTTTTTCTCTCTTTCTTTAATTCTTTTACTTTTCTCTATCTCTTTGCTGCCATTTTACAAGTTGCTCTTTACTTTTTGAGCAGATTGTTTACAATGCTTGCAAACACCTCCCTCTCCTGATTGTTAGCCTCCCTTTTTATACCTGTCCTCCCTCACACCTTCACAAAATCAACCCATCCTCAATGTACACTTGCCAAACAAACTGTTTTGACGTTTCAAATCTTTTTGCCAAGCCTTTACTTACTTCAAAGCAACTTTTCAGACGATTATTGTGCATAAAATCCACATTTTAATAGTAGCAAAAGCAAGTCTCCAATCATTCTCTCTTGCCAGACTTTAATATATTTCTGCCTACTTTTTAAATACGCACATTAGACTGGGTTAAAAAGTAATGCATGTTCTTTAATTATAAGAGATTTAATAGTAGAAGCAAACAAATCATATCAAAATGAACACAAATGTCTCAGGATTTTAAATCTAGACCTCAACCTGGTCTCCTTCCCTCTCAGTTGTGGTAAAAAGACTGGTCAAAATCTCATGTATGTTCTTCATTAATTATAAAAGATTTAAAAGTAGAAGGACATACGACATCAAAATGAATAAAAAGGTCTCAAGATTCCAAATTTAATCTTCAACATAGTCACCTTTCTTTTCAATCATAGTAGGAGCATCAGTCAAAAAGTAATACGTGTTCTTCTTTATTTATAATAGATTTAAAAGTAGAAGCAGACAAAGCATATCAAAAGGAACACAATGTCTCTCAGTTTCAAATCTAGACCGGAACATAATCAACTTCCCTCTCAGTTGTAGTAAAAAGGCTGGACAAATTCTGATACTTATTCTTCTTTAATTATAATAGATTTAAAAGTAGAAGTACACAAAGCATGCCAAAGTGAACAAAAAGATCACAGGATTCAAAATTTATTCCTCAATATAGTTGCCTTCC